>LODT01000006.1:0-600000 GCA_001606155.1 Tieghemostelium lacteum | reverse complement strand
ATTCCATTCTTTGCAAACTAGTGATAAATTACACATAAATTTACAATATTGTAAATTTTCTTTTTTTTCTTTACGAAATATTGATTCCTCCAGATAATTTAGTATCTTGGAAACCAAAATTCTAGGAACAATGAACATTATATACACATAATCAAAAAAATATCAAAATTAAAAATAAAAATAGTTTGAAAAAAACGATTAAAATTTAAAAAAACGAATCATTTATTAAACTATTATTAAAAATGTCATCACAAATGAATAAGAGAGGTGGTGGAGGAAATTTTAGAGGTAGAGGAGGTGGTAGAGGTGGTTTTAGAGATAATAGAGGTGGAGGAAGAGGAGGTGGTAGAGGTGGTGGCAGAGGTGGTTTTAGAGATAATAGAGGTGGAGGAAGAGGAGGCGGTGGTAGAGGAGGTGGTAGAGGTGGTTTTAGAGATAATAATAGAGGTGGATATAAAGGAAACAATAATAATAACAAATTTCAAGATAAAAAGAATAAAAATCAATCTGCAGATGATTTAGAAGATGACTATTTTGAAATGAATGATAATGAAAATAATGATAATAGTGATAGTGAAATTAGTTCAAAGAAAATTAAGGTTTCTGGAAATGGAAATGAAAGTAAAGCTGTAAAAGTTATAGTACCACCCACACCACCTTCACGTGCCAAAGGTGAAGCTAGAGCAACTCCAAAACAAAAGAACAGTTCTGATCTTCAGGGAACTGTTGAAATTATGAGTACAATCGACCAGGCAATGTATTTTAGTAAAAAACACAGAGAGACATTGAAATTGACAGCATTGGAAGCCACAGATTTTGATGTAGGTTGTTTTGTTGAACCTTTACCTGAAACTGAAACCCTCGTTGAATTCCTCAGACAATTACATCCAGTATTGGACAGATTTCCAAAATGTAAGATTCAAAATGGTGCACCTTTGGTAACTATTGTTACATGTTCTGCAACTAGAGCTATTGGAATCAGTAAAGTTTTAGCAGAGTTTGGTAAAATTGGTTTATATTTTGCAAAACATAAGAAATTGGAAGAGCACATTGATGTGTTAAACCAGTATCCAGTTAGAATTGCAGTTGGAACTCCTAATCGTTTATTTAAATTGGCTGAAAATGGTGCTTTGAAATTAAAAGGTTCAACATTGTTGACAAAAGGTGCTTCAACTTCAGAATCTACCAAAAATGATAAAAAGAGAAAGTTTGATGAACTTAGTAGTAGCATAAATTCGAATGGTATAATGAATAGAGAAGAAGAACTCGAACAAAAGAGATGGTTGATAATTGATAAGAGTTTTACAACTTTGAAAAACGAAGATATCTTTAAGATTTGCCCAGATGAATTATTTGAATTTTTTGAAAAGGAATGTAAAGATTTAGTGTTATCAGGTTCAATGAAGATTGCATTGGTATAATATAAAAATATCTTATTTTACTTTCGAAAGTAAATATATAAATAGCTATTAAATATAAACACTAATCCAACAACAGTGGAGTTAGTTACTTTTTATTTTTCATTTCATTTTCTTTTTCAATAGACTCAAATAGAGCTATTATATTCCCTTTTCCGAAACCCAAAGCACTTGATCTTTGTATAAGTTCAAAAAATATAGTTGGTTTATCACAAAGATATTTTGAAAAAATCTATTTTTATAATAATGGTGTATTAGATTAGATAAGATTAGATTAGATTAAATTTTGATGATTCTATACATACCTGTTGAATATATCCTTTTTTATTATTCTGATCCGAATCTATTAATATTTTATATTTTTGCATATTTTGTACACATTGTGGAGTAAGAGTAGGTAGTATATGTTCAAGTTCTGTTCTATTGGAAAGTGATTTATAATAAGAATCTGGAACTTGAACAAACTCAAATTTATGATTGACTGCGTAGTTAACTGATTGAAATATATCTGGTGTATTGAATGCAAGATGTTGTATTCCAGCACCACCGTTGAATTTTAGATACTGTTCGATTTGACCCCTACCCTCTTTTATTCCCTCTGAAATGACAATGATGATGGGAGGGACTTGTGATGTTTCATAATTAGTTCCCTGGTTAGAAAGTACCGCCATCTTAAGACCCACATTCTCGGTCTTTGTGAATTTAAAATCACTTTTATCAATTACATAATAGTTTTGGTTGAGTACAAACTCATTTTCTTCAGAATCTGAATGAGCGTTTTGATCATACATCAATCTAAACCCTAGTTTATCAAAGTACCATTGAGTGTAGTTGGGTATCTGGTCCATGAGAACACAACATGCAACATGGTCCAATGCACATGTGTTTCTGTTTGATGGGGACTCTTCAACGCCTTGAAGAGAGGCACCGTCTTGTGATGGTGACAGTGGGTGAGATGCAAATGCATTCCCCAGTTGTGAAACTGGAAGAAATTCGGGAAATAGGTTCAAAGGATTATGAAAATGCACTCTGAGATCTCTTTTTACAAATGTGTGAATTACGTCTGGAAATGGTGATTGGATTTGTGCCATTTCTACTGAATTGGAGGCTCCAAAGGTCTTGATGGAAGGTGACATTATAGCAATAGTTGAGTCTGAATACACAGCTTTTTGATAAACTTTTTGAATGTCTGTGCAATAGAAAGCAATATTTTGTATAAAGTCACCATGGAGTTGATGTTTAGTCTGAAACTCAGTGTCGCTTGGGCTTATGGAAGATGTGACTATTATGAATTGATAATCACTTCGTTTATCCAGAATGGAGTTATCGAAAATTCTGATACGTTGATAATCTGAAGTGGAGGGGTCACGATTAAATAGTAAATATTGAACTCTACTGTTAATTGGATTATTAAAGTATCCAATAACATGGAAGTTCAAAGGTTCTAAATAGCTTTTAATAAAAGCCTTACTGTTACCAACCCAAAACTCTATGTAATCTATAAATTCTAAGTTACTAGTTTTATGTTCAATTTCTATCATGATGATTTATAATTCTAAATTGCAGCTTTAAACAACAATTGGTTGTACATATTAATATTAAAGAAAGAAAAATTTTTAAATAGAAAGAATAATGACATAGATTGCAGTAAAAAAAAAACAATACGTAAAATCTAGATATCCTGGATGGGCAGAATTTGTGTGCAAAAACTGTACATTTTTTAATTCATTTTTATTTAATATTTATCTAGAATCGTGTAGATAAGCTTGCATACCAGTTGGATAATTATTCACCACTCAAAACTATGAAATCTTATACAAAACTCTGATATTCTATTAAAAAAATTCTGTACCCACTCCAACCCCAACACCCACTGTTTAAAATTGTACATTTGTATTTTAATTCATTTCCAAAAAAGTTTAAAACAGAGGGTGATATTCTGATAAGAGGGTTAATTTTAAAAGTTAACTTTATCTATACACGCGTGTATCAGTCTATAACTTTAAATAGATTATTTTTTATTGTAGCTAATTATTAAAAGCAGGTTAATAAGATAGATTTATCGCATTATTCTTTTTTAGACTTTGCAAATAATGAAAGTATTCTTTTTGGAAAACCAGTAGTCATTCTTAGGAAAATTGGTTTGAATCTTTGGTGTCTACCAAATAAAGTTCCATAAAACATTAAGACAAATGGGTAAATAGTAAACATGGTTACTAGATAACATACTGAATATTGCCATGGGCCTCCAAATACAGTTCCTTCTACCATCCATAAATTCTTTAATGAATATCTCACTACCTGTAATGCTGAGGTACCTGTCATTGCAAATATTAAACATACATATCCCATCTCAAGGAACCATTTACCTGACCACATTGGATATTCATATTTATTATTTAAAAATCTGTACAAAAATGTGTTTTCTTTGTTATTTATATGGTTGTTACTGCTGTTTTTGCTGTTATTGGTCATTTCTAATGTTTCGGGGCTGTTTCCTTTGTTTTCAGTTGGATTATTTGTTGGTTCTTTATTAGATGTACTGTAAAATCTTATAGTTGTTGATTTATTATAGATGCTATTAAGCTGTGAAAATTTAAAAAGTTTAAGTTTTATTGGTTGTGGTGTTTGGTGTTGTTGTTGTTGTTGGGGTGTCACAAATCTTGTTGTGTTGACATTGATTATATTATTATTTATAGGTTTATTTGACAAGGGTTTTAAATTATAATTTTTGAATAAATTTGGTTGCGATATTCCCCTTCTGAAAAATGTTATCATTTTTTTTTGAAGTCAAATGCTATTACAATCAACTTTTCTGATATTTATTGCACCAATAATCCAAAAAATTTTTTATTTTTACATAAAAATGGCACTTTTGCATCTATTTATTAGGTGTACCTGGTCCTATAAATAAAGTGATAAATTTATCATTTAAAGGCCTTTATCTGAATTATGTCCAATACAATTCAAAATCAATTAGACTTAATTGTAAAATGTATCTGTTTTTAAATTCATTTTTTGAATTTTTGTATGAAAGAATCTTTGTATGAAAGAATCTAGGTTAAAGAGGTGTTCAGATATAATTAATTCTAATAGAATTAAAAAACATCTACACCTTATATTTTTATTTTTTTTTAGAAAGAAATAAATATCTGAATTTGTTGAACACAATTTTTTTTTTTTTTTATTTACTCAATTCATTCAAAGATGGCAACTTTAGATTTATCAGACCCCGAAATTCAAAAACATATTAAATTAGTCCAAGATGGTTCTGATCAAAACAGATGGGCAGCATTTGGTTACGTACCAAAGACTAATAATAAGATTAAGTTATATGACTCTGGTCCAGGTGGATTAGGCGAACTTAGAGAGGAGCTTGGTGATGCAACTATTCGTTTTGCTTACATGAGATTCATGATTAACAATATGAAGAAGTTCTTGTACGTTGCCTGGTGTGGTGATGGTGTAGCTGGTCCAATTAAAGGTTCATTCTCTGGACATGCTATTGAATTTGCTCGTATTTTAAAACCAATTCATCATCAATTGAATGCTCGTAATGAAGATGATATTGATGAAGCTGCTATTTTAGCTGCTTTGAATAAGGCAACTGGTGCTTCTTATGACTCTGGTGCTAAAGTTCAAGGAAATACTAAAGCTTTTGTTCCAACTTCTGTAGCTCAAGGAAGAGAACAAGCTACTAAATCCAATGCTGAAGTAAAGACTGTAATCAATAAACAGGATTACAATAAGACTACTGAATCCGCAGAGTTTTGGAAAAGTAATCAAGCAGTAAAAGAAGAGGTTAAACCAGTTAGACAAGAGTACAAATTGACTCAAGAACGTGACCAGTACTGGAAACAACAACAAACTCAACCAACTACTACTACCACTACTAATAGTAATAGACCAACTGGACCTGTATCTAGAACTGTAGCTAACAAGTTCCAAGAACAAACTACCAAACCAGTTGAGAAACCACCAGTATCTAAACCACCTCCATCAAGAACTGGTTTAGCTAACAAATTCCAACAAATGAATGTTTCTCAACCACCTCCACCATCTAGACCAGCTAGACAAGAGCCACAATATGAAGAGCCACAATACGAAGAACAACAACAGCAATATGATGACCAATCATATCAACAACAAGACCAACAATACGAAGATCAATCATACCAACAACAAGATCAACAATACGAAGATCAATCATACCAACAACAAGAACAACAGTATGATGACCAATCCTATCAACAAGAGGAACAACAACAACAATATGACGATCAATCCTATCAACAAGAGGAACAACAACAGTATGATGACCAATCTTATCAACAAGAGGAACAACAGCAACAATACGATGATCAACAGCAAAGCACAGGTATTCTCGTTAAAGCTGTTTATGACTATACAGGTGAAAATGATGGTGATTTATCTTTCAAAGAAGGTGATATCATTAATGTTGTAGATCAATCTGATGTTGATGGATGGTGGCAAGGAGAACTAAATGGAAATGTTGGTTTCTTCCCATCTACATTTGTAACACCACAATAAGAATATGATAGACCCTCCTATTCCATTTATATATACACAATAAAATGTATTTTTATTTACAATTACATAGACATCTCTTAAACCTATTCTATATTATTTAAAAGAAATCTATTTAAAATATCATTAACTGTTTTGTTTCGACTATCTAATATTACTTTATCTAAATTTTGAATATTGACATTCAGTGCTTTTATGAGACTATCTAATACTTCATCAGACACAATAGATGTACTATGAGGTGATGGTATTCTGATAATGTGTATTCTATTATTACTATTAATTAATTTGATTATATATAACATGAATTCAGATAGAGTTTCTCTAGAATCACTTAAAATAGTCTGTATAGAGATAGTTCTAATCTTCATATTATTAATCAATTCATTTGTTATTATATCCATATCCCAACCTTTTAAAATATCAATTGCAATAGTTTCCATTTGATTACCACAATGAGTGAGAATTTCTAAAATATCAGGGAATTCAATAAATTTTATCCAAATTCTAGAGATGGTAGTGTGACTGATGAGAAATGGAACCAGATACTGTGGTGGTTGTTCACTTAGACATCTATTATTAATTGAAATACTCTTCAAATTTGGTAGTTCTAATGTTGTTAATAGATTAACATGATCAATGTGCTTCATAATTACAGAAATCTCTATGCAATTGAAATGAAATTCTTTTAGATAGTCTAAATGTGTTGGTATATCTTCTGGTTTCATTTTTTCAAGATCAAGTTCTAGCCTTTTTAAATTGGATGGGGTACTCCAATAAGTATAGAAATTGGGTGCCATATCACATGACAATTTTATATATTCAATGGTTTGGTTACTGATTTTTAGTGGTGAATTTACAAATACTTCAGTTCCTTTTACTTTGGCATAGATTTCCAGTGAGATAAGTGATGTGTTGCTATTGAGACATTTAGCTAATGATTGTGTGTCAGGTAAGCTATATTTACACAAAAATGTACAAAGTCTAATAGATTTTGATTTTGCAATTGCAATATAAAATATTCTATTTTGATTCTCTTTGTTATCTATATCATAATAGATACAATCTATACTATTTAGTGTATTTAGATGCTCCAGTTCTGAGAGTACACTTATGAATCCTTCATTTGGAATTGTTAATTTATAGAGAAATAGTATAGACATAAACTTAAATCTCGATAAAACTTGAAAATCAGTAATATCAACTGGATTGTTACCGTACAGTTTCACTTGTTGAACATTTTCCAATGTTTTTTCTGTAAATAAACTCTTTAGATTGCTGAATTGGAATTGTTTGTTGTCAGACTGACCAGTATTTAATTGAAATCCAATGGAAAGAAATGTAACTTTAGATAATAGAAGAGGATTACTTAGAGCCATTTCAATCATATCTAACGAGTCTGCTCTGATTGTGAATTTTAAAAGTGTCAAATTCATTGGTCTAATAGGTGATTCGAGAAGATCTGGGTGAATGATCTCTAACATTTCAATATAAGGGTCCAATGATATACTCTCAGGTTTCGTATACTGTTCTATGGTGTCGCTGCCAAGAATTAAATAGAATTTATAAACCTCTTTGTGTTTCATTTTAATGTCTTCAGCATAACCCTTGTTGTTACTTATATAGTACTCTAGTACCATAATTTTTGATATAATATTATTCCATTCTCTACACACTAATGATAGATTAAACATTAAATTTCTATAGCCATCTACAAAAATTCTCTTTGACAAATATTTTAATATTTTTATTATCAGATATTTTGGGATGTGTTTATCTGTGATCATTTAATGTTATCAAATTTTTGAAAAAACACCTATTTTAAAATAATATTTTTGATCAAAAATGTTTTTCTCTTTACCCTTTTATTTAATAAATACGATAATTAACCCACTTGACAATAATGTAGATATTATATACTTTTTGTCAACTTGTAAATATTTATATCAATTCAGAGACAAAATCCGGATCGATTTATAAAGTACCCATTGAAATTTTATTATAATAAAGAGAGTAAACCACCAATTATTTCATTACCAAAAAAATTCAAGAAAATTACAATAAGAAAATGCGATGAAGCACTCTATCAAGAAATGAACGCTGATAATAGTGTTGATTTTGAAGAAATGAAAATTGAAAGTAAATTACACAATAATACCTACCCACTACCAAAACATTTAAAATCATTGAATTTGTGTTATAATTTCCCATTGAAACCAGATACTATTCCACAAAGTGTCACAAGTTTGTATATTGATAAAAGAAATGAGAAATTTGACTTCCCATTATCAGAACTTTTACCATCATCATTATATAATCTGTCTATTGTTATAAACGACACATTTAAAGCTGGTGACTTTTCAGAAACATTAGTTAAGCTTAATCTTGGTGGATGTCCAACTAACATGAAGATATTGGTTGGTATGCTACCGAAGACATTACGAAGTATTTCATTACCTAAAGTTTCTGCTGCTGATGTTTACATTGAACCAGGTGCATTACCTGAAGGTTTAGAGGAATTAATATTTGGCCAGAGATATAAATATTCGGCATTAAATATCATACCAACTTCAGTTACTACACTCTTTTTACCACAGTTTAAAGATAGTTGTTACCTTGTAGATATTTTACCAAAATCATTAAAAGCCTTGTACTTGTCATACTATTCAGAGTCTCTGGATCCTTGTATATTACCGCCAACAGTCGAGGTACTTGATATGCCTTTATTCAACTCCAATTTTTTCAAACCTATAACATGTGCACTTAAAAAATTGACACTTTATAGTTTTAATCAAACTATAGATATAGGAGTGCTACCTGAAACTCTATTGGAATTGGTTATGGGTCACTATAACAAGCCAATGATCAGAGGATTATTACCAAAGAGTTTAAAATTTCTTCACACAAACTCATTAAATCATCCTTTGAAACCAGGAGATTTGAATGATGGATTAGAGGTGCTATGGCTAGGTACCTATACTTCACCATTTGAACCACAATCACTACCGACATCATTGAAAGTATTTACACTCTCTAATCACGAATATAACCACCCTTTACAAATCAGTTACCTTATAAATCTACAGGAACTTCATTTAGACTGTGTAGATCAAGAAAATCCTTTTGGAAATGAAACTTTACCAAAATCATTACGGTCATTGTATATTGGTAAGGTTAGCATTGAAACCATTTCACCAAAAACACTAAACCAAGGTCTATTAAAATTGGTTCTATTAGAGGGTAACATTAATCTCAAACAAACTAACCTGTTTCCACAGTCACTACAGGACCTAATTCTTCCATCCAATTTTGATTCTGAAATTAACCAAGATGATTTACCACCAAACCTCCATACTCTTGAATTTGGAAGAGAATTCAACACTAAAATTAACCATTTACCACTTAGTCTCAGAGCATTAAAATTTAGGGCATTGTTTAACTGTCCTATTAGTATAGCATTACCTAAAAACCTCAGATATATTTTCATTAACAATGTAAAACTTATTCAACAGCTGCCCAAATTTTGTTCGGTATACAATGCACTTAGATTTTCATCTGCTTAACACATAAGTCTATTTTTAAATAAAGTAAAAAACAATAAATAGCTATACGATAAAAAATAAATATTTTACAACTAATATAATTTATTTCCATTTGTTTGTGTTATTTTTTTTGTTTTTTTGGTTTTGAATTTAATTGATTACTTCTTTAATCAAATAAAATATTTAATAAATTTTGTTGTTTGATTCGTTTTTGATTGAATAAACAATATGAAAATATATAAAAACTATTATTATGAAATTGGTGTGGGGTTTGATTTGAGAGTGGAAATGTGATGTAATATTATATTTTTGATGGTGCTTGTGAAGTGGGTTGGTAGTGAAAGTGTATAGAATATGTTTTGGATTAAGCGTAAACACCAGTGTCAATAGTAGTAGGAGGTAGAGGAGCAAAAGAAGAGACACCAGAATCTTCCATTTCTTTTAGATGTTGAATAATTTGTTTAAAAGTAGGTCTCTTTTCTGGAGAAAGATCCCAACATTGAGTCAATAGTTCTTTCCATTTTGTATTGGTTGTCAATGGAATAGGAGGACGATAGTTTTCATAAGCAGCAAGATGAGCCATTTTCATGGGTTTCATTTGTTGCTGTGGTTCCTCAGAGGTCAATAGTTCCCAGAGAATCATACCATAGGAATATACATCAGATTTCTCACTATTGGCATCACCTTTAAATACTTCAGGTGCCATATATGGAATACAACCAACTGAGGATGTCATACTGCTACCCTGTTCCATTTTCAGTCTAGACAAACCAAAATCTGAGATTTTACATTTGAAGTCATTGAATTTATATGATCTAGATGAGGGATTTTGTGCATCGATACTGTGATCCAATAGGATATTTCTACTGGACAAATCTCTGTGTAGAATAGGTGGTTGCCAACCATGTAGATAGGTCATACCTTTGGCAATATCCAAAGCAATCTTGAGACGCAAGTGTGGATTTTGTTCAAGTACAAAGAATAAATCGACGAGGAACTGTCTTAGAGATCCACCTCCCATCCATTCAGTTACAATACAATGATGCTCTTCTTGTTTACAAGCACCCAAGAACTGAACTATATTTGGATGACGCAATTTCGAGAGGATTGAAACTTCATTCTGGAACATAACCAAAGAGGTTTTGGTTTTGAATTGGTCTCTGTAGATAATCTTGATGGCAACATCAGTCTCTCTCCAATAACCTCTTTTAACCTCACCAAAGAAACCTTTACCAATGACCTCGCCAAATACCAATTCACGGAAATCAATTTCCCATTCATGAAGGTCATTCCATTTATCATGTGATTGTTGTTGCTGTTGATTGTTGGAATTTGTGCTCTCACTAGAAATAACTCTATTTACAACTGTTATATCTTTGGTGTTAATTTCAGTGGGTTCAACAAATGAGGGATGAATTTGGAAACTACCTTGAGGATTTGGATTATTTAGTATTGGTGGTAAACCGCTGCTTCCACTGGTACCAGGGTAAGATTTCAAAGGTGGGTGAGTTGAAGAATTCTTTTCTATAGACATGCCACCAATACCAGGGAATGTATTGGTAATATTCTTTCCAGAACCACGAATTGAGTTCATATCATCAGGACTAGTGAGGAGGTAACGAATCTCAGAAGGTGACAGAGTTTTGGCTGTCTTATCAGATTGAATATCCATATCACCAGAGGTGTTAATACTTGCGTTCGATGAGAGACCTCCAGAACCATGAATTTGTTTCTTTTCTCCACCAGCTATAGTAGATCTTCTTAACCTATCCTCAATGTTCTTTTGAGTGTAGTTTTTAATTGGTCTTGGTTTGGAACCTTGGATGGCACCTATTGGAGTCTGATCATTATCGTCATCATCAGGCCACTTAACCATCTTACCAGAACTGTCAGAAGAGTGAATAGAATCACTACTATCAGATCTCTTTAAATCGGATCCAATCTTTCCTTTCCAAATCTCCAACATTCTATTTCTTCTCTCAATGATGTCAGCACGATGACCAAGAGGTTCTATTCCCAAGTCATCCTTGAGCATATTGGTATTGAATATCTCCAAATGACGGCCACTGATATTGTTATCTCTAAAATTCTTTTTATACTGTCCATAGCCAATAACTTCTAACCAAACACATACATCATTGGAAGGCCAACCTTTAAATCCAAGATTGTTTCTATCGAATCCCAATGACTCTGTCCAAACGCTTGGGGAGATTCCAGGAAGATTCTCCATAGAGAATTCAAAATGACCACTAAAAGTTGCAATTGTAGTGCTACCTACAGCTCCTCTGAATGAAATGGAAGGATACAATGGAACTGCTGGAACTTTGTAAAAAGCAACACCCAAATATACACCATTCTTGGTGAAGAAAATCTCTCTGGTGGTGTTATTTATACCGCAACCAATGACACAATCACCATCGATAAAGAATGGTGGGCCGTATGGTTCACCAATTTCAGAATTTCCTGTCCATTTTTCACCATCACTACTGTAGCCATAAGAACGTTGTTCTCTACCAATATGTTTATTAAATGGATAGGTAGAGTGAGTTAGACCTACTGTAATTTGACCTTTTCTGTCTTTTCCTTCAATGTAGACTTCAAAGTAACCATGTGTTGTTTTACTTGAAAATGGTCTGTTAGCCTGTGCAACTGATGTTTTCTTTTTGATCATTGTTATGGTTATATCGTCTTTGGTTCGAATAGATTTTCCACAACGTCTCCAAGTACTAGGTGGTTGACCATCTCCATCTTGGAAAGTCTGGACAAAGTCCAAGTCATCTGAAGAGGACATCATCTTTCTTGGACTGGTCTTTGGACTTGTACTGTTAGGTGATATAGAGATGGGTTGGGAGGTCTTGGTAGTAACAATAGGCAATGATACAGTTTTACCTGGTTTGTTTTCACAATTAAATGTACCACCAATGGTAACTATTGATGATTGAGATATTTGACTACCACTTGATGGAGGTGGAATGCTAGATGATGATCCAGTAGTTCCCGATGATCCAGTAGAACCAAATATACTATTATTGGGTAATGTCAATGAACTATTAATAATTCTATTGGGTATGGACTCCATAGAGGAATTTTGACTGATGGATCCACCATTACTCTCCTTGATGGCATTTTGCAAGTCGCTGGAAGACGATATCATAGAAGGTCCTGGTGTTGTGTTGGAAGGTACAGATGTAGGATTGATATTTGAATTATTTGGATTACCAATCATACCACTACTATTCATGTTAATATTATTAGGTGTGATATTAGATGGTGGCGTGGGTTGTTGAGGTTGAGATTGAGCAGGTGTATTAACAATAACATTCATCAATGATCCAGATTGGAATTTAAAAGGAGGACTAAAGCTGGCTACAATAGAGTTACCAGGCTCGTTAAATGCCACCGATGGATATAATATACCATAGACATTCTGGAAAGCAATTCCCAAAAATGTGCCATTTTTGGTAAAAAATATCAATTTTCGATCAGGTAAATAACCACAACCAATGGTATCACCTTTGCTATAAGCAGGCCCAAATGACTCACCTTCATTGAGGAGACTGTTTTCGCGCCACTTGAATTTTCTACCGTCATCAGAGTGGTAGGCATACGATCTTTTGACCCAACCAATATGTAAATTAATTGGATACTCTTTACTAGCCAACCCAATCGATATGTTACCCTTATTCAAAGACTCTATATATACCTCATAGTAACCAAAGTTATCAGAAAATGGATGTGTGCTCTGTACACCACCAATCGATTGAGGACTATCCAGTGGAATGGAAGCAACTCTATCACGAACTCTAACATTCTTTCCACAACGCTTTACATTCCATCTACAAGTCTCCAATTCCTCTGTGGGTATCAATTCCTCTGTACTGCTGATATTACTCTTTTGTTGTCCCTTGTAATTGAATGGGGGTAAAAAGTTAATGACAACAGAGCTACCTGGTGACTGTAGTCCAACAGTTGGGAATAATGTATTAAAATGTTTAACTTTTTGTGAAGCTACACCAATCAATACACCATTTCTGGTGAAATACAATGATTTGTTGGAATCAATTCCACAACCTACTACATCACCACTTCTATAACCATTACTATAATGTTTACCCTCATTGGTACCTGAATATATTTTACCATCTCCACAGAGTCCATAAGAACCTGGTAAGAATCCAGGAAAAACATCTGTTGGATGTTCTGCATTTGTTAAACCAATACAAATTTTTCTATTTAAAATAAAAAAGATTTTAGATATTAATATATTGAAGATCTAGATTTTTTAAAATAATAATACATACTCTCCATTACCACTAGTAATAAATATTTCAAAATATGTAAATGATCCTGATAGAGGTAAAGTCGCTTTGGCAATCTAGATTATTATCATAAAAAAAAAAAAAGTAGTTAGTATTATTTGAAAAAATTTGTATTTTTTGACATCTGATTCATATAATAACAAATTTGTTGAATATTTGTTTTGTTATTAATATACATACACCTCTAGAACCACTGGTTGTTAGTCTATATGAACATCTAGTTCTATCTTCTATATTTAAATAAAGTGAATTTGATTTTCTAAGATCCCACTTTGGAGTCTGATCGGTAGATAGAAACTTTTTAAGGAATCTCTTCCAATTTGCCTCTTTTTGAGGAGCAATAATGGTATTATTACCATGTACAATCTGTTGATTAACGGGTACTGGTGGAGGTGGTGGTGGTAATGGAGGTGATGATGATGAGGGTGATGAAGGAGTTGATGATACAGATGGTGATCTTGCTTTTGGTGACGATGTATTTGATGGTTTAATTTGATTACTACTGTTATTGTTAATATTATTATTATTATTATTGTTGTTGTTTACACTATTGTAATTTGGATAGTTTGGTGATTGAGATGGTGGTGAATCTGAGGATGATGAAGATGATGATAATTCTGTTTTATTCTGTACAACACCAACACCACTAAATGAATTATTATTTATATTTCTGTTTAGATGATTATTAACAATATAAGGTGCTTGTGGTACTGGTGCTGATGCTGGTCTTGGTGATCTGATAGTAGGTGATTTTGGTAGTATTATAGTCGGTACATTGGTGTTATTTGAATTATCATGGTGTTGTTGTTGTTGTATTGTAGCATTTGGTGATATAGAATTTGAATTGGTAATGGTAGTAGGTTGATTTGGTGGTGGTGATAATGAATCTGTAGAATGTTTTAATGAAAATGATGATGATGATGATGACTTTAGTGTATTTGAACTAGATTTTAAATTTATATTATTACTACTAGTACCCAAATTGTTATTATTAGTGTTATTGTTGAACATTCCATATTGACCAAATTGTTGTGGTTGTGGTTGTTGTTGCTGGTATGATGGAATGTACTGTTGTTGTTGTTGTTGTTGCTGTTGTTGTTGTTGTTGTTGTTGTTGGAATGTATATTGTTGTTGACTATAAATATTAGAGGGTGTGGTTGGGAAAAGATTAGTTTCTAAAAATGATAATGGGTCATTATCACTGAATATGGATGGGCTTGAATTGGAAGTGACATTATGTACTACTGGTATTGGTGTAAGTACTTGATTAAATATATTAGTGTTATAGTTGCTATTGTTACTGGTATTATTATTTAGTGATGTTTTGTTGTTATTATGTAAAACCTTTGTTTGTTGTGGTGGTGATGATAGATTTATAAGTGTATTGTTTGTTGATTGTTGTTGTAGTGGTTGATGATGATGATGAGCAAGAACACCACCACTACTAGTTATTTGTGTGGAATATCGAGATTTGTTATGTTGGGTGGTGGGTGTAGGTGGTTGTGGGATATAACTTGTACTTGTATTTAAAAGGTTACCAGTGTTCAATAGACTATCCGCACTATAATTATTTTTATTAATTCGTGTTGGTTTGTTATTGTTATTTCCTAACCCTATACCTCCATTATTTTGATTTTGGTTCATTATTACGTTACTACTATTATTATTATTGTTATTAAGAGGTGTTGGTTGTGTTATTATATTCGATTTTGTTATAGATGACGATGATGATAAACCTATATTTGCATTATTTGGTATTGAAGATGAATTGATACTGTTACTCTGTGTAATCAGTAGATTTGGTGAGCTATTGTGTGTATGTGTAATACCACTACCACTTCCTCCTCCTCCTGTTTTACCTGTTGTTGTTGTAGTTGAAGTGTTGGTTTGATATATTATATCACCTGTACTATTACTTGTACTATTACTAATACTACTACTGCTATTGGGTACAGTTAATGTATTATTGTTATTGTTACTAATATTGTTGTTGTTATTGTTGTTGTCACTATTAGAAGAATTTGACCTAGAGTGTTGTCTTCCGTGTCTTCTAACAAAAGGTGAGGTAGGTGATGGAGGGGGAGGTATAGTGAGGGAGCTCTGTTGATGTTGTGAGGGATCCAGTCCGATTACTTTTTAATACTTTTTGAAAATACTATTCAAAAATCCTATTCTTTTTTTTTTTATTATAATTTGTATATAAAGATAGTGTGTATCCAAAAACTAAAAAAAAGAAAATTTAAAAAAAAAAAATATATTGAAAAATTGAATAAAAAAAAAATAATCATTCAAACAAAAACATAATCAGCGAAAAGATTCTGTTTTCAGAATATCTTTGTTTGGATTTAAATTTGAATTTTTAATTATCATTTCAATTTCTTTTTCATCATGATTTATTTTTAATAGTATCTCTTTTGCAATTTGTGTACCACTCAAAAATTCAATAATTCATAAATACCGCCATATTAATAACTACAAATTCTATTTTATTGACCTTTTATTCAAAAATTTAATCAATGAAAAGAAACAGAGGATTTTATTATTAATAATACCTATTTTTTGAATTAGTCTCTATGTAATGGTGATAATTGTGGTGTGGTTAGAATTGCAAAAAATCAAATAGGATATAGTGGTGTTAGATAAGACAAAAAAAAAAAAAGAAAAGGGAAGGGGAATCTTAGAGGGGAACAAATGTACATATATGGATTTATTATAATTGTTTTTTTTTTGAAGGAGAGAGAAGTGTTAGGATTTTGTAGAAGATCTTCCAAATAAATTAAATTTACTCTTCTTTTTAGTGGTTGTAACGGGGAATTGAAGAGGTGCTAAAGTGACATCAGAATGAGATACCTCTCTCTTGATATTAAATGGTTTGATTGTAACTACAAAAGTTGAACCACTAACGAGTTCTACAATGGCATCATACCATCCATCACCGCATTTTACTTTACATTCATCACCCACACGAGGAGGTTGTACATTGACTACTACAGATTCCACTGGTGGTACAGACTGGTTATCTTCGCCTCCGTGTGGGTAATGTCCACTACTCGACAGGAACCCACTACCATAACTAGACCCTTCATCATCTGAATGCTCACCAGAACCACTTAATTGACCTACCATACCACCACCAATCGTCAGGTTTTTCAAATCGGCTGAATGTAACATACCACCTCCACCACTCAACGATGACTTTCTAGGTGGAGTTAAACTATCTGATGACGAAGATATAGAACCCTTTCTTCCTGGTGATGCTAATATAGAAGTTGCAGTTAAAGGTGGTAAAAGTGATTTCTGACTTGACTCTTTCACCAAAGAAGGAGGTGGTTTTTTAGATTTCAAACTATTATTTCCTCCTAATGGTGATGATGATAATTGAATATTATTATTATTATTATTAGAAGGTTGTTGATTTAGATCAAATACTAATTGACCACCAAAAGAGACTTGGGGTTGATTGAATGGTGAGGAATTGATAGAGCCACCAGATTTCTTTAGATAGATATCAGTTTCTGTTGGTGACTGTGTACTTGAAGTTGTTGAATAAACATTTAGATTATTGGATGAAAAATGTGCTCCTAAACTATTGGAACTCTGGTCCTGTTGATTAATGAGTGTCTCTGAGAATTTAATGGGTTTGGAATGTCTGTGTAGTGATTTGGGGTTAGGGTTACTTGGGTTACTGGTAGAGAGATTAACTTTTCTCTCAGAGAGTGGTGAGCTGAGTAGGAAGTCTGTAGTTGGTGAATGGTTGTCTATACCGTGTACATCTTCAGGAGGAGGATGAAAGAATCCATTGTCTAGTATAGATGTACGATCTGATGGTTTGTCACCCATAGACCCTATCTGAGCACCTGTTGTAGATGGGCTTGGTGATGTAGTTGCAATCTTGAGTGGTGGGGATATAGGTGCTGATGAAGATCGACTGTGTTTAGTAGATGGTGAATCCCGATGTGATGGTTGTTGCTGTTGTTGATGGCTTAATAACTCATTTGCATGTTCAAGTGCCGAACGAGTTGGTGTATTGCTAGTTTGAGAGAGTATAGGTGGAGGAGGTGGAGGTGTTAGACCTAGTTTCAGCATATATCCGTCTCTTTCAGACACCAGATCCTTAATAAGTGCTTTCATAGTCTTGTTATCTCTCATTGCAGAGATGCAATAGACTTTTAGTTTTTTGATGTTTTTGTTCATTTCTTTCTTTTGGTTTTCCAGTAGCTGTACACGTTCTCTTAGTTCTTTGGGGGACTCGTTTGCATGGTCTCCACTCTCAAAATCCTCTTGTTCATCGCCAGAGTAGTACTCGACTGATAATGAAGAATTTGACTTTTTGGTGCTTCCAGGGTGATGCTGTTGGTGGTGTTTAGTGACCTCTGAATGCTCTATATAGTACTGTCTGATCCAAGGGTGTTCTAGTAATTGTGAGGCTGTAGGACGTCGATTGATATCCCTGACAAAACATGCCTGTAAAAAGTGTTTGAGTTCGGGACTTATATTAGGAGGCAGAGGTGGATGTGGGTCATTGACCATTGCAAACATTGCTGGCATGGTGCCCAGTTCCCAATAAGGTGGGTTACCAGTCAACAACTCCAAAAGGGTGCATCCTAAAGACCATATATCGCATGCAGTCGATCTGGCATTCATATCCATCTGAATGACCTCTGGTGCCATCCAGAATGGTGTGCCTACAACTGTCAGTTTTCTATCGATTGCCGAATAAGTACATGACCCAAAATCAGCTAGTTTTATAATACCTTCTTTGGTAATCAATATATTATCACTCTTTATATCCCTGTGAATCACGCCTTTCCCATGAAGGTACTCTAATCCCCTCAATACTTGACATATATATCTACTAATAAGAGGCTCCTGTATATTCCCATACCTCTTTATCATCTTTCCCAATGAACCTCCTTCAATAAACTCCAATGCAAAATATAAATATTTAGGTGTCTCATAAGACTCTATAAACTTTACAATATTAACATGCTGTAATGTCTGTAATAACTTTATCTCTTGCTATAAAATAGTATTAATATCACTCCCTAAATTTCAATAGACCACACATCATCACCATCATTCAATGATTAACATACAATAATAGAAGGTAACTGTTTCTCTGATATTATAGATTTCTCAATTTGTTTGATTGCACAGAAATCACCTGTCTCTGTATTCAGTGCTTTATATACTTTTCCAAAAGCACCTTTACCAACTGATTCTCCAATTTGCTATATTATATACACATCCATTGATCCTAATGTTAGGAATATTACCAAATTTACACAATTTCTATATCTATCAGGAATACTTACATATTTACTAAACGAATCAGTTGAATTTATAGATTCCATACTATTTTCCATCATTATTTCAAAATAAAGTTATGGAATAGGGGATAGTGATATTACAATTCTGCTATTTCAATATATTACTCGAGTTTACTGAATAGAGGAGAAAAAAAAAAAATTAATATCATAAAAAAAAAATTTTGTTTTTGCAGTTATCACCAAATAAACAATATGTGTGAAAATAAATAAATAATTTAAAAATAGAAAATTCTAAATTTGACTGAAGGGAAAAAAAATTTAAATTATATATAGAATATATTGAATGAAATTACAAAGTAATAAGTAAATATTTATAGATTTAAAATATGCTTTTTTCCAAAGAAATTGTTTTTTTTTAATATTAGTACACAAAAATCAATTAATAATAATTTCAAATACCCATAATAATCCTGTCTTAACTAATCAGATGTATAAATACTGTCAAAAATCACACATCAAACAAAAAAATTATTCAAATAACCCACAAAAATAATATTATAATATACAATTTGCTTACTCTATTTCTTTTGTGATATCATAGATACCACCCCACAATTATAATCAAAAAAACAAAAAAAAAAAATACAAAAAGGAATTCCAAGGTGTCAGTTGGATCTATACATTTTGTGGTCCTCTCTATCATTGTTTTTTTTGATTTTCTGAAATCCATATTTGATTTAATATCAAATCTTTTATATATACACAATATAATGAGAATTAAAAAATTAAAATCCAATCATTAATAAAGTTCCAAATAAAATAGGTAACATAATATAAATCAGTATTTTTCTTTGCAGATTTAATAAATGGTTTACCTGATGATGCATATTGAAGAGTTGTCGCTGTTACTCTAATTGTTGAAAAATATTCTCATTTGAATATTGTACACAAGAATTTCCTGAGATTGAAATATATATATATTAATGTTGTAAAAAAATTCTAATGATACTTGGTTGAACAAAGAAAGAACTCACAATTTACAATTTTTGATGGTTCTAAAGTACAATCATCTGTAGAAACATTGTTAATCCAATAGTTCTTTTAGAAATTGAACTACACTTTCCTCTATTAATTTTTACTAATAAAAGCTTTTGTGTTTTTATAAGAATAAAATGCTAAACCAAAATTTATTCTTCGAATTAAAATCTCGTATTATGAAATTCTTAAATGGACACTAAACAAAGCAGCAAAATTATTAAAAAATTAGAATGTGATGTGGTTTTAAAAGTAAGATCATTGATATCTATGGTATCATTGGATCAGGCAATGGAAGAAGTTGTTCTAAATTCGATAGATGCAGGTAGTAAAAATATAGTTATCAATATAAATTTCAATAATCTCTCTTTTGAAGTCAAAGATGATGGTTTTGGGTTTTCGTTAGACAATCTATTGAGGATAGGCGAGAGAAATGTTACTTCAAAGTGCGAGAGATTGAATGATCTCAAAGCACTGTCGACCTTCGGGTACAGGGGAGAGAGTTTAGCATCTCTTTCTGAGGTCTCACATTTAGAGATTACATCTACATTTGAAAACCCTGAATCAGCAGTAAAATCAACTCATACAAAGTCTATTAGATTCAGTAAAATTGAGTACACAAAGAATATACAACCAGCGCAAAAACAAACAGGTACATCTGTGGTTGTACGTGACCTCTTCAAAAACTTTCCTGTTAGAAGACACAATTGTAATCCCAGTCAATCTAAATTACTTTGTAAGAAACGTATAGAAATCATTGCACTTTCACACCCAGAGATTAGGTTCTCCGTTTGGGATCATGAAAAATCTCAACAACTCCTTTTAACACCACCAGAAAACACCTTCATCTCCTACTTTAAATCATTTTTTGGACCTGAGAAAGCTTCCATTTTGGAATTTACTGAAACTGACCCTATAAATCAATCAAAGAGATTCAGAATCAGTGGTTATCTATCTATACCAAATGAGAAGTGGTTCCCTAACAAATCATTACAGTATATATGTAGGTATATAACCTTTGTTTAGTGTTATGGTGCATCTGGAGTACTCTAACACTGCTATATTACAGATCTAAATAATAGAATAGTGTTAAATACAAAGTTACATAAATGTGTAAATTATATATATTCAAAATATAGACTATTCAATGACGATAGAAAGAGAGCTGAAGATGGCCAAAAGATTAGAAAAGAGAAGATTGATAAGGATCCTATATTTGTATTATTTATTAAATGTTCCTATTTGGAATATGAGAGATCTTATGAACCATCTTCAAAGACATTCTTAGAGTTTAATGAATGGGATCATGTCATTGCTGAACTAGAGAACATTGTAACTAAATTCCTTACCTCTGATAGATCAATTACTAAAAATACCATCAATTCAACTCCACCTACAATATCAAGAAATTTTAATAACAATAGATCTAACAAAAGAACACCTTATAGTTCTAGTAGGAACAACACCAATAACACAAATTTTGATATTTCTGGAGACCTATTTGATGGTTCAAATACTATTATAACAACTTTTCACCCTGATAATAATAATACCACTACTAGTGTTAACAGACAATTACAGCAAAATATAACACAAGATGAAATTGTAGAGGAAGAAGAGATACCAGCTCAGGTTGTAAAACAATTAAGATATCAGGATATCATTGAGATTAATAGTGATGATGAGGATACAATAGACTTTGGTTATGGTGATATTAAAATTGATCATTCAATGGATGTTAATGAAGGTTATAGTTCACAGAATAGTGTCACTAATAGTTCAAGTAGTCAAACAACGACTACGACTACGACTACGACTACAACTACTAATAGTAGCTCACAAAATACATTTTCATCAACACCTACATCTAAAACCTCAGATTCAACATCATTTTCACCAATTAGAACACCACCACAATCACCATTGCCTTTGAACAAGACACCTTCACCTCCATCCTCCATTCAGTCCAATGGAAGTTACAAGACTTTAAGTCAACAACAATCACCCAACATTTCTATTAAAAGAGATAGAAACGATGAATTAATAGTACACCAAAATAACATAAATATTACTGATGATACAATGGACGATCATTCTGATAGTCTAGGTGAAGGTGACGCAAATTTTACATTTACATCTACAAATAATACAGAGGTTATCGATATTGATGACGATGATAACAACAATAATCAAATTGTATCACCATCACAAATCAAAACAGTCACAACTACAACCACTATAAAAATTGTAAAGAAAGTCACTGCACAACCCTTTTCACCAATTAAATTAGAATCTGAAATTCTAATTAAAAAAGAGGATTATGAAGCACTTGATAAACAAAATCACAGTAATAATAGTAGCCAAAGTGAACCAAAGAATGATAATTTTGATGATAAGTCACTATTTTCAATCTCCTATGTAGAATCTCCAAAAATTGTTTTACAAAAAAGTGAAGAGCACCATCATAACCAGCATAATCATTGTGAATCTCATAAACATTTTGAAACATTAGTAAATAAGTTGATTGAGACTAAAAATGAAAACGGTAACGATAGTAGTTTGGATAGCAATGAAGATGACATTCTTGATCATCTTGACTATCTAAAATCACCATCTCCTAGTAAAAAACTAAAGAGTAGTTCACCTATCCCATCACCAATCAAATCAGTTAATTCTGGAGATACTATAATTTCCAAATATTTTTGTAAATCAGAGTCTAAAGATGATGGAAATTCAATCCCATCAACACTAATCAATGAAAATGAAAAATTAATAGTTGTCATTGACAGTGATAGTGATGATGAAAGTACGCAAGACAGTGACAAACAATCTAAAAAAAATGTATCATTTAATCTATCTAAAAATCAAATTATCAAAATTGAAAAAGGTATCAGTGATCTATCAAACCACGACTCCCAAAACATCAACAACAATAACAATAATAATCAAAATGAACCAAATATCACTGATATTTTAGTAAAAAAAGAAGGAGAGAAACCTCATCCTTTAAATCCACTGATTATTAAACCAAAATTAAAAGAACAAATATTAGCATCTAAAATGCCAATAAACAATAGTAGTGCTTCAGTTGATGATAATAGTAATGAAGAAATAGAATCACTAAAATTGATAAAGTATAAAGTAAATGATAATAGTAAGAGTCCATATTTCAATCCTGATAAAATTAAGACTGTGGAACCATTAAAAGAGATATCAGTTGATATTAGTAAATTTATTCAAAATATTATAAATATGACAGAATCAGTAGACAAAGAATTACTCAAGAAATTTAAATTTATAAAACAGTGGGATACTAAATTCCTATTGTGTGAAGCTGCTGGAATGTTGTTTGTATTAGATCAACATGCTGTATCAGAACGTATAAAATTAGAACAATTTGAAAGAAAGTATAGTAATGAAGGTTTTGATCTCTGTCCAATGCCTGAAAAGACTAGATGGGCTTTGACTGATCACGAAATACAAATAATGTCTATATACTCTCAGAATCTAACGAAATGGGGTTTCAAATGGAAGGTTGTAAATAGTGGTATACATATACTACAAGTTCCAATGTTTTGTCTGACCGGTTTGGGTGTTAATGATCTCAGAGAATTTTTATATCTTTTAGAGAGTAGAAAAGGGTCTATTGAATGTAAACCACCTTCTGTTCACAGAATACTAGCACAGAAGGCATGTAGAACTGCAATTAAATTCAATCAGAAACTAACTGACCAAGTATGTCAAGGTCTACTGCGGGATTTGAATGAATGTAATATTCCATTTCAATGTGCACATGGACGTCCTTCTATAATCCCTCTGTTCAATTATGACAAACTCTACCAGAGTATCTTGAGTATTACAAAATAAAAAAAAGAATTGTTTTGTTTTTATTTAATAATCGTAATCACCAGTACCATAATCATCATTTTGGAAATTCAAATAATCGTAATCGCTCTGTTGTTGTAGTTGAGATTCTTGTTGTTGTTGATTATACTGTTCTTGGTCCATTACAACCTCCTCCTGATACTGTTGATTGTTATTTGCTTTTTGTAAAGAGTTAAAGAAGGCACTCTGCTTCTCTGTTGAAATTTGTTCAGAGAGTTCATTGAGTTCAGATTCCGTAGCATTAGGATCCAAGGTATCCAACATATCTTTGTGCTGTTTGATATTATCTTCTTTGAATTTTCTCTTCTTTTTTGCCTCTTCTGATTGCTTATTGAAATCTTCCATATTGATATCAATCTTTGTATTAATCAAGTCCTCTAAAAGATTAGGGTTCTCTCTTTCCTCTTTTTTGAATTTACTTCTGATTTGAGAACGTGTTCTGTCAGGTAACAGTGATTCTAGGGTAGAGAAATCCGTACCATAGGTACGAAGCAGTATGTGAAAATGTTCAGTTTCTTCTTTTGTCCACTTTCTAGCAGCAGGCTTCTTTGAATAGGTTCTATTAGTTACATGGTTCTGTCCTTCATAAAACACAGTATAGTCTTGAGGCAACTGAGACTCGTCACCCAAAATATGCTGTTTCATCACCATTTTACCATCAACAAACTCTACAGACGCACCAACACCTGAATCATTATCATTACTATTATTAATCTGAGCTCTTTGTTGCTGTTGAACTAGTTGATTCTGTAACTGTGTTCTTTGTACTGACTTTAATTTTTCTCTTTCAATAGTAGCTTGCATAGGTTGACCTGTTATTCTTTTCTTGGTCAATTGAGCCAATGTGAAATTTCCAACCTCCAAAGGACTGATTTCATCATATCTCTCCTCAACATCCTTTGATTTTGCCTTAGGTTTAGCAGCTTTCTTTCTAATATTTGGTTGAAATTCTTTACCTTTTTTACTACTACCACTATCTTTATTTGTATTAGTGGATGTTGTAGTTGTACTCTTTTTCTTATTTACATTATCATTATTGTTATTATTATCTATATCAAATTCAAAATCTAGAATATTATCATCATCATCATCATCATTGTCATCATCATATATGGAAGTATCATCATTCTCTAGATCTTTATCTCTAGGTGCCTTATACTTTTTCTTTACAGGTGCTATATCATCATCTTCTTCAAGTAATACACTATTTTCTGAAGTATTGGATTCTAATTTTCTCTTTTTTGATAAATCATGTAAAATATTATGAATATCATCTTCATCTGATTCGTTTTCATCAGATTGTGCTCTATTATCTTTTTCTACATTTTCATTTTCTTCTATATTTTTTCCAGTATTCTCTGATTTATCACTATAATCTGAATTTTCATTATCATCTTTTTGATTATTGTTTATAATAGGTTTGTTTTTCTTTGTAATAACTAAAGGATTATTCACTTCTTCATCATCCAACAGCGACATATCATGGTACTAATATATTATTCAAAAATTTAAAAAAAAAATGAAAAAAACGGTAAAAAAATTTTAATAAGATTCAAGTTGAACAAATAAATAAAAGAAATATTGATTATATATATTTTTAAATCTTAAGATGATTATTTCTTTAAATATCTTTTTAAAATTCAAATAGATATTTTGGATTTTTAATTTTTTTTTTAAATTTTCCCATTTTCCAAATTGAATTGGAATAATACCATTCCATCTTAGTTACTTACCAATGTCGATAATAAATAGACTAATAATATGTATATTATTTGTAATATATGTAAATTGTGAAATTATAGAATATCAAGGTATTGAAAATCAATCAGATCTTGGAACTCAATGGAAAAATGGTGCACTTTTAAATCAAACCCTAGCATCTTTGCAACCTTATGACGAACTAGTATTTCTAAATACAACTTATTATCTAATGGGTGGAATTTTAGCAAATAATATAAGAGATGTTATCATACATTTTGAAGGAACCTTGATATTTAGTGATGATACTAAAGAATGGCCTAGAAATGGTAGTGGAAATGTACTGGAATGTTTTCAATTTATGAATTTTCAAAATGTAACATTTACAAGTAGTACAGTTGGTTTGTTAGATGGACAAGGTGAAGTGTGGTGGGGTTTATTAGGATACGCAGAATATCATGAAAATAGACCTAGAATGTTGAACATGGGTAACAGCTCGCAGATTCTTATTGAAAATCTGTATTTTAAATCCTCTCCATATTGGACTGTTTGGATTTGGGCTGTTGATGGATTGGAGATTAGATATAGTGAGATTTCCAATAGAAGAAATGACTATGATGGTCATGATTATTGGAATTTGGAGGCATTTAATACTGATGGTTTTGATGTAACCGGAAAGAATGTGTGGATACATGATTGCACAGTTTGGAATCAAGATGATTGTATAGCTGTTAAAGATTGGTCTGAAAATATGCTATTTGAGAGAATAAATGCATCTGGTCTAGGACTTACCATTGGTAGTATTGGTGAAAGTTCTGTAAGAAATATTACATTTAGAGACTGTTACATGCACAAAACCTACAAAGGTATCTACACTAAATTCCGTGGCTCTGGTATAATTGAAAATGTACTCTATGAAAATATTGTAATATTTGAACCAGAACAATGGGGTATTTTCATTGGACCTGCCCAACAAGCTGATAATGTAGATATATGTTTACCTAACCCTTGCAGTTTATGTTGGCCCGAACTTCCTTTTGCCAAATGTAATATGCCACAAAATGCCTCATATATCGATATTACACTTAGAAATATTACAGTTATTAATCCAACAGAGAGAACTGGTGTTATTATGGGCAGCGAAACAAACCCAATGCAAGGTGTAGTCTTTGATGGTGTAGTATTCCAGAATCCACCTTCTAATTATTTTGTTTGTGAAAATGTACAAAATGGTCAAGCTATTGGTGGCACTTATCCAGTTCCCCCATGTTTTAATACAGATTCCTAATTTAGTAATTTTATTTTATTTTTTTGATGTGTTTTTTTTACAATTTGTAATGTATGTCTTGGGTGGGTGTTTCTTTTAACCTTTGAATGCCTTTGGGTGACCTGACATCTTGGCATTATGGTGTTTCTTAACCAATATTACAGTTACTACTGCAATAGTTACAATACCTACAAAGCAAGGTACAACAATAGCTGGTACCAACCATCTAAGTCTCTTTCTTCTAGCTTCACCATCATCATTATTAGGTGAGGATGGATATTCAAATTGTACAAGGTTAGATTCTAAGTTTTGTGATACTAACCCATCAGCAGTTACAGTTACATTTTGTTTACCATTTACAACCATAGATGAAGGTGGAAGGTTACATCTAATCTCTTCATAGTCAATTACAACAGGTGATGTACATTCTTGTACACCAATGAATACTGAACAACCTTTAGGATGGAATGAGTGTCCTTTAATAGTTACCTGCCCACCCTTTTTAATATCAAAGCCAGGTGAAGCGTAGGCTTCTAAAACTGTTGGTAAAAGGTATGAAAACAATACATTGTTGGGGTTCTCAACTACCACTGAATTAATGGTAAGAGTTACTGGATGTCCACCTCCAGAACCCTCTGGTATAGTACATATAATTGATCTTAACAACTCTCCATCGGGACGTGCATTTGCACATTTTACTGAACCAACTTGAACTTGAAAATCAGACCCATTATCAGAATAAAAGAATGCTCCAAAAATTGTAAGATCTCCACCTTTAGTAGGTGGTGCTGAAAATAATCCAATTTGTGGTACAATGTTTAGTTGAATCTCATTAGAAGGCAATCCATCAACCAATACTGAAACATTTCCAGATTTCTCTAATGGAGGTATATTAAAGGTAATTTGATTGTTTTCTAGTTTAATCACTGAGGAATTTGGTAACAAAACACCATTGAATACAACCTGAATTAAATTAGAAGAGAGTCCAAAATTGGTACCAGTTAATAAACCATTGGAAATAGATTGGTTAGAATATAAAATGGATGGTGAAATATAACTAAAGTTTGATGGAACTGATGATTTTGAACCAATTTGTAAAACTACTTTACTGATACCAGATCCTGCAGGAGCTTTACATTGTAACCATGTTCCAGTAGCTTGTGAATCTTCAATAAATTCAGCACAGGTACTATTTGAAATTGGAAGAGATGCATTTAAAAGGTTACCATTAAAGTCGTGTAATCTTAAGAAAGAACCTTGAATAGTTATTAAACCACCTTCAGTTGGTGGTTTAGAGATTGATTTAACAATTGGTACCAATTCAATATCTAAAATATTTGATTTCTTTTTGTTGTTTACGAGTACATATAATTTACCATTTTGTGAGTTTGCAGGTAGGTCTATGGTAAGTTGATCAAATGTATCCGATACAACTGGATTTGATAGGGTAACATTATTCAATACAACTACAGATGTGGCAGTACTACCTAAACTTTCACCAAGAATAATTAATTTACCATCAGAATTGTCTTTATAACTACGGATTATAGGAAGACCATAAGAGAATGTAAGTTTGGAAGTACTTGAAATGGAATCAATAGTTACTATAATTGGAAGATTATCACCTTTGTTAGGGTCAGGACCAATATCGCACACCAATAGAGAATAGTTCTGGGCAATTGGGTTCTTGGGATTTAGACATTCTAAGCCACCAATTAGAACCTGTACACTAGATGCAGTAGTACCATCTTCCTTCAAACAATTCAAATAGCCACCTTGAATCGATACAACACCACCTTTACTGGAAACAGAATTTACACTATCCAAAATTGGGATATTTGAAAACTGGTATGCAGCTAGCATAGATATAGTATTGACATTTATATCCAAACTAATCTTTTTACTAACTTTTTGGTTATTTTTCAAAACAATCTCAGTATGAGTTGATGATAAAATATCTTCAGCATCTACATTTACACCATCAAGTTTCACTTGTATATATTCCTTTTTGTTACCAAAATCCATACCGTCGATAATTAATTGGTTTTCGTTGGTGGTTACAGTCTTTACTGTTGGATCTATATAGTTTTTAATTTTAAAGTTAGACTAATTATTTTATATAGGTTTAATGTTAAACTTACTTTGATAAGTTGAATGAAACTCTTTATCAAAATTTAGTTCCAAGAAAATTTCACCATAAATGTCTCCAGAACCTTCAATAACTGAAAATGTTATTTGGTTTGGTGAGATTACTTGAATAGAATTTTCTTGTGTTGTTTGTCCATTAACCTCATAGCTTGCAGAAATGGTTCCGTCAGTGGGCTTGAGATAGTATCCTGTGAGAGTTATGGAACCATTTATAGTGGATGGTTTACTGACTGCGTTGATAACGGGATTTAGTAATACAAGTTTAGATTCATTTGGATTGGCAGTAGAATTATCATAGACAATTTGGTATATTTCAGAATAGGCATTCTTTGGTAATGTAATTTCACATGACTGGTTTGCAGCGGAACATTTAAAACCATTGGGTTTATTGTAAACAGTCTGACTTGACATAGCAGTGATCTTGTTCACAGCAATGTTTTTTAGACTTTTAAAAGTCAATATATCAAAAGATTTATCATTGCTGTATGTGAATGATAGACTCTGATCTACAAGATAGAGAAACAATAGAAATATTAATTCTTTTTTCATAACAATAATTATTTAATTCTGATTATTAATCTTTAAGGTAAAGGAAAAAATAATTTAATAATAATTATAACCAATAATATTTATCTAAAAAAAAAGAAATCAAAAATACAAAATGTGAACTCTATATATAGATATCATTGTTAATCAAATCGATATTCAATTTGTTGATTTTTATAAGATCATATGAATCGACAACACTAAACACTAACCCAACCCCCATTTTTATAAATAGGTGTGTTCAATTGAATTTTGATTTGCTATATAATCAATCAAATATCAATAGTGTGTTTTGGGGTAAAAAAAAAATGATAAAGTTGTGGTGCTGTTATTATATGATCATACAGATCAAATCAAAGTGGTACCACCATTTCCTATTATTGTATATATGTTAATGTTATTTTGTAAATTATAATATATACTCTCATTTTTACTTAGGTGTTTTAAATAAAATATGTTGATTTAATTTAATCAAATAAATTTTTAAAAAGATATTTTAAAAAAATCTTGATAAATATTTCCGTGTTGCATTGAAAATCTGAAATTGTATAAATATGATTCATTACATTAAACCAATAATTTCTCCGGATATGTCGTTGGAATAAATGATAATCACAGTTCTTTTTAATATTTTTTTTTGGATAGAAAGCCGTTGGATTATTAAAGAAAAAAAAAAGAATAAGAAATAATTTTTTTTTTAAATTTATTTTTAAATATTTTGGCGAGTTGCTCAGCTCAGATATTTTTTTTTTGTATTTGTAAAAATCTTTTTGTTGTATCATTATTTATTTAGAAAATGGGTTCTACACTTGAACAGTACTTAAAATATATAGGATTAGAAACCTACCTCAGCCTGATGGTTGAAAATGGTAAATATTTCCACCCCACCCTCAATATTTTATCAAAACCACACCTACCACACTGCTATTTCGACAATGAAAATTCATGAAAAAACATTGAAAACTCGAGTCAAAGTCGTTGTGGGACTGAAAAAATATCAAAAAAAAGTTATCTAAGAAGTTTTTCTAATATTGAATGAATGAATGAATAGGTTATGACGACCCAGATATTATCAGTGAGTTGACTGAAGATGATTTAGTTAATGTTGGTATTAAGAGAGGTCATGCCAAAAGAGCTTTTTTGAAAGCCAAAGAACTTTCATCAACTGGAAGTGGAACAACATCAGCAAGTAATTCAAGTGCACAAAGTGGAACTACAACTAGTACAGGTACCACACCAACACAATCCCCACCATTGCAGTCTAGTGGTGGCAGTTCGACAGGTAAAGATGAAAATAGAAAATCACGTATGATCATTGGAAAGAAAGATGAAGAGTCTGATGATGATGAAGAATCAGTTACACCAGTTCAACAAGATGGACCAATGTTGCAGTCTAGGGTCATCTATGAGGGTATAATTCAAAAGAAGGGTGCAGAAGGTTTCTTTGGTTCCAAAGTCTACCAAAAGAGATACTTTAAACTCTACGAAGAAGCTCGTTTGGCATACTATAAACACGCTAATGAAGTCTCTCCAATCAACATTATTGAACTTCGTGGTGCTTTGGCATGTGAGGATATGGATGGAAAGAACTTTGCTTTCAAACTTACCATGAAAACCTCAGCAAGAGTCTACTATTTAGTCGCACCAAACGCCGAAGCCAAACACAAGTGGATTCAATCTATTAAACAATTCATCTTACCACCAATCGTACCAAAGAAAATGGACCACAACCAAATCATGCCATATCTTCAAAACTACGAAGACCCACCTCAAGCTCTCTCATCCAGATTTGATTCACCTTTGAGTTGGGATGTCATTGAGAAGCCAATTGCAGAGAACGACATTAGACTCCATATCCACTCCAAGGGTGTGATCTACGTTGAGGAAACCAGAAAGATTGAAATACCTGAAAATGGTATTGTTTGGATTCACAATCTTCCAAAATCCCTTGATGAGAAGAGTGTACATTTCCTCTCTCTTTCTGACCCCTCAGCATTCCTTGTTGAGCAGACATACTACAACGATGCCAAAACTCCAGAGAAAATGTTAGAGAAGCTCATTGGAAAGGTTATTGAAGTACATGTACCTAGAGACGACCACTTTGACGAACCACTTAAATTCAAAGGTACCCTATTGTATCTTCCAACTGAATCCAAATACGCTCTACACAACCAAGAGAGCAACGCTGTACATTTCCTACAGACTAAAGACTTGATCTCCTACAACCTCCTCGACAACAAACTTGAAACCATCTTTAGAAACCCATCTTTAGAATGGATGATTAAGAGTCAAGAGAAATCACATCTCATGAAACTCTCTTACAATTCATTGGATCTCTTCAAATGGTTTGCATCCTATGTAGCCGTTTTGAATCCAAAAGAAACCGAGATGGAACTCAGAGGTTTCTTCACTATTGAAAACAACTCTGGCAAGACCTACGAGAATACCAACTTGGTACTCATCCGTGAACCTGAAGAACCAGTCAAACCCAAGGAAGAGGAAAAGAAAGACGAATCACCTCTCCCATTACCCAAATTGGGTGGATTCAAATTGGGTAAACTCCCAGGACTTAATCTTCTCGGAGCCTCTAAGCCACCTCCCCCACCCGAAAAGAGAACCTACCGTTACAACTGCGAACACAAAACAACACTCAAAAACGGTGAATCCAAACAAATTGGATTTGTCTCTGCTAAAGTACCAGTTAAATCCATTGATCACATTAGTTTCAAAACTCCAAAATACACCAAATACTCAAATACCGATAAAAACTATGGAACTGATGCTAAAGAGGGTATTGTCAACAGTACTGTGATCTTTACTTGGGACCAACCATTCTCATTGCCAAGTGGTCAAATGAAACTCCAAAGACAACTCAAAGACGGATTCGGATCAGATATTCTCAATACATTTGAACTTGGTCACTACAATAGCTCAGATATCATCGTATTACCTTTACAACCTTTAGGTAGAGTAAGTGCAACTCGTGTTCAAACCGGTTTCAATTTCGATATGGATCAACTCTACTGTGTGGAAACCTTTGAAATTAAAGTTCAAAATGGTCGTGAAGAACCCATTCGTGTCATTGTCGAAGAATCACTCTACAGAGGTCAATTCTGGGAGATTACCTATTCCAATCCAAAACACAGCAATCATCCAACTCATCCAAGAAAAATCAATTGGACTCTTACTATTCCACCTTTGGATGGTGTAACTATTGCCTATACTTCCTTTACCTCTGCTTTAGAAATTCCAGCATCTATTCTTAAAGCACATGCTGATGCCAAAGAAGCAGCTGCAAAAAAGAAATAAACAACTCAAATAAAAATCAAAAAAATAAATAAATATTCAATCGTTTTAAATTATATATGTAATAACCATATAAGCCATTCTAATTGTCCCTCAATTTTATTTAAGGTCTAATTCTTATACGAGTTAACATTTGATTAGTTTGTTCAACTTCATTATTCAAGAAATGAATATCTCTATTAGTTTGAGTTAAACTTTGGTTTTGATTTTGAGGTTTGTTAAATGAAACTGAACCAATAGATGAAAGAGATTCTTTAGAGTTTTTAATTAGTTTAAATGAATAAATATATATATATTTAAATGAATAAATATTTATAAATATACCTACTATATAACATATTTATATTAATTTAAATATAAAATGAAAGCACAATTGTTTGAATTTGATTATATATTTAAAAGGGGGTTTGATTTTTTTATTATAAAATTGATAATTACCCCCGAACAATGATTAAACATGAATAAAATGGGTGAATAAAGTTTGTCAGTTTTTTGTTTTATGTCGACTAGTAACATAATTATTTATTTTAAATACTAATTCGATATGTTTTTTTTTTCTCTAATGTTTGATTACCAAATAAATAGTGAATTATAATTAAAATTGGCACTACTGAAAAAAAAAAGAACTACTATCACCATATAATAAAATTGTTTTAATAAAATTATTATTGGATAGTAAAAAAAAATGATTGTTGATATATATATTTAGATAGGATAGGTAAATCAGATGGAGATTAGTGTATCATTCATAAATATATCTTAGATTAATATAATTTCTATTGGATCTTGGGTCCTGAGGAGGTTTTGGGCAATCGGAGACGCCATTAATCCAAAACTGACATGGTTCAATAACTGTGTTTATCAGTGTACCTTTGTTATACCAACCATCACCAATTAATCTAGCTTTATATTTTTTGATACTTGTAATGTCAATAGGTTCTTTTTGTACAATTTGAAAATTGGATTTTTTACATTCCATTAACTTATCTGAGTTAGTCATTATTTTATGACTATTGTTGGATTTTAGACTATTATTATTATTAATATTTGTTGATATTGGTGTTGATGTTAATAATGTTGGTGGTATTAGTAATATATGTGAAGATGTTGTTGTAGTTGTAGATAGTTGAGGTTGAGATTGACGATTATTATGATAATCCTTTTCGATATAAGTTTCATTCAATTCACCGTCCTCTTCGACCTCCATTTCTTTGATGCAATCCAAATCTCTAGGATTGTCTAAAATAGTAGGAGCAGCTGTAGTTGTTGTAGTTGTTAAATTTGAGTTTGTTGTGGTAGATGAAATGCTTGTACTACTGTTGGCATGGTCTAGATTAGATGTAGCAGTGCTATGACTACTACTGGGTATAGAATATGTAGAAGTATTAGGAGAATTTTGATCGTCTGAAATTATCATATTTTCAGGTGTACTATTATCACTGGTAGGTGACCTTTTTAATGACATTATTAAATCATCTTTTGATTGTTTTAAAATATTATTATTATTACTATTGGTAGTGGTGTTATTGTTGTTGGATGGTTTGACATTATTTTTTGATGGTGGTGGTGATTTTGATCTACTTGTTGATCTACTGTTTCTAGACGTCAGTCTTCTACTACTATTACTATAGTCTTGTGAACCTCTTCTTCTGTTTGGAGAAGGTGAGTAATTTCTATTGTTACTGTATCTCTTTAGGTATTTTCTATCAGATGATCTTGATCTACTTCTTGGTGATCTTGATCTTTTTCTCATTCCATTATAAGATTTTCTATTCCAACTTCTGGATCTAGATCTATTTCTATGTGGTTGTCTTTTAGAGTATTTTCCTCCACTCAAACTTCTACTACGGCTTCTACTCTGACTTCTACTGAAACTTCTACCTCTATAATATGGTGATGGACTTCTCGATCTCGATCTACTATTATATCTTCTATTATTATAACTATTACCATTATTTGTTGAGTTATTGTTGTTGTTGTTGTTATTGTTGTTGTTGTTGGTGTTGGTGTTGGTGTTGTTTTTATATGATCTTTTATTTACATGGTTATTACTATTATTAATTGTTTTTTTATTATCTCTTGATGGAGATCTGGATACATTTGCACTGTTACTCTGGGAACTACTTTTATTAATACTTTTATAAAAATCACTTTCTAGTAAAAGTTGTTGACTGTTTTATCGTCATAAACAACGAATATAATTTTAAAATTTACAAGATATTATCACACAGGAAGAGTTTGGTGAATTTTATATTTTTTAAAAAAAAATTTGGGATTGGGTGTGGGGAGATTGTTCAAGACGACAAAAAAAATTAAAAAAACACAAAAAAGTTTATTACATATAAAAATGTAATTGTGAGTGGGAGTGAGAAGGAAAGAAAGTTAATAATCTGAGTATTTTATCAAAGAGAATATAAACAAATGTTTTAAATATTACTTTGAAGGAGGCAAAATTTTAATATTTTTGTCACTTTGTATATTGTAGTTAGAAGTAGTAGTACTGGCAGTGCTATTTAATAGAGTCTTTGAGGTGTTTGTTGGGTTTTCATTTTTATTACTATTACTATTATGATTGTATCTTGAGCTTGAGGAAAGTATCATAATTAAATATATAAAGTTTTATATAAAAATATTTGTGAATGTGTATATATAGGGGTAAAATGTGATTTCTGTCTCTATTAGGCGATCCTGTTTAGTTTTACTTATACTTCCAATTAATACTAGTAGTAGTGTGGAGATATTTGAGAGTATAATATTAAAAAAAAAAAATAACTAAATAAACTCTTTTTTTTAACCTTATTACTATATAGATATTGTATGGATAATATACAAATTTAAAATTTTTGTATGTACATATATGATTATTGGTATGCTTATTCTGAGTGAACTATATTGAATGATGTCTCCAAACAATAAAGAAAACTATGGCTAATGATTTTTAATATTTTTTTGTCTTTGTGTTATAATTTGATGTTGTGGATGATATCTCAAAACAATAAAAGAAAAAAAATCATTTTTCAAACTATTTAACAAAAAAAATTTAAAAAAAGGTTTAGAAATTATAATTGTGTTACTTACTAGACAATTATAGATTCTGATATATAATGTTTAAATGTTACTTAAAGCCTATTTTAATATAAGTTTTCTAATTCCACCAAAACCCAAGAAAGAAAATCATGAATTTGAATTGTTTTTTTTTTTTCTATATTTTATTTTATTTTAAATTTATTGTGTTATGTTTTTAATAAAATTAATATTTCACCCCCCCTTTTTCCACACACATGGGTTAAGGAAGGCATAAAGTAATACTTGAATAGATTTTGAAAATTAGTAGTGATAGGGGGAATAGGGTGTAAATGTGTTTTCATAGTGGATTTACTAACCATATCGAATTTTTTTATACTTCAAGATTTCCTAAAAAAAATTAAGAAAATCCAAGTTTATCAAATTTCTAACCATAATTAATTTCTTATATTTTAAAAGTTCTATTTAAAAAAAATTGAATACTATTTATGTTTGGGGAAGAGGATACATGTGCATAAATTTCAATACCAATCCATTGATCATCAAACAAAAACGAAGAGAATTATATTGCAGAAAAAGACCACCAGAGTGTAGTTGATTGAGGTTTCCTTAGTCGCAAAAAACGGTTGATTATCATCCTCGAATGAGGGTGGTATGAAACAAAAAAACTTCCTAGGATTACTCAAATAGAGTAGTCTCCTACAAACTACATTCTGGTGTGAGCAACCACATTCCCAAACCCCCCTTTTGCCCCATTTTATATCAAATTTGTTTATGTTATTTAGGTCATATCATGAGTCTAATACCAGAGTGAATTTTATATGATGACGATTGACAATCACCACCACATCCCACCAAAGATTTTTTTTTTTTGTAAATTTTGGTGAAGTGAGTGGTTTTTTTTTTTTTTTTTTAATCATTTTTGTTTTCGAGTCATATATACAATGGAAATCTATGCATTTGTACCATTAGCAATTTTAACATTGTTTTGCGTTGTTGCATCACTTTTTGTTAAAAAAGAGAAATTATTAATCTTCTGGTTATTATGGTCTGGTTTAATCCATATCATTTTAGAAGGTTCTTATGGATTCTATGCAAATGATGTTAAAACCATCAGTAAAGTTGATTTCATGGACAAAATGTTTGAAGTCACTCAATTGGAAAATGCATGGAACCCAGCTTGGTATGCATCACTTTACAGTCAATATGCCAAATATGACAAGAGATATGCAATTGCCGATCCAATGGTTGTATTCTTTTGTTTTATGGAATTAGTACAAGGTTTCTGTTGTTTCCTTTTGGCCTTATTGGTTATTAAGCAATCTACCTATCGTCATGCTCTCCAAATCTTTTTGGCATCCATTCAAGGATTGGGTACTGTATTTTACTTTATCACTCCATACATTTATGGAAAATGGGCTGAACAAATCTCATCTGATCCATTTGAATTGTGGGTCTATGTTGTAGGTCTCAATGGTCTCTGGTTCGCCATTCCACTTGTACTTATCGTCCAATCTGCTCTCTTTATCGGTAGAAATGTTGTACAACAAGTTGCTACCTCTAAATCTGCTACCACACCTGGTATGATTTCAAAACAACAAAATAAACCAAAATCAGCTTAAATTTGATTGTGATTGATAAAAATCTAAAGATAAAAAATCGAAATCTGAGATATATTATTATATATATCTCAAACTTCACCCACACTCACTTTTTGTTTTTATTTACATACATGACAATTAGATTTATATCTGAATTTCAGATATATTTACTAATAACATTATTAGTGCACAGGATTTGGTGATTTATTATTATCTCTATTATAAATATAATAGGCGACTAAACTGATAGTCATTGAAACTATAAATACAACTATGATCTTTAGTGAATGATTCTTCATAAATTTAAAAAATTGTTGTTTGGTTGTCATTTTACTTTGATAACGTTCGTCCTCTCTGAGATCATTAAGATCTTCTTCCTCCTGATACTGATCTAAATCATCCTTATTCTGAATTACATTTTCAAAAGATATCTTATGTTCTTTAGTTTTTCTCTTATCCATTGAATTTCCACTCAACTGTTCCAATTGATTGGTAAAATTTGATATTTGTGTATTGTAGTTATTTATTCTATTTTAATTGAATAAAATGTATTAATTAACCTTAGGTCTAAATACTAAAAGTTCTCAAAGTTATAACTTACTTTGGTCTGACTTCAGATATATTACCAGAGTTTTGTGCACTAAATTCTAATTGTTGTACAATTTCTTGTGATTCCTCAATACCTTCAGTTATTTGGTCTATCAATAAAATCTTTTCATCGTGGGATAGTGTTTGAAATTGCTCTGATAGTTTATAGAGTTTCGATTGAACACTTTTTGATAGATCATTTAGATCATTTTCATAGTGTGAAAATACATGTTGCATCTTTAATTTATAGTATAATACAAAGTTTTAGTATTAACACTCTATGTAATGTTAATTGAACACTGGTAAGAGTTTTCTTAAAAAACTTAAGAAATAAAATAAAAAAAATCTAAAAAATTAAAGGAATTTTAATTAAATCTGAAAAGAAGAATTTAAATTTAGATATTTAATACAACTTCAAATAATATAATTATAATAAAATAAATAAATAGAACTTTTTAAAAAGAATAAATACTGAAAATTATTTAAGAATTTTTTTTAATATTTAATGGGTTTTTATTTATATAATGAGGGTTAGTGTTTGAGATGGCATAAGTAATTTGAAATTTGATTAGTTATTTTATTAATTTCTTTGAAAATGATCACAGACTTTTTAGTTTTTTTTTAGTTTTTGTAGATTTTTTAACATTGCAATGTTAAGAGGAAATTTACATTCTCTTATAAATCATTACTTTAAAAGTAGTGGATCACAAATATCACACTACTCAAAAAGTAATGTTAAACCAAAAAAGAATATAGTGACAGAAAATCCTAGTTTTTTAGTAAATAAACTATCTAGTAAATTTATAAGATTACCAAGTGAAGAGGATAAAAAGAAATATTCAAATGAATCTACAGAATATTTAACAAAATCATTGCCAGTTACAGCCAGATCAAGTGATTTTATAAAGCAAGTTTATCAACTACTTAAAGAGGATAAATCACAATTGGCAAGAGAAGAATTCTCAAAACTCGATGGAAAATCAAAGAGTCCTGAGATTTATCATACATTTGGAATGTTAATTGATTACTATATAGGCAAAGGTAGACCTAAAGATGCATTATCATTGTTTACTGAAAACCTCAATTCCTTCTCAACTATTACCTATCTTCACTCTTTTCAATTCATCAAAAATCTACGTAATATTAGATCAGTATCACCAGAGTCTTTGGATAGTTTTATCAAGGCTTTGGAACCACAGTTTAAAAACGACATTCAATTGGTATCTTCTATCCAATCATTTCTCATTGAGTCTAATAGAGTCAAAGATGCAGTGAAACTTGGTAAAACACATCTAAAGTATTTTTCAACTATGGTTCTAAAGAATATGTTTTTGCAGTGTCTTAGAGTTAGTGATTTCAAATCTCTCAGATTCTACATGTCACAGTACATTCCAGAGGATGAGAAGGCATCAAGATTGAGATTCTCACCAATCTTCATGCACATTCTCAATTCCCCCTCTTTAACCATTTCCAGTGAAACCACTGGAGATCCCGATGTAGATGCTATTTTTGGTGATTTATTTAAATCAAAACATAAACATCAATCAACTATCATTGCTAATTTGATATTTGTAAATAAGGTTCACATGAAATTCAATAATTGTGAATATTTGGAATCCATGTTGAAAAAGTCAGATATACCTATGCAAGAAAGAGAGGCTCTCTTTAATACTTTGACATTGTTGCATCTAAAGTATGGACAATATGATGAAGCTCTACAGGTAGCTTCTGATATGGTATTTAAATACCAAATCACACCAACAAGTTCAGCTATACCAACTTATTTTTACAATTTTCATCAGGATTTGATTAATATGATGAATGATGAAAGAAACACCGCAGAGAGAGAGGAGTATCCTGAGGAGTTTGATAGAGAGTTGCTGTTCTACTGGACAAAGAGAAAGAGACAGTCTTCAGTCGACTATAGTAAGGAGAAAGAAGAGGAAGCAGAGAAGGAATACCAATTCCATAACCCACAAATTGTGTTGCGTTCTTTTGAGACCTTTGCTTCAAAATATGATAGACCAATTCAGTTTACAGAAGGTGAGAAGCTGCTAGTGAGTACATCTCAACCTATATTCATAAAGAATAGAGACCATCATCTACAGAAGCTGTTCTCAGTCGACATTGCACCAGAGCACATGACAAGTCGTTTGAAGGAATTGGAAATGAAGTATTTTAAAGAAGGTAAAATGCCAAGAGGCACTATAGCAATTCGACTTGCAAATATAATTAAATCTCTCCCTCCACAAGAACTAAAGAAACATTGTAAGAGATTACATAAGTGGCCACTATCCGTGCAGTACTATCTCATTGACCAGAGAATTGTTACATTACTCCTAGAGATTGATGTCAACTTTGCCATTGATTTTATCAGAAAGTTAAATGAAACCTCAAAGGATTTGATGAAGGTCATTGGAAACGATATATTTGACTATTTACTAGTAGGTGTGTTGCAAAGGGGGTATCTAAATGAAGCTTTACAATTTGCACAAACAATGATTCAAAAGAAGATGGTGTTGTCTCCAACTACAGTTTTGAAGATCTCCAAAGCTATCATTGCACATGGGTTGTCAATTAGCAAACCTACTGATGAATACCACCAGTTATATTTAGGTTTAGAGAAAGAGTACCCTAGAAACATGAAACTTCATCAAGTTGTGGATTTATCAAATTCCTCTAATGTCGATGACCTAAAGAAAGCTTGGAGAAAGATATTTGAATTACAGACTATAACAGAGACCAGTATCAAGACTCAGATCAAATTAGCTGCTAAACTATTTCCAATACCACCATTGGACAATCTACCAAATTGGACATTGGCATCCAGAGTTATCGATCTAGATGCTAATAACTATCTATTATCACCTTACTACGAGGCTTTGATTGAGGAACTCTATAATCACAAACATTTTGATATCATCAACCAACTTGACAGATTCCCTAAAATTTTAGAATTTTCAACCAACGATTGTCTCTACTATCTTTTTGAATCTATCCCTAAAAAGGATCTAGATAAAAGAATGGAGTTGATTAAAAGTGCACTAGCAATTAAAAACCGATCTCTTCATCCAAAGATTGTTAAGTATTTCCAAAAGGATGAAACTGTACCTGAAGATTTCAAATCCATGTTGGTAGCCTATGATGAAAATCAATCTAAACCATATTCAAAGAAATTAAAATCAAATATTTTGGATTTACTCGATTAAATAAATATAATCTTTGGCCATTTAATTTACCTAGCAAAAGTCACTTTACATTTTTAGCCATATTTTTTTTTAAGATTTCATTTTTTGTGAAGATTAATCAAATGATGATAAAGTTCATCAACAAATTAGAAAAATCAACATCTAATCTATTTTTAGCATTAATTGTTATAAGATGTATTGATTCACTTCTAATAAATACTTTTTTTGATCCAGATGAGTACTGGCAATCATTAGAAGTTGCACACAAAATGGTATTTGGTTACGGTGAAATGACTTGGGAGTGGAAAGAAATGATTAGAAGTTATTTACATCCACTCTTATTTGCAATTCCTTTTAAAATATTATCTATATTAAATTTAGATACTACTACAATGATTGTAAATATATGAAATGTTATAACCTTACAAAGATACAGAACAACATTGAAAATCTAATATCTAAATCTAGATTGTTACACCAAAACTATTACAAGGTTTTTTATCAGCAATTGGAGATTTATATTTATATAAATTATCTTGTTTAGTCTTTAATAGAGATGTAGCAAAATGGGCTGTAAATATCAATATACAGTATATATACACAACCCTGAAATTTATTAACCTACCTAAATAACATTAATTAGTTAATAAGTCAATTAATATCATGGTATACATTCGTTTGCATTGTTAGAACCTATTCAAATTCTATTGAAACTATACTATTTATAGTATCACTATATTATTGGCCTATTGCTGATAAATCTAGAGAGAATCAAATGAGTTCTAAACCAGTACTATCAATTATTCTTACAACTATAGCATTCTTAATTAGACCTACAACAGCTATAATGTGGTTATACCTTATACCATCATATATTATTACACTTTATAGAAATAATATTAGTATTGCATCAATCATTCAAAGACTTTTCAAATTAGTGATGGTGTCGTAGGTATATCTGATTAATGATATGTCACAAGACTATTTAATAACACTATTAACATTCATAATAGAATTATAGTAATTATATTAAATGTAGGTGTGGATTACTATTTCTATGGAAAATTAACATTTGTACCATACAATTTCTTGTATTTTAATGTTACATTGGGTGTATCTAAATTCTATGGTACACATCCTTTCCATTGGTATTTTACACAAGGGTTACCAACAATAGCATTTACAAGTATTTTATTCTTTGTATTGGCATACAGAGACCTATACAAAGACAATAGAAATGATAAATTGTCATTGGCAAATATGACTATATTCAGTGTTGCTCTATATAGTGTATTAGCACACAAAGAATTTAGATTTATATTCCCAATTCTTCCAATTATAATGATGTACTCTGGATTCTATCTTAACCAATTGTTCCCTAGTACAAAATCAATGAAATCAGATAGAACTCCTAAACAACATTATTCCAATAGATACAAGAAGTTTGTAGTTTTCTTGTTACTTTTAAATATACCAATGATTGTTTTCTTTTCAAATTTCCATCAGAGATCACCAATTGATATAATGCACTACATTAATTCAAATATCAATACACAACCCAACAGTACAGCTTCAATTCATTTTTTAATGTCATGTCATGCAACACCTTTGCAATCTTATGTACACAATCCAAATATTCATCTAAAACTTCTACAATGTCCACCACCGTATGTATAAAATTAAATTTAAAATATATAAAAAATGTACTAACTAGAATATATATTTCCAGATTGAGACCTGAAGATCCAAAAGATGAAAAAAGTGTATTTTTTGAAAATCCATTAAAATGGATGATTGATAATTACCAGTTTTCAGATAATTATAAGGCACCACTTGAATTACCTGATTATTTTATAGTAAGAGATGATCTAGTTTTAGAATTGGAACCAGTTTTACTTCAAAATAATTATTCTGTTGAACATGTTTTTAAGAGACTAATTGACATTACCTCCTCAACATTGTATAAAAGAATAAAGTAAATTACTTGAACTAACACAATCAAATTAAAAATTAGGCAAAAATATCAAATTATGATATTTTTAAAATAATATTTATTATATAAATATAATATAATGTTTTAATAGAAAAAATTATTACCACCAAAATCATTATCAATATTTATACAGATATCTATATCAATATTAACATTATTTCTTCTACCACAACCACAACCACCTCTTCCACCATAATATCTTGAAGCACCATTACCTCCTTGTTCAACTTGATTGTTAGATCCTCCATTAGTTGAAGTCTTTGAGAGTCCACCATTGAATGAGACAAGATTTGATAATGTTTCTATTAATTTAAATAAATATTAGGTTTTCTATTTCTATATATTCTTCTAATCACAAAGTATTTTACTTACTGTAAATCATTTTTAATTAAATTCTAAATAAATATTTAAATTGATATTTGAATGATTAAAATAATTTATTTTAGAATGTATTTATACTTTGTTTCTATACCTTGTCAAACAATTTATAAGCGTGGGGTTAATTAAATGAATGGACAATTAAGTTAATAGTTTGTTTTTTATTTGAAAATTTAAGCATTAATGCCAACAATTGCAGAATAACCATCAAATGTTTTTGCACTCCAATATTCTAATTGACCATTTACATCACCAACTATTAATTGTGTATGATCCTTATTAACAGCCAATGCGGTAATTGGTGATCCTTTTTGTGAATTTAGTACTTTAAGTTTTTCCAATGTTGTAGCATTCCAGAGGATAAGTAAACCAGATTCCATACCTGTGACTAAGAGATTGGTTGTGGTACCTTCATTACCTGATGTGAATACCATACAATTAACTCTATCATTACCAAATTGTTCTTCTTTAACAGGTTCACCATTACCAGTCCAGAGTCTAAGGAAACCTGATGGAATATGTGATGAAGAATTACTATCATCAATCTCAGTTTCAAAGGTTGCAATGTAGTTGTTGGTTGGTGATACTTGTACACAGGTAACTGGGAACTGATGTGCTAGAGTGTTTACATAGGTCAGACGATTGAGATCCCAGATAATACAGTTTCTGTCTTTAGAACCACTGACTATAACTGAGAATTCTTGACTTACTGTGATACAGAGTATAGAGTTGGTGTGACCGTACAATGTTGACCATAGTGAAAGGTTATCACCACGCTCTTTTCTGGTCATTAAGGTACCATCGGAATTACATCTTTTCCATACTTTAACAGTACCAGCAGTGCCACCAGTAACAAATAGTCTACCATTTCTAGTAATATCACAACATATAATATCATCATTTAAAACGTCAATTATGGATAGAACTTTACCGGTATCTGTTGAATAGACTCTCAGGTTCTGGTCCCAGTGTCCCCATGAAACGTACTTATTGGAGTCAGGGTACAATAGGATCTTTTGAGGTGCCAATGGAATAGTAGTATCACCAGAGATTGCAATACTTCCAACTGGTGTCTTTATATTCCACATGGAGAAGCACATTAGTTTATCATACTTATTGTAGATGCATGACTCATAGGTTTTCATTGTCTTTGCCCAATTCTTTTTGGGGTGAGGTTTGGTGAAGAGTTGTTTAGGTGTCTGACCATAACTGTGAATCTGAGCAATAGTAGCATCACGAGTTAGTTTATCTTCTATAGTATCAATTTCAACTGCACCTTCATAGGTAAGTGGGAAGAACATGTTATAAGCCTTTATAGCAGCTTCACCTTGTTGTTTGTGCCCAAACATCAAATCAATCCAATTATGTATATTCTCCGAGACATATTTGCACTCTAGAGCTTCCAAATGCTTTTTAATGAACAATTTAGGATCACCTTTTGCCCAGGTGGGTAGAATTACATTGTCAACCTTTACACCATCCTGTTTGGTGCCCATATAAAAGTTATTGTTATTCACAAGGAAATCAGGGAGATAAAAGAACTCTGGTATAAGTTCTTTGACATCACTACTAGAAATGGATGAGGATAGGTTCCAAGTCTGTGCAATACTGTGGAATGCACGATCAGGTACATCAAATCTACCACCTTGGAAATCAATAAAGTAGGCTGAGAAAGGTTGCAAACGAACAAGGAAATGTAAGACAGAACCAATGTTACTGTAATGTGAACCGTAGTGATATGGCTTCTCGTTAATCTCTTGGAGGTAATTGAATTTATCCAAGAACTTGGCTAGACGATTAGGGTCCTGTGCACCCATGGGTTTGGTTAGATCTCTAAAGGTAGCTGCATTTTCAAGATCTAGTTCAGCAGAATCATAATCTTTGAGAATGAATGGAAATATAGGATACTGAGTTAAATCATTAAAAGATCTACCAGCAAGAGTGTTTAGATGCATTAGATACTCAAAATTACTAATGAGACCACGTTGCCATTTCTTGGTGATGGAAAGTTTAAGAATGTTACCTTGAACTTCTGCAGCATAATCTACACGATTTGGTAGAGGTTTAGAGAGAATAAGGTCATAGACAATGTCACGATCCGAAGTCTTTTGGAATGCAAAGAGATAGGTCTTATGAGGTACACCACTACCAAGGAAAATTTCAATAGCAGAGTTTTTGAGAACATGTCTTCTCTTGTGAATTTCAATGATGTCATCATAGGCCCAAATAATATGTTTACCTTTTTGTGGAGGTTTGATGCTACTAATGGATGAATCTTGAGTTCCTGGTGTTTGACTAGCAGTACTATCAGTACTACTTTGTAAACCACCTTGAGTAGATTGTTCAGATCTCTTCTTATCAGCTAATGTCAGAGATTCATCAAGGAAATATATATTCTGATCACCAATTAATAACTCTCCATCTCTTTGATAGAATGGAGATATACATGAGCATTTGAAATACTCGTTAACCTTTTCACCCATCTTCAATGTACCTGAGCTATAATCAATAGACCCATGTGAAGCAGCTTGTAAAACTTGTTGAATTGGTTGTTGAGGTGTTTGTTGTTGTAATAGTTGATCGTTAGATTTCATAGATGGAGATTCAGGAATATTAGCAATTAAATTGAATTGAGGGTTTCTAGGTGTACGTTTGAGACGTAATCTCATACGATGAGTTCCTTCAGTTGGGTCTAACTTCCATTTGGTTTCTGCTAGTGATTTTTGAAGTTTGGCAGATTCAGAGAGTTCAGAATCAGAAATACTGTGAATTGCGTTATCTTCAAGTTCACCTTCTTTACCCCATATAGCCTTCTCATGTGTGACCTTTTTAATGAGTACTTTCCACTGAGTCTGGAAGAATCTCTTTGATTCTCTGTTTTCAGCTTGGAATTGTAGATTGGATTTCTCATATTCAGTCTTGAGTTGAATGAGTGAATCAGAGAGTTTTTTAGTGGATTTACTGATATCCTGGTTCTTTATAATAATGGCTTGTTTGTTCTTTTGAACTTCAAGATACTGTAATTTCCATTCTCTCTTGGACTGATTATTCTTTTCTTCCCATCTTTTGAACTCATTCTCCACTTGGTTTGTTTGATATTTTGATAAATACTCTCTTGGTGGATCTTGTGAGTTTTGAGCTGCTAGTAATGCACTAAGAGGTACATTAGGATCAAATACCTTTCTGATTACATCATAGCTGACAGATTGGATAATGGTACCCCATAGTTTAACTACCAGTCTTTGTTGTTCAGGATCAGTGGTATCATTATTCAGGTATTTAAATGTCAAATGAAACATTGTCTGAATGAAATCTTCTTCTAGAACTACATCGCTAATTACAGGGTTTCCTTGTGCTGGCACAGAGATTAAATGCTGTAAAACTGCTGTGGTTTGGTCTTGGAATTCTGGACTGGACAATAAGAGGTAAATTAACTTACACAATAATGATCTTGCAGAATACTGAGTTGAGAACAGGTTTCTGTAGGTATTGGTATTGGATTGAGTAACTTTAGTATTGCATAAGACTGTCAATAGCAATATCAAGAAATGCTCTTGATTCAATAGATTTCCTTCTTTGATCCATATGGGTACAGTAGGTTTCTTGTGTTTATGTTGAATTTGAGTGTGAGCTGATCTATCAGATTCAGTATTGCTATTAGAAGATTCCTCATTATTCGAGGTCTGATCTTGTTCGTTATTTGAACTGGATATAGAGTCTAGAGATTCCAATTGCTGTTGTAACTGGTCTCTATCTAATACCAGTGATCCGGTTGGTGTAGTGGTAACTGATTTACTTAATCCACTCTTACTAGGTGAAAATGTACTAGCAAAGTTACCTAAACTCTTGAAAGCCTTTTCTCTCTTACTGACAGTTGCAGCCTGAGTTGGAGGACTTGCAGTAGTTTTTTCTTGGTAACACAGTGTGTTAATAGTGAGTACACAAAGCTTCTCATAAGAAGATACCAAAGAATCAATAGATCCAAAGTTCTTATTATCATGGAAGAATGAAATGACATCGAATAACACACGTCTTTGTAGACAACATGTATAATCTTGATCCATTTTAGTATTAAGATGAAGGATCACCAAAATGTCACGAAGAATAGTTGACCCATCTTGACTCTTTGCACCGTATAATGCAATTTCTTTGAGTAGAGATAGAATTGATTCTTCAGCATCCCAAGACTCCTCTTCTTTCAAATCACTATCATTTCTCAGATTGTAGTTATAGTTGTAATTGAATATCTGATTGGAACGTTTTTGGAAATTGCTAGCTAGGATATCAACAAGTCTAGGTACAAGTTCATTCTCTAACATTATATTCTTGAACTGGTCATTTTGTAGGAATATATTGTGAATCATCTTTATGAGTATATGCTGAGTTGAAAATGTACAGTTACAGAGTGTAATGAGAATGGTAATGATTGCACCTGGATATTTCATCTCTGAATCACTAATTTGTGAGAGGAAATACATTCTCATTGAGACACCTAACATGTCTTGATTGGTAGAAGCCTTTCCAAAGAGTATACAAAACAACACACCAAAAAGTTCCTCTGACATTTTGAAAGAACATAACTGGTGACCTAGTAAATGGAATCCTTTCATCTTTTCAAACTTTTGGCTTATCATTGGACTATGTAAACAGATATCAATAATCTTGAGGAATAACAAACGAGTTTGAATTGATTCATCAATTAACAGACCAAATATAGTCTCAATTGAACATATACTATGGAACTCCTCTAGAATTGAGTTATCAGCTTTTGATAAAATATCAATCATCAGATTTAACATTGTTATTCTAATAGTCTCTTGAGTTGATGAACTAATCTTATCATCTTCAGTACTAACAACAGGTATTAAATCATTGCTATTTGGTTGATTATTGCTATTGTTATTGTTATTATTATTGTTGTTATTAACAGTCGAAGATGACGTACTAAAGAGTTTTCTATTTCTTCTTAGATAGCTAAATGGAGATGATGAAGAGGTAGTACCAGTTGATGTTGAATTGGCACTGAGAGATGATTGGATATTTTGGAATGATTTAGTACCAATAGTCATAGTCTCCAAGAGATAGGATAACAATAACTTCAAATCACCATTAAGTTTAGGGGGTTTATGAATGATAGAGTGAAGAATAGAACTCAATGACCCAAGTAACTCTAATGGTAGATCATCTTCTCTACACATTTTCAAAATGGTTTCAAATGCACCAGCTTGACGGAACTTGATTATATTGAAATCGTGATTCTCATGCAAAGCATTTACAAGTTTTTCCAAAGATTCAAAGAGTTTTTTCTGGTCTTGAATAGAGGCTCTCTTCCATATAGAACGTTCAAGTAAGAAATGTTTAAGTGCTAGAACATCAGCAATAACACCGTCAATGTAGTGTATAGAGGTTCTAGTTGATTGCACACCTACAAAAGAGAATAGAATAGCTAATAGACCATCATCAAGAACCCAATTGTTTCTTCTGATAATGTGACTTATCAATTGGTATCCCGAGATGTCTCTCATCTCTTTGAGGTTCTGTTGTGAGTTTCTAATAACACTTTGAAGGAGTTTCAAACTGGTTCTCTGATACTCTTTCTCTTGACTCATAGCAAGGAGGTAGATGAACACTGATACACCTCCACTGTTGATTATTATATCTTTAACCCCAACTTGACTTATGACACCAGGTGGCAATGGGAATGGAAGACCAGTAGATAAAAGTGACAAACTCTGACTCTGGAATGAATTATTCAGAATAACAGGTCCACCTAACGAATTGTTACTATGTGAACGAGTGATTTGAGAACTGTTTTGAGTAGGCATTGCAATGGTACTGGCAATAGATATAATACTATTAGTATCAAGATTAAATGAACTTGTACTTGTATTGGTGTTATTATTGTTAACCTTTGATGGTGATGGCCCAGGTGATGTTAGAATACTACTATTCAAACCAGATGACATGGACAACTGACCAATTGATGATGAAATACTATTAGTAAGAGATGATTTTCTACTATTGGGGTTATTTAAACTACTTAAGCTATTGAAACTGTTGAAACTACTGAAACTAAAGTCATTCTGACTGGTAGTTCTTTCTATTGTACTTATTGTTGGGTTACTTTGTGAGAGTGATGATTGCTGAGGTTGAGCAGATGCATGAGTGACAGCTTCTGATTTATTAGCAATTCTATGTGCGGTGACATAGAGACACTTGGCAGTGAAGATTAACATAATCTTTTCATGTAACGATTGTAATGGTTGTACAGTTGGGTTTAAGAGATGTTCAATTAATAGTGGATGAAGTTTAGTGGATTTATCTAAACTTGGTTGAATGGAATCAATCATGGATACATCAACTTTAAGACCACGGAAATGGTCAGGTCCTAAAAGGTAGAGGTAGAATACTTCTTTGTCCATTGGTAAGTCTTCAAAAAAATATGCATTACCACTATGCCAGCAACTATTGTTTACATTGTAGTCCTTGTTGGTTGAAGATGCATTGGTACCTCCTAAACGAATGAACAAAGTCATCATCTGTGGACGTGGGTAGTTTATCATATACTGACCTCTAAGACACCCATTGACATACAATTTCACAGGTGATTTCTTTTGACCTACTGCAGCAGCTGCATGTGTAATCACAATGAAATAGAATTGGTCTGGTTCAAATTTGAATTCAGAGAATGATATTTGTTCACTTGGATAACTACTATGGTTGATACAGTAGTAGAGTATACCATTATCAAGAATCAACTGTGCTTCACAAGTCTTTCCACCAGCCATAACACCTTCTTTACTCAGTAAGAATATAGGAGTTTTGTTAATGTTGAGGTAGGGTGTTGAATATCTAAACCACATACTGATACCAAAGCCTTTAAGAGGAGGCCAAGATCTTTCACCAAGGTATGGAAAATCAATGTATTCCAGTCCGTTTTTGGAGAATTCAGCATAGTATAAAGGAATATTCTCACGAGGTCCTGTAATCTTTAATAATAAGTTCAAAAGATCGATTGGGTAGTTACGGTCTTTAAGTAGTTCAAAGTACTTTCTAAACTCTGATAGAGTGAGATTGTGGCCTGCCAGAGACTGTATGAGTTCTAGTAACAGTGGTTTCAGTTTAAGTATATCTATTGGGTTGTTTATAGATGCAGAAGTTCTCTTTTTACTAGGTGACATTGGATAGGTATAGATAGCAGATGGGTTGGCTAACAATAGTGGTTTATAGTGATCAATAATGTCCAGTAGTAAACCAGAGAGTTTCTTTTGATTTACGAGTGAACATGATGAAAGGAATATAAGTTCTCTTAGTATATAACAAAATGATTTTGACTCTATTTTACCAATTTCCTCTTGAGTTCCTCCAGTTAGAAGTATAATCAATTTGAAAATCTCAGGATTCTCAATGGAAAGACCATCTCTACATGATTGACAGTGAAAGAATCTCTCTTGAGCCATTGCTAGAGATGATTTGTCTGGAAGTTTAAAGTTAGTTGAAAGGGTTACTTGTGAGCTTGAAGGTCTCAATTCAGTAGCCAAATCCAAACTAGTATAAGTAGTTTGAGATAACAGCACTTGAGGTGACATTACAAAGTCATTAGTAAGAGATCTATTTCTTCTTCTAGGACTTTCTTCAACGGTATTATTAGTGTTACTAATAGATAGTTGGCTTATACTACTAAATGTACTGTGAGAGTCATCAATAAGAGATATACTATCATCTAAAGACGATTCATCAGTTGCTGATACACTAGAAGGTGACATTACCGAAGGTGAAAAATCAAAGTTTTTCAAAAGTTGAGTGTTATTTGGGAAGAATGAAGTAATGGGGGAATAGAGACTAAGTAATGACCCATCTTCGAGAGAGTGTTCTTCACATGATGGAGGCCATGACCCAGAGACTGCCATGTTAAGTAGAGAGTCACAGAGTGATGTAGAGTAAATTCCTTCCATGTATCCACAAGCTTTTAGAGTATTGGAAAGTGTAGAAAACTGAATAACCTTTCTGAAATACTCTTGATTTGAAGGATTATTCTTCATCACTGCTGACAATGTATCTATAAGAACCTTCAAGAAAAAGAATATCTCATTGTTTGTAGCCTTCTGAGAATTTTGGTTCTTGGATTGGTTGACATGCGAGACAGTTCTCGAAGTACCTCCATTTGAACTATTACTATGGCTAGGAGTTTGATTACCAGCTGCAACTGTGCGACTAATTACATCCAATATAGAAACTGACCATATAAACCCACTGGAACTCTTAAAAGAGTTCTTTGCCTGATGATTATTGTGAAATATAAAACACATTGTTGCAAGAATATGCTTACGTTGTGTGAGGACTTTAGACTCTGTAGATGCACCACCACTAAACAAAACCTCCATAAAATCTTGAATGATTCTAGACTCTAGAGAAAGCTTACCAATGGCTATAGTAGCAATGACTTGAAGTGATGGTTGAATGAGATATTCGTCATTCAGTAGAGATCTTAGCGCTTTCAAACCTTGTTTCTCAACAAATGCTGATTGGATCTGTGGAGACAATTTCAAGAACTCCAACAACAATTGCAATATACCAGTGACAATCATCCACAATATATAAAACTTTGAGGTTTTCTTTCGTTCTTGTAGAATTTGGAAACAGAGGGTGAGTTCATCTGTGAGATCCATTAGATTATTAGCAGTTGAATCTAAAATGGCAGAGAATCTAAGTGTAGCAGGATCCACAAGATACTCTAACAGTATCTCAATAAGACTACATTCTTTTAGTACATCTTTACTGATACGCATTTGTTTTAGTAGCTCAGTTAAATGTTGAGTCACCAGTAATATAGTGCTAGGATATTTTGATTGAAACAAATTGCAATAGAATTTAATTTCAGTTTGAGATATTCTGTCTCTCAACAAGAGTAAATCCATCATCTCCAGTATCATCTTTCTATTGGATATATTCAAATTGTCAAATTGTGAAAAGAGTATTTTAAATGGTTCTAATTGTTGGAATTTAATCAAACCATCGTCATTAAATGACATATTAGAACCACTATTACCACCATTACCATTAGTATTAGCAGTATTAATTACAGAACTAGAACTCTCAACCAAGTAATCAGGATCCATTACAGAAGTATCCTCTGACATTACACCCAAATAGAATATACTTTTTATACATTTCAACAACTCAGTTTTTGTCTCTTCTGAATTTGTAGTTGAAAATACATTCAAATAAATTTCAAATATTCTAATGTTGGCAATATTCTCTTCTGCAATAAATAACAAGAGTTGTATATGGTTAGTATTCTCAATTGAAATTATGACTTATTTCAAAGGCAATACATACTTGAGAATTGGTTATTAAATGCCGAAGAACCAATAAACAATAGATCACAAGTAGTTCTAATGTAATCAATTTTGTTTTTAAGAGTACCAAAGTCTGAAATGTATACAAAGGTATTCAAAAGTGTTGAATATCCATTATGTTTTAGGAAATCATCGTGTAGTGATTTATAGATTCTAGAAGATGACTTTATAGTGTATACTATAATTTTACTGATATCAATAATCAAATTGATAGTTAAATGAATATTTTGATGTTTTTTCTCTAATATATTCAATAAAGTTTTAATTAATTTCTAAATTTGTAAATAAAAAGGCTTAGGAGTTAGAATGATGATTATATGTAAATATTGGGTAATTGAGAATGATGATAATACATACATATTTATGTAATAGATTTAAAGTTTCAAAGGACAATGAACAATGTGACATTATTTGTGAAAATATTTGTGAGAGTAGTTTGAAGATTATAGCTTGATCTTGACTGTTGGTATTCAATAGATTAGAATTACTAAAAAGGTTGGTGAGAATAGATAATGAATTACTAGTACACAGTTCAATTATAAATTCTTTTTCCTTCATTAGATTGGATATAATTTTTAGAATTTGAAAACTTAGTACTGTCAATTGAGATGTATTATTAGTACTATCATTGTTAAGTTGTTGCTGTGGTTGTTGTTGTTGTTGTAGATTTATATTTGAAGATGCTAAAAATTTATCAAAAAGATTTCCACTAAAAGATTGTTGAACCTCTTCATCCATCCATATGGTTTGTTCTTGATGTGGATTTTGAAAATCTGGTGATTGGACATTAGGTTGAGTTGATGAGGTTGTTGATTGTGATGGAGATGTTACATTGGTATTTTGTGTACCAGTGTTATTGCTATTGCTATTGTTATTGTTGGCAGATATATTGGTACTGTCTAATGAACTTTGTATAAAGAGATTGTTGAGTGTAGATGGTAGAGGTGGAAGGAAAAAGTATGATTCTATAGAAGGAAAGTTCTGTAGATCCAAGTAATGTCTTGATCTCTGACTTGACATTTGGAATATATTATTATTCTCTCTGTGATGATTGTTAAATGGTGGTACCAACATGTTACTTGGAAGTTTATAAATCTTCTCCAGTATAGATAACAATAGTTTAACCATTGATAATGGTATTCCATTAGATCTCGATCTAGACAGTATCTCTAAACTAGTCAATATCCAAGGTCCTTCTCCAGCTATAGAATATCCAATTAAATACTGATAGATATCCAATGCAGATGGATACTTTTGTTGCTGTTGTTGAAGTAACTGTGACTGCTGTTGCTGCTGTTGTATATTCCCTTTATTGACACTATATCCAATCTCCTCTACTAATCTTTTTGATAGATGTCTGCTGACGTCAGATAGTGTACCAAGTGAAAGGAACAACAAGTTACTGGGTGTTTGATAGTAATTCTGTACAAAATATTTTAAAAAATCCACTAGAGAGAATAGTGAATCTTGATAAACTACAGTTTGAAGATAATTATTCCACGAATATCTAAATGTTGATATTTGTATATTCTGTGCTTGTGGTGCTGATTGTTGTTTATTTTTCTGATTATTTAATCCACTGGTACCAGCAATACCAGAGAGAATATGTGGATCCAATGATGTTTTTAACATCATTTTCTAAAATATACACTAATAAAACAATGTGTGTTTATCTAATTCAAGATATATGAAAAAAAATTTTGAAAAAAAAAAAAAGGATTTTGGAAAAATCATATCTATTCTCGAAATAATTATCAATTTTCCCAATCCTGATTTCATGACTGATATTATATAATTACGAAAAATGATCAGTAGATTTAATTTAAGAAATATTTTTTCAAGAAATTTATGTCAATTAAATTTCACTACAAATAATGTAAATAGAAATTTGGGATTAGAGAATGTAGTTGTGTATAGGCAAGAGAAGATGATACCGTTGGAGGAACAGAAAAAGATATTTTCAGAGTTTATAGAGAAGGAGGGTATAAAGGATCTTGATCAATTGTATAGTGTCTGTACGAGAAGGAAGGTTGATACATATACATCGATGGCTAAGCTGTTTAGGTACCATTCATGTAGTATTTATAAGATGGTTACGTCAGCTTACCCGGAGAGACAGTGGGATCCTTGGAGATTTAGTAAAGCTCCTAAGGAAGAGTGGACAAAGTGTATAAGTCAAGAGAATGTAAGTAAAGCTGTGCTTTGGTTTGCCAAAGAAAATGCTATAAAGGACCTTGATGCATGGTATGATGTAAAAATCTTAATGTTTAGAAGGAAATGTAAAATACCTAGATCGATAAAGAAGAAGGAATTGCATCAAATGATTATTAAAACGTATCCTAAACATAGATTCTATATATGGAAGTTTGGATATACACCTGGAATTTGGGATGATATCGTAGTTAGAAAAGACTATATAATATGGATACTGGATAAACTAAAGTTAAAGTCACTGGAGAGTTTATATACTCTACCTGTATCTACACTCGTTCTCAACCATGGTAGATATCTAATACAAAAATATAATAAAGATATGTATCAGTTACTTTCTGAAACGTTTCCATCGTATCCTTGGGATAAGGAAAGGTTCCAGAATGAATATCCAACAGGAAGAACTAAAGTGAATAACAATGAAGATGTAGATGAAGATGATGACTGGTAATATAATATACTATTGCTAATGAGGAATCATAAATTCATCCCTATGCCTAAATAACAAGAAAGTAAATAAATATTTATTTTTTTTGGTGTGGGTTTTGTGTATATAAAAGCCATATGGGGGTTTAGATAGAAAGGTAGTCATGTTGAGAATTTCCTTTGATTGCTCTAATGACTTTAATGATTATAAAGAATACAATGAAAATAGTACCTAGTGAGCCAATGACAATGAGTGCAATCTTCCAATTTGGAAGTTTTTGTTTCTTGTTATTGCTATTGTTGTTGATTCTAAGCCATATTTGTTGACTTCCATCTTGAGATGTGACCAAGTCAAATGTAGATGCTGAATCGGATCCAAAGGTGAGTATTTGGAAATTTGAAAAGTTACCTGTAATCTTTTCAGCTTGAATGAGCAATGCACCGAAAGGACCATCAAATTGGTCTTTAATGGAAACAGAGAGGATACCTGCAATTTCAGCTTGCCCTCCTATGAGAATAGTTGGAGTTGACTGATTAAAGAGTATATTGGTGAGTGTCAACTGACTGTGATTGTCAAGAACCAAGTTTCCACTGACTTTCACAGATCCTAATAAGTTTATATTCGAAGCTTCAACAGATATACTACCATTAAATACTGTGCTTTCAGATGTCAATGTAGAGTTCTGCATATCAATATTAGATTGAATAACAACAGGATCAGTTGACAATGATGATCCAGGTTTCAAATTGATACCTATGTCACCTACGGTCATGTTATGGGTTATTGAAAGTTGACCATTCACATTCAAACCACCTCCACTACCAAAGTCCCATGAATTGTCTACTTGGAGTGTCAAATTAGGTGGTATAATAAAAATAGCATCAATTTCAAAAGAGTGGATAATTGATAGAGGTTTTTCGATTGTGACATAAGTAGTCTGATTTTGGAATATCATGATTATATCTAGTTCTTGGAATTGAGTTGCATCTAAGAATTCCATGAAACTGTCTTCTTTTAGTATAGCTTGTAGGGAATTGATATTAGAGATTCCAGATTTTGATGGACCGAATGTAAGATAACATTGTCCAAAGACTGTTATGTTACCTTGAGATTGAAGGTTGTTGATCCCAATAGACCCTGACATTAGTACAAGTGATTCAGGGGAATTGATTAACAATGTACCAACTATAAACACTGTCGTGTCATCTTGAGAATGTACAGTTAAGTTACCTTGATCAATATAGATACCGCTATTATCATTCCCATTTATATTAACAAAGTAGGTCTCAACAAGTGTATTTAAAAGTATATTAGCATCAGTTAAAGTCACTGTAGATAACTCTGTTTCATAGGTATTATTTACAGAGTTCACTGACAATATACTAATATTGGAATTGGTTAGATTTGTATTGTCACTGACAACCAATTGACCGTATATCTCTAGTACTAGTAAAGGTCCCACTAGTTGAATATTAACAATCTCTACATTATCGGAAACCACAATAACTTGTGTAATGTCACCTTTACTACCACTTGCATCTCCACCATTGAATGTAGAGTTACTGTAATCTATAATTGCACTGTCATTGACACCTGGTGCAATTCCACCAATCCACAGTGTTTCATTATTAAAATTACAAATCAATTTCGAACAATCATTGGTATTATCAAATCGAATTTCCGAAGCTATGCTATTACCATTAAAATTACAAATTAAATAAACTAAAACTATAATAAGCCCATTATATAAATATTTCATTTTTTATCTATATGCTCTATATACTCTATATTCTCTATATACTCTATATACTAAAAATATATAAATGTGTGTGGTATTTATAAAAATGGGGGGAAGTGAGAGTGTGCGTGGAAAAACTAAAAAAAAACAACACTCCTATTTGATTGATTAGATTGTTGATGGGAAAAATACAGAAACACGATATTTTAAAAAATTATTATTTAAAAATAAAAAAAATATCTGCATTAAAGATGGATTTCAAATAACACATTAAAATTTTTTCTATACTTAATTAATAATTGATAAATTGAGACAGTAAATTTGACATCTTTTAATAAAATGTCAGATTCTGGAATGTCTGCTAACTAACTATTTAAAGACATGGCAGATTATTACTCATTATAGTAATGGGTGAATCTTTTTTAATCTAGGGGGTTTGTAAATCCAATTTTCATGATAAGAGAATCTAACTAACAACAATTGTTGGGAAGGATATGTATATATATAGAGGGAGAGAGAGAGAATTTAATTTAATTTATGTTTTTACTTTTTAGTGTTGTTGTTTAAATCCATCAGAAGGTTTACTTATATTTCTAAAGATGACATCAAGTTTAAAAACTCTTTTATTCATTCTAATAGTTGTTGTTGTCAATCTAATCACTATTAGCAAGGTTGAGTGTGGTGTTTCGTGTGGGCCTACTAAAAAATATGATATTTTAGTGAATCTAAAAGATCATAAAGAAACCATTAAATTTCAAGGTCAAGCTTGTAAATGGACTCGAGGTGGTCTTGAAATGATTGAGTATGTTTATATTTGATATTCAATGTATTGTTTACTCTATATATTAACTTTATAAAAACTTTGTAGGTTTGAAAAAGGTTCATCGGTATCTATTGCACATGGACATATAAATGAATGGATATTGGCTGACATTCATTTTACAAGTCAACAAAAATTCTATAATGATGTTTGGTGTATGGTTCGTTATGAGTCTGGTATCTATATTTTAGATCTTGACTATTAATTTTCATTAATATCATCCCCCCATCCCCCTAGTTGTAATTTAAATGAATTATTTAAATAAAACAATATCTATATATCTAGTACTTAAAAATTTTAGCTTATTTTATAAAATACATTCAATTCTAAAATTGATTGTGGTCCAGTAATACTTATGTAGTTTCAAGAGCTTGACCTTATTATTATCTTTAATATATTTTGTACACTCTGTTTATCATTTTATAATTTTGAAAATTACTATGATTTTTTTTTTTTTAATATTCCATTTTCATCCTCCTTCAACCACCACTAAAACTCTAGATTATGAAAAATCAAGAAAATGATGAAACTGTTAATTGATGATATAGATAATGTTTTGTCACCATTGAGTGCAAGTGGTAGAGTAAAATATACATGTTTGGATGTCACCAAGAGATATTTGGTATTGGGTGCCAATACAGGATCACTTTATTTCTTTGAGAGGAAATCTATATCAACTATCATTAGTAAACCATCACAAATCATAACAACACCTGTACAGAATATAGTCATTCCCAACACAGGGATTGTAATTGCGCAGAACACATTTAATAACGATAATTTATCATTTACACAGATTCTCTCATTGAATGACATTAGAGACTCTATTCTACAGATTAAAGTGTGTCCTAGTAATGATAACCTCATTGCTATTGCAACTCTTAAAACTATATATATAATCGAACCCAATGTCAGCATTCGAAGAGAAAAAGAAAAGGTTATAGTTAAAATGACTGATCACCCTAAAGAGGCTGAGATTACCAATATCCTCTGGTCACCTTGCGGTGGATACTTATTCTCTTCAGATGACATTGGTAACATCTACTGCAGCTCTATTCAAAAGGCTAGAAAAGCTTTCTTTTTCAGTTCAGACCTCGTTACTAAATGTGATAGTCGTTTGATACAGTTGGATATCTTACCCCTAAAAACAGTTATAGACCCACAACACGGTCACAACCCTAACCATCAGTACATAACAGTTGCAATCCTCGCCTCAACACTGACTAAATCCTCTGTATTGACATTTCAGATATCACAACAAACCAATCAGGGAAAGACAATATCTCTCATACACATTGGAAAGAAACAGAGAGAGAATACCAAACAAGGTGCATGTTTCCATCCATTCTACAGAAATTCAGTGTATGCCAGTCGTCCAGGTAGAAGATTGTGGTTAGCGGATAGATTAGATGGTAAGGTGCTATCAACTATGAACTACACCAATGAAGATGGTACAGCACCTTGTAAACCTAAACCATTGTGTAATGAAACTTTAGCAGCAACTACACCCATCACAGGTAACCATCCAATGATATTCTCAAAATTGTTACCATATGGTAACTATATAGTATCATTTGATGATAAGTCATTACTCTTAATAGATGTCAATGATATTGAGATCTTAGAATGGAAATTAGATGTAAATCTAATATTTGATATATGTATTCACGAGGGTTCAATCTATATTTTACATGGTCTTTCAAGATCAATCTCTAGAGTCTATTCATCAATTCCATTACCATCAAATCCAAATATAGATGATGATATTGATCTAAAACAAACTCAACAACAGCAACATGATCAACTTGAATTACCTCAACAACAACCTCAAATTCAACCCACTCAACTAGAAACCCCACCAATAGCTGAAAATATAGGTATGATATTTTATATCTTAGATTATCAAAAAACATATACTAATATATAAATCTTTACAATTTATAGAAACAATTAATAATAATGATAATACAATCACTGAGCAAATATCTAATAATGACTCTAATGTCACTACAGATGTTACAACAGTTGATACAATCTCATTAAGTAATAGCACAAATTCATTACAGTCAGAGGATAATATTAATATTGAAGCGGATCAACAACAACAACAACAGCAGCAACAACAACAACAAAATTCAGATACACAAGTAGCATCACAAGTAGCATCACAAGCAGTTCCACAAGCAATTCCACAAGCAATTCCACAAGCAATTCCACAAGCAGTTCCACAAGCAATTCCACAAGTTGTACAACCTGTACAACAACAACAGCAACAACCAATTCAACAGCAACAATCACCACCTATATCAACAAATAAACCTAAAGAGAATATATTTGCAGATATACCGCTATCATCTGAACCATTGATGGCAACTACAACAAGTCTTAATAGTAGTGGTAATAATATTAATAACTCAGCATCTAATACAACACCACCAGTACCCAAAAAAGTTATAAAGAAGAAGATTATAAAAGTACCAAATACTCAGCCTTCTCCAACTACTGACCCAACCACTACCACTACTACTCCAACTGCAGTAACTGGATCCACTTTATCAAAATCTCAAGAGGTAATGGATGACAGTGGTGCAAAATCATCATCTACTCCAACCAACATAAATACCAGTGGTGAAACTAAAAGAACTGTTATTATTAAAAAGAAAATTGTAAAAAAACCAAAATCGACAACTGATGATTCTACAACTGCTAATACTACTCCTACCACTGCAAATTCTTCTACACCTACTACACCAACACCACCAACAACTGATCAACAACCATCTCCAAAAAAAGATACACCAACTACTACAACTTCTGCTGCTACTACTACTACACCATCAGTTACATCACCACCTACAACTGCTCAACAACAAAATAATATAGTAGATCAAACTGCTAATGTAATTGGACAGGGTTTATTTAATACTGCTGTGACATCATTCCAATTGATAAATCAATTTGCAAACAAAATTCAAAAACAAACATCTGAAATCAAATCAGATCTTACACAAAAGATACTTGGTAATCAATTGACTGATCAGGAAATATCTCAACATCAAAATGGTGTAGTTACTGGTAGTACATCTACTGGAACTAGTGCAACACCTGTACCTGAGGTTGTTGAAGAATCAACACCACAAGAATTGCTGGAAAAGATAACTAAAAAGACACATGAAGCATTGGTAATGTACAGATCACAAAAGAATGAGTTGATACTATTTCCAGTACTTAGAGTGTGGATTGATACATTTCATTCAATTGACTATGTGACCCCAACCGATCAAATTCGTGATATTATTACTAGTTGTTTTCTAATTGGTGTCAACTTGTGGTCTGATTGTCATATGGATCAGTCAAGTCACGGTGGTAAACTGTGTCGTTGTTGGGATGAATGGAAGGCTAAGGAATTTATTAAAAAGTATTTCCAATACCTAGAGAAAAACAAAATCATTCAGGAATGTAACAGCAAACATTGGGATCAATGTATTGAGACTCTTCTGGAAATGGAGCCTTTCCACACTGCACGACAAGAACTTAAAGTAATGACAACTCTTAACCAGTTTATAGACAGCGGTAATATAAATAGTACATTGTCTATAATGGATCAACATTTACAAGAATATACTATACTCTTTAGATATCTCCGTCCTCTTATGGACTTGGATTCAAAGAAAGCATGTTTGTTCTATGCCAAGAGATACCCTGTAATATTACCCAGAAACATCTTTCAATTAGTTCAAGAGCCTGGTAGATCTCATATCAAGATTGAGTATCTCCAACTACTGATTCAGGAGAACCAAGATTGCAAATACGACTCTGCTCTGATTCTCGAGTGGTTCCAATCGACAATCTCTGAGAATGCACCTGAAAAGTCACTTTTATTCATTGACTCTTCATCCTCTTCAACCACACCAAAGATCCACAGCCATCTCGTGGAATGGAAATACAATGACTTATTAATGCTCATCATTGAAGGTGTTATAAGTAACGAGTACTTTGGATCTATTGAACAAATTGAAAAGTTGTGTTTGGAGTATGGATTCTGGCATGGACTCTTGAGAATCTATCAACACTGCTACCAGTCCTATTCTAGTAAGAGTCTGACTTTCAATCAGTCCATTTCGAATCTCTATGCAACCAAAGCAATTAGACTGATGATTCATATTGACAGTAAAGAGGAATTTTGTAAATTTTTAGAAAACAATACCAATGTTGAATATTGGTCTATTGCTTTACAAACTATGGAATCTATTCGAATAGGTTACATAGACCAAGGTGATGATCATCTACAATACCACATCACACCTATACTAATTGCAACAATGATGGGTAAAGCCATAGGTCCTCTTGATACTATTGATCTGTTAAGTAGATGTAAACTATTTGAAGAATCTGATAGTAGAATATCATCTCGAGTACTATCAGAATGGATTAAAAATGGTAAATGGTCATTATACAATCGAACTAAACTTTCATATGATATATTAAATGGACTGGACTCACATTTGTGGTTAAAGAAACCTCTTACTATATCACCACAGATACTGTCTTTACTAGGTCCTGAAATTGATAAATCTCTACCTAAACATCCATTTGTAAGCAGTAAATCAACCTCAACTCAAGACGATAACAATAATCTCACTAGTCATCATCTATCATCATCAGATAAATTTGAATTTGGAATTATGCCACAGTTCTTTGAAGATAACGGTCGTAGACATTGGGGTATTGAAACAGAGTTACACAGTGGAATATGTCCCATATGCACATTACCACTCTCTGAAAACCCTGAAGCATCATTCCTAGGTTCAACTCCAGCAATCATTATAGTATTTCCAAATTGTGGACACTCCTACCATAATTGCTGTATAGAAGAACAATACTGTTCATTATGTTTTTCAAAAAGATAAATCCAATAACTAACTAATTTAATATTATCCTGAATTTTTATTATTATTTGTTTTTTTATGTAATTATTTGAAAATTATTTGGTAATGTAGGATATCTCCAATTTAGATTGTGTTAACTACAAATAGACTCCAATTGAAAGAAAGTACAGAATATATTTTTTAAAGAATCTTTTATGGGATCTTTAGGGTATCTGCTTGTCGATTTACTATTAGGATACTGATTGAAACTATAGTAAATTTGTTGAGGTTGTGAAGATGGTTGGTAGCTGGTTATTGGTTTAGGTTCTTGATTTACTGATTTTGGTTTATTTGATAATAGAGTTTGTTGGGTGTTATGGTAGTATGGTAAATTATTGTCAACTATATAGTTTGATTCTGATGGTACACTTTGACCTACTGTTTGTGACATTTGAATGTATTTTCCAGTAGGGGAATATATAGCTGGACTTGATGATGATGGATAAAAACTAATAGTTTTGTCACCTGTATATGGTTGTTTGGTATTACTGTTTTGTAAATTTTGATTATTATGGATATGGTTTGGGTTATGTTGATTAATGTATAGAGGGTTGGAAAGTAAAGAAAACTGTGAATTGGATAATGATCCACTGTTGATGGGGTTAGAATGTTGTTGTTGTTGATGGTTATTGTAATGGTGGTGTTGGTATCGATTGGCATGTTGATTGAGAGTTGAAGGTAACATTAACATACTTAAAGTTCCCATAAATATAAGTAAAGCAAAATAAGATGATCTGGAGAACTCAGAGTTTGTGTACAGTGGTGGTAAAGATTTCAATGATCCTTTTCTCTGTAGTTTCAGTACACAGAAATGTAATTGATGGGGAGACATATTATAAACTCTATGACATATCTGACAATACCATTTATTTGATTTTCCAATCCATTCACAAAGACACTTTACATGAACAAATTTTTGAGTACCTCTACAATCACATGGTTGTATAAGTTTATGTCCAATATCATTCTTTCTCTTTTTTCTATTAATATCCACTAATTCCAAATACTGAGGTGTTGAATATTGTTGAGAATCACCATTTTTATTTAATTTGTTTTCATTTTGAAAATCACTTTCTTCTTCTCCTGACTCTTCCAATTTTGGTGGAGGTTTTGGAAACTCAACTTCTATTTCCTCTAGACAAAACTTGCATTCAATAAACATCCTAATTTAGTACTTATATAAGAACGATTATCCTAATACCAAAATTGAATAAAAAAGAAATAGAAATTTATTGGATATTTAAACAAATATCTGTATCTGTTTTAGTTTTTTTTTTTCAAGTTGTAATAATCTGTTAAAAAGTGTATTGTTTAATTATTTATTTTATTGTTTTTTTTTTATTTAACATAATACAGTGTATTTTGTAAAATTATTACTTTTCACCCACCCTACAATTTTAATTAAAATTATTATTCGTTTTTAGTGTTCACACTAAAATTATATCTATTTTTAATAATTCGTATTAAAATCTCTATTGAATTATCATTGCATATATCTAAATATTACCAACACTCAATTTTTAGATCTAAAAAGGGTGGAGTGTGTGAAATAAAAGAGAAAAATGAAAAGTAATTCTAAACTACTTTTTATTATTTTGTAATTAAACAAAATATAATAACTTTGATTTACTATATATTTATACACAAATAAATTACATTTAAAATTTGATCAGTGGGTGTGTAAATAACTACTACAATGTCAGGAATTTACATTGTTTTTTAGGATATCCATAACTGAAATTATTGAATTAAAAGTAAATTCGAAGATGTTCAATAAAATCATTCCGAATTAGAATACAATATTATTGTAAGACGTTATCACATTTCAATATTCTGAACAACCCAGAGAGAAGATTGAAGAGAGAATATCTGAAAGTTTTGATAGAAATAAACAATTTGTTTTCTATGTTCATTCTAAATTATTGTTTAAATTAAAAATCTGAATGATTTTTAAAATAATCTATGGTTGTGTTGCTTATGTTCGAAAAATACTAGGAAAAAAGTTGGAAACTATCAAATAATTTAATGGTTCCTTATAATCAAAAAAGATAAATTTTTATTTTATTTTTTACTAAAATTCAAAGTTATATTTTTGTTTGTTGTTGGTTATCATGTTGTGTTTCTAAGATACTTAAAAAAGTACTAGTAATTTAATTGAAATTAAATCTGATTTTTTAAAAATAGAATTCAATTCATTACACAAAATTTTGAGAGAGATTAAAAAAAAAATAAAAAAGTAATAGAACAAAAGAATATTGAATGAAACAATAGAATCACTAATAACATTTAATAATGAAGAAAATCTCAACAGCTTCACCTACTTCAACTATTGCCAATACTAGTACACCTAGTCATAACAATAATAATATACCATCATTTTTAACTGTACCTTCATTTTCTCAAAATAGTAACAATACAACTGCAACTACAACCACAACAACTTCAACTACAAATAAATCAAACTATCTGACAATAAATGACTCTAACCAGTTATTAGAACCAATTATTAAAGTAATTGGTGAACTAAAGAGTTCATTTATACTGTCAGAGGCAGAGTTTACAGAGATTAACAATACTATTACTTTTACAAAAACATCATTTCCATACTATTTAAGTATTGAATCAAAAGTAGATAGAAAATTGCCAGTTGGTAGAACAACTTTTATTCCACCTACTGATATGATTCAGTATGGGAATACATGTTATTGTACAATAGTATCCAGAGTAAACCAACTATCAAATCATCTCCACCAATTACTGAACCAATTAAGAGCAATTAGTAGTGAATCAACAAATATATCAAATAACAGTACATTAATCACTGATATTCTAAAACATGATTCACTTTTGAAACTGTCGGTAGATCAACTGTTGTCTATATACCCTATAGTTAATAGTAAAAAGACTACAACAACTACAACAACTACAACAACTACAACAACTACAGTACCATTACATACACAATATGATCCTGTATCAGTCTTACCTGATGATGCTAAAGAATTTTGGAATCAAAAGTTTGGTGTGGGAACAGTTTTGGTGGAATGGCCACTGTTTTTTAACAGTTTTCAAGAGGCTCTGCATCTCAACATTTCAAGTTACGAAAAGAGTTGGAAACATATAATGGACTTTACACAAGACGGTTACATAAGTACATATGAATTATCTATATTTCTGAAATGGTTTGGACCACTGCGCCTCTGTATTCCCAATCTAGTGGATAGCATCAACTCAAAGATTATGAGTGGTTTCATTTCTGGTGTTGAGTCTGGAAAGTTTTTAGAAAAGAAATCTGGTGGTAGTTATATCATTAGATTTAGTAAAACCTCTCCAGGTGCTTTTGCAGTCACATTTGTAGATAACAGTTACCAAGTTAGACATTGTCTACTCTATCCTGTTCCCAATGGACTCACACTTCAACAGCCTCCTGATGTCTTTAAAAATCTCACTGAATTTGTTTTAAAATTCAATTCTAAATTAAAATATGCAATTGGTCCTATCGATCCTTCTTTACTACCACCTGAACACGAAATCACCTTTACAGTCACTGAAATCCTTGCCAATACAACTCCAAGTTTAACCATAACCAATCACAATAACAATAATAATAATAACAATAATAACAACAATAACAATAATAATAATGGTGATGTTGCAACTACTACACCATCTATAACTATACAAACTGCAGAATCTACATCACCATCAACACCATTTACAACAGTGTCTACATCACCACTGTCGAGTTCACCTAATAGTAGAGGTTCAAGTCCAATACGAGAGAAATCACCTAGAAGAAGAAAATCTAAACAACAACACACTGAAGAACAAGTAGTCATACCTGATAACAATCTAATAACTAAAGATATATGTATTATTTGTATGGATAATGCCATAAACACTGTATTTTTGGAGTGTGGACATCTAAGCTGTTGTTCAACTTGCTCTGTAAAATTAAAAGTCTGTCCATTATGTAGAAAAAATATATCAAGAGTTGTGACCATATTCAGACCATCTAACTAAACATCAGATGAAATACACAAAATAAAAAATAGTTGGTATTTATTTATATATTTTACTGTTTCTCTAGAAAACAAATAATTTATAAATTATTATTATTAAAATATGATCTTTAAAACATGATGATAGTGAGGAGGAATGGAAAGCATTATCAGATGACTATTCCACTTAACAAAGTTTTCAACAATTACTTTTAAAAGATATTCCAATAAGAGTAAAGAAAAGAATACTTCGAGTGAATATGAATCATCTTTAAACGATGCTCTACAACTTGAAAATAAACCACCAACAGGCATTTAGAACTGTAAATACTCCAACACCATCTACTAAATTAAAAGTTAAAAGAACAACCTAAACTACAGCCACCTATCCAACAACTACAACAAATTATAAAAGAACTATAATAAGAAGAAGATTTACAAGCTCTTTTGGATAGAGGAACTATCGACGAATAAATATTATTTATTGATCCCTACTTACTTGTTTAATGATATTTTCTTTTTTTGATCGGGGATTGGTTTAACAAATGGTATAAAATCCATACCGAGATAGGGTATCAGTGCTTTTGGTACATTGATTCCACCCTCAGTTTGATAGTTTTCCAAAATACAACAAATAACACGACTGGTAGCTGCCAGTGTACAGTTAAGCATATGAACATATTTTTTTGCGGTTTGATTTGGTTTTTTGGAACCACAACGAATTTCCAATTCACGTGATTGGTAGTCTGTGCAATTGGAGCATGAGACTAGTTCTCTGTAGTTACCTGATCCTGGGAACCAACCTTCCAAATCATATTTCTTTGAGGTTGCGTTATTTAGTGCACCAGAGACTACTGAGACAATCTGGTAGGGAATGCCAAGATCCTGATAGAAAGCCTCTGCATTCTTTAGCATCTCTTCATGCATATCCCATGATTTCTCTGGTTCTGTTAGACAGAATTGTTCAATTTTCTCAAATTGGTGAACTCTAAAGATACCAACACAATCCTTACTCATGTCTTTTGACTCCTTTCTGAAGCATGTTGAGTATCCTAAATACTTTTTAGGCAGTTCTTTTTCATCTAACCACTCTCCACGGTGATAGGCTGATAGTGGTTGTTCGCTAGTTCCAATGAGATACTTTTCAACAGTATCTTCACTGACCTGGTCAGTATGACCAGAGATTTTGTATAGTTGTTCTGTGAATTGATCGGCTTGTACTGTTTCTGACATTACATCTTTTCGCATAAAAAATGGAGTTTGTAAAGGTACATAGTCTCTCTTGTGCAGATGTGCCATTGCAAAGTTTATAATTGCTTGGTTTAGTAGTACTCCTATACCTTTTAGAAAATAACCTCGAGTACCTGTTGTAACAGCACCTTTTTCACCTTCATACCCATCAATGAGATCCAAAAGAACATTGTGTTGAAGTAGATCTGGTGATGTTTTGCATTCACCCCATGCGCGAATATGTATATTATCATTTTCATTCTGACAACATGGTACACTGGCATGCAGTATATTCCCAATTTGTTTGAGTAGACATTGTAATTGTTTTTCTAGTTCCTCTACTTGTTTTTCTAGTTTTTGTATATCACCTCTCATCAATTCTGATTGTTTCTTTAGATTATCAACTGATTCACCAGATTTAATCTTCAATGATACCTCTTTATTATGTTTCTTGAACTCTGCATTCAATTGTGATAATTGGTAATTGGCTTCTTTGGTTTTATTATCTAATTCTATTACCTCATCCACTTGACCAACATCTTTAAATCTTCCTCTCTGTGAATATTTAATTAGATCTGGATTTCCACCTTTCTCAATTCTAAACAATCTAATATCTAATACCATATTAGTTTCCACATTCAAACTCCTAACTCGTTTGAACTCGAAATAAAAAAAAATTTTTTATTTCAAATGCAGTTTCCTTTTCATCCTTTACATACCTAATTATTAGATCAACTCAAGAATCTTGTTATCTAGATCTCTATTTTAGATTAACTAATTCATTATCACATTCATTTTTTTATATATAAATAATACCACATGAAATGAATCCAGGTCATCAAAGAAGATTATCTCAACAAAATAATATAAATTCTATAAATTTAAATTCTAGTGGTGGTAGAATAATAAATACTCCTCCACTTGGAAGTTCACCTATACTACTAGGAGGTGCTGGTGTATCATCACCTTTATTACCTTCATTTCAATTAAATCCTTTACAACAACAACAACAAGATAGTTTAAATACAGGTACAAATGTAAATAACCAAAACGACAATAACCCATTAAACAATAACAATAGTAATACACAAAATAATAGCAATAATAATAATAGTAATACTGTACAAACTGTTAAACAACCAGAAAAGAAAGGAGCAAATGCAGAGGTTTATGGATTTGTTTATTGGATTGCAACATTTGTTGGTTATATAATATATTTATTATGGGCATTTATACCAGAGGATACATTACATAGATTGGGTATGCACTACTACCCTAGTAAATACTGGGCAATTGCTATACCAAACTATCTGATAGTTTGTATTTTATTTGGACTCTCTGTATATTTTGCAATTAATTTAATGATAACTGCACCATTAGAGTCACATAACACATTTAAAGATCAGTATTCTCAATATGAGTCTGACACTGGTCATGTATATCTACCACAATCTATTCCACCTCTAGAAGACATTCCAATTCACATTGTTAATCAACTTTTGTATCAAAAGAAACCTAATAGTACACCTCTTAATCTCTCAACTAGCTCAACAGGTCAAAATAGAAGTACTCAAATGAGCAGTAAAAATCAATCGCCATTCAGTAATTCACCTCTTTTACAATCTCAATCTGCAACCACTTCTACAATGTTTAAAACACCATCTACCCTCACCCAACGAAAGAACCCATTAAATACCTCATCAATATCACTAAACAATCAAATACCTCTAAAACTTGATGGTTCACAACCCAATACTCCTAATCAAATTCACAGTCTAACACCACCAATCCTCTCTGAACAACAACTACAAAATATCAACGCAAATGAAGTTTTAAGAAGAGTAAACACATTACCCAATCTCCTACAAAGCGAAACTAAATAACAATATATTTGTCTATTTAAACAAAATTTTACATAAAAGGGGGGTTGTTGAGTTGTTATTTATTAAAAATTGAAAATATATGATTATATAGTGGGGGTGTTTAAATCCTTTTAAAGATTTTCGATATTTGAGTACATTACATCGTCACCTTTATCATTTGTGATGATCTTCTTCATTGGTTGCATACCTTCGGTAACTTGGAATTTGAAAGAACTGTATGATTTTCTTTGTGGTAGAATTCTGATTGCTAACTGATCTACAACAATGGTGGAAACTGCTAATAGACCCATACCAGAGACAAATGTTAATAACAATGATTGGAATTCAAATTTACCAATAGTACCAGTTTGGAAGAATAAAATTCTCAGACCGTGTCTCTTGAAAATATATCTTGATGTAATATCACTACCAAATATTGGTTCTATAACTGTGAATTCTGATTCTTCAATTGGTTGAATCTATTAATAGTTAATAAATTATTATTTATAGTTAATAAAAGTTTAAACTTTTCATTTTCGATAGACTGTGGCCTCCAACATACATAATAAGAATATTTGAAACTATTTAAATTTTGTGAAAAAGTGTTTGAATAAGTAATGAATACCATTACAATAACACCATCATATCTAATTGAATTTGATGCATTTACAAGTGCTATTATATAAAGTATTAATATTAATGGTTATATGTTTATATATAAAAAACTTACATTGACCATCTAAATCAATATTTGCCATTTGTAAAAATGTACCAATAGTAATGATATCAGGTACACCTTCAATACCAATAAAATTCAAACCATCATCTAAAGTGACATCATCACCATCTTGATTTCTAATGTAACCACTGAGATCAACTGCATTCTTTTGAATTTGACTGATTGGAGCATACATTGTGTGATCAATCATTAGTGTGAAATTCTCAACACCTGCTAAATAGAGGTTGGTTTCATTTAAATTGGTGTATCTACAAGTTGGATCAGTAAAAGAACATCCTATAGTCTATATAATTGAGAAAAAAAAAAGAGTAAAGAGTCAGTATATGTGTTCTTTGTTCAAAATGTTAATACGTATAAAGAATTAACTTTATACGGGCCCCTTCCAAAAAATGAAATTGTAAATAAGAGTGTAGTTATGGTTTGTATAAAAACGACAAACAAACCACTCAAAAAACTTAAAATCATTGTAATTGGAATGAAGGCATCCGATAAAATTTGGACAGTTACCACCTGATTATATGTTCTAACTCTGGTTGTAGCAGTGAAACTTGATTGTTCACCAACTGGGAACACCACTAGATTCTCATCCCAATATTGACAATCCATAGCATAGGTTGAATTGTATCCACCTTGGTTGGTGCAATAATGCAAATCGGATGGGTAAACTGATGGTGCCATCAAAGAGGTGCGTATAGATCCGAGAGGTGTCTCAATCTCCAGGTATCCCTTTTGAAGGAAAATTTGAAATACTACTATATACAAAATAATTCCGACCATGAATGATAAATGTAGGATACCTAAACGTGCATCTCTAATTTTGACAACCTTCACGGTATTGTATGCCAAAAGATCATCTTTGATTTATAAATATAATAAGGGGTGGGTTTGGTTGATATTTTATTTGATCCTAAAAAAGTTTTTCATATAGTTTTCATTAAACACATACCCCAATCTAAATTAAATAAACCCATTGTTGTTGTTTTATAAAATAATATATATAAAAAAGATAGTAATACAACTCACTGCGAGTTTTTTCAAATACAATTGTGTAAAGAAAAAAAAAGGAGAGAAATACCCTAACTTTTTGACCTGAGTTTGAGTTTGGTATTTTTTTTGATTTTTTTCCTCTTTTTTTTTTTAACAGAAGCCTCTTTCTAATAAATTTTTATTTTATTACAAAAAAATCAAAATATCCTCTGATGATATCATAATTGACGTGCATCGCATTAAATATCTTGGTACCAAACTTCTTTATAGAAACATATACGAATATATTTGTGTTGATCATTTGTTAAGATTAGGATGAAATAATTCAACTTGAAAATTATTTTTTTTTTACTGGTTTTGTTGAAGGTGTGGAGTGCGAATTTATTTATTTAAATAATGGTTGGAGAGTTATGAAAAAAAAAAAATGTACAAATATGGCTGTTGTGAATAATGGGTTGTTGGGGAGTTTTTTGTGTTTGTGAAATGGTATTGTTTATAATTATTGACTATTACCTGTGGTATTTTGTGTTATTGGTTCTTTGGTTGATATTGGTGATGGTGTACTGGAACTTAATGATATTTGTTTATGGTCAATGGTTATGGTTTGATTGGGAGGTTGTTGTTTTTCTTCAACTATTTGATTGAGTCTTTGGTTAAATGCCAGAGGTAACTGTGGAGTTTGATTAGACTGGAATATAAATTGTTGAAAGACATCAGAGTCTACATCAGCATTTAGAAAGACATTGACAAATGAGTTGTTGTAAAATAGACCTTTGAAAGTGGACAATAAGCCATTGAGATAGTTTTGTAATGCCAATTGTCTACTTTTTGCAACTTGATAGCTTGTACCACGAAGTTTCTTTGGAGGTATTGAAACGAGGGTATCTTTAAACTGTCCCATTTCTCTCAACTTTTTGTGCAGTAGGAAAAAGTTGTTGTATCTTCGGTAGACTATCCATTCAGAGTGTTTAGACATGACATGAATTCTGTATTCTATGTGGTCTTTGAGTTTAAGGAATCCTGTGATGCTGACTGACAGGTCCCATGCAGTACCACTCTTGGTACTGGGTTTCCATATATGACGCTGATTAGGTGCACTTCCATTCATAGATTTTGCATGGTTACTCAGTGCAACTCTAGTTTGGGGTGACAGTAAATTTGGTGAAATTGGTGGTGTTATAGTTGGTGATGATGGTGGTGTTACGATAATTTGATTGTATGATGTTTGGTGATTGAGTGATGATGCTGATGATCTAAGTCCAATTGGTTCATGTATGGACTGAATAGTTACTGAACTACCTGGTTTATATGACCATTGGAATGTCTGTGTAGTACCATTACTGCTGCTACTACTACTACTAATTTGGTTGTTTATACTGTTATTTAGTTGATTCATTTCATCAACTGATTTCTTTCTGATTACTAATTGAACCGTTTCTTTTTCCTCTTGATTGATATTGGCACTTGTGATACTAATGCTACTATTGTTCATGTTGTTGTTGTCTTCTGATATTGATATTAATGGAGGTACTAAATTATCCTCTTGTTGATTATTGTTTTCTATAAATTCCTGTGTTTTAATTTCTATAATTTCTATTTCTCCTTCTGATGAGGTAGTATCATCATCATCTATTTCATAGTCACTGAAACTACTAGTGTCACTATTTGTATATTCATTAGAGTTTTGGTAGTGATATTGTTGACGTTGACTTTGGTTCTGATTTTCATTTGGATCTGGTATTAGTGATCTACTACTTGGACTGCCATCTACTTGTTTATAATAATCTTCAATTTGTTGAATTCTACTGCTTTTAACCCTGAGTTTAGATAGCAAGAGATTGGAAGTTGGTGTAAACGATGAAAGGGAATTGGAACCTGACGAATAAGAAGAATTGCAATACTTGGAGAGGAACATTGTAAGTTGGGGATCATCATCCACAGTCTCATGTCCATTTCCATTGGTCTGCTGGTCATCGTCATCTACATTGTACTCTTGTTTCTCTAATTCTCTTTCCAACTCTCTTTCAAAAATCTCTTGTTGAAGTTGTCTCTTTCTGGCATTTTCCATGGTGGATCTAGCTGATTTACTCTTGGGTGAATAGGAGTTGAGTTCTTGAAATGACAGTCTAGTTTGACATGACAATAGTGATACAACCTCATCACGATCACCTCCACAGAATTCCAAAGCATCCAAAATGACATGTACCTCTACATCTGGGAATAACATTATAATTTCTTCTTCTTCAGCTGTCAAGTCTCTTGCAAGTTGTCTTGGTGTTACAATTGGTGTTACAGTGGTATTATTAACAGGTCTTTGATTTAGGTTCTCTTCTTCCTCTTCTTCTTCTTGATTATTGTTATTTTTGTTGCTATCTTGTCCCTCAACCTGCCCAGGTGCAGATTGATTAAAATTTCTGTGATTAGAACCCAATAGTAACCCAGTACTATTCTTGAGTTCTGGCATTGAAATTCCAAATTTAAATTGATGTGTTGCTTGTTGTTGCTGTTGTTGTTGAGGTGGTGGAGTTGTTTGTTTAATTGTATACATTTCTAGAGATACAACCCACTGTTTTTTATCCTCAAAAGTTGATGTTTGAAATTTCAATATACAATTTTGTGATATATGAATTTCAAAATCCAAATGATCACCTATTACTAATTTACATCCACTTATTGATACAAATTGTGCAGTTTCAAAACTTTTATTCTATAGTTTTAAATTTATTATGCTGTGTTAATATCATGGTGTGATTGAACAATTGTTCTCAGGTTGTGGTGTGTGGGTTTTTTTTTTGATTTTGAGAAAATGTTCATTGTGTTTTAATTTATACAAACTTTTACATCTGAATAATATAAAATTATACAGCCTTCCTCTGATACCAATGTTGCTCTTTTTTCTTCATAGTATCTTTCCAAATGGTTGTTTTCACCAATGGTTTGTTGTTCAATTAAAAGGATATCCTCTTTGATGATTTTAAAATCATCATCATCCATTGTATGTGATATGCTACTTTTTTTTTCCTCTGATTTTTAGTTTATTTTTTTGATGTATTATTTTTGAATGAATAAATAAATAATAGTAATAATAATTGGGTTGGTAATATTACAGGGTTATATACATGTATTAATTTAATTATAATTTCATTGAATATATACAGTGATAGGGAGAAGACAACAGAAAAAAAAAATCAAATGAATCCCAAATGACAAAAAAATTGGAGAAAGAGTTTTTTTTTTGCAATCTTACCAGATCTTACTCAATTTCCAAAATTAAATAGGGACAATTCCATAAAAAAAATCTCTTTTGATTCATACACTCATAACCCCACATTTCTAATCGATATTTTGATCAAATTAATTAAAATAAATAAACTTTTATTATTTTAATAAATCAATCAATCATTTGTATTTCATAAATAGCATATTTAAGGTCCTTTTAAGATTCGTGGAATATTTGTGTTTAGGTTTTTTTTTTATTGATTTTTTTTACATTTTACAATGATAAGAGCACTTTCCAAATGCAAGGTATTGTCTTTGGATAAGTTTAAGAGATATTATTGCACAGATAACTTTATAGATTATGAGTGGAGTACTACTTTTAAGAATAAGAGTGGAAAGATAAAGAAATCAGTATTGACAGGTCAAGATAGAAGCTCGAGTGTAAAACCATCAAATAATTTGGAGTTTCTAAATAAACATGGTTTATTGATGAAAGGTATTATACCTTCGGAACAGGTACCTATAGAGAGTAGTGGCATTATTGATCCATCTTTGGAATCTACAATTATTATTGAGCGTATTGGTGATGACATTGATTATCCAATTAAGAAATTAGATACACTTAATAACCTATATGATGAAAATGGTGATAATGTGGTCGTAATGGATCCATCTTTTGAAAAAAAGAAGTCAACTAGAAAAAAAAAGCCTAAAGAACCTAAAGAAGAAAATGTATATAGTGAGACTACTGAGTTATCAGCACCAGGTGATCAACCAAAACCAAAAAGAAAGACACCTAAACGTAAAGACACTACAGTAGATAATTTACAGGTTAAAGAATCTAAAATAGAAGAGGTTAAAATAGATCAAACCCCACCTTTAGATATGAAACCACTAAAATTAAAAAAGAAAAAGACAGTTGTTGACTATATCATAAATAGTGATAATATTAAAAACTATAGTAATTGGTTATATCAAATTAAAGAATATAATATAGATATTGGTAGTAATTATAATAATAGTAATAGTAAAGAAGAAGAGGTTAGTATAAGTAGTGGAAATGAAAGTTATAGTAAACAGTTTGAATGGGATAGAGTGGTTAGTGAGTGTAATAAAATGGTATTTGGTAATGATTCCTTTAGAAGACTACAAAAAGAAGCTATCAATGCAATTTTATCAAATAAGGATACATTTATATCGTTACCAACTGGTGGTGGTAAATCACTTTGCTTTCAATTACCTGCATTGATAGGAAAAGATGCTGGTGTGAATATTGTAATTTCACCACTACTAGCACTTATGCAAGACCAGTTATCAAAGTTAAAGTCATTAGGTGTACCTGTGGAGACACTTAATAGTCAATTATCAATTTCTGAAAGAAAAAGAGTATTTCAGGAACTTAACAATATCAATTGTTCAATTAAATTACTATATGTGACACCTGAAAGATTCTCTGGTTCAGATTTTCAAGAGATACTTGTGAATATACATGATAGAGGTCAGTTAAAGAGATTGATAGTTGACGAAGCACATTCAATTAGTGAATGGGGTCACGATTTTCGTCCTAGTTATAGAAGATTAAGTCTATTTAGAAAACAATTTCCAGGGTTGCCTATTGTAGCTTTGACTGCAACTGCAACTGATCGTGTTGAAAAGGACATTAAATCATCTCTGCAAATGAGAAGTATTGTAAATATTAGATCAAGTTTTATGAGATCTAACTTGATATATCAAGTCAGATTAAAATCTCAAGATTCTCAAAGTGTTTTAACAGATATATATGCATATATATCTAAAAAGTATCCAAAGGAATCCGGTATTATTTATTGTGCAACTACAAAAGATTGCGAAATAATATCAGAATATTTATCTAGTAGAGGTTTGGATACATGTTTTTATCATGCATCTTTGAAACCCTCTCAGAGAATACAGTTGCAAAATGACTGGACTGAAGGAAGATTTAAAGTGGTTTGCACTACTATTGCATTTGGTATGGGTATTGATAAATCTAACACTAGATTTGTTATTCATCACACAATACCTCAGAGTATTGAGGCTTACTATCAACAAACTGGTAGAGCAGGACGTGATGGTCAAACTAGTGATTGTATATTATATTATAGCAAATTTGATTTGATCTTGCTAAAGAAACTAATGGCCAATAGTGACAAGAGAACTAAGCTCAGTAAAGAACCTTTTCAAGATGAAGTGTATCCTGATGAAACCGATGAGGATCCAGAAGAGATACTCAAACAATTACAAGCCAACAAGAACGACATGTTAGATAACATGGTATCATTCTGTGTCAATACTAAAGAATGTAGAAGAGTCAGTTTGTTAAAGTATTTTTCAGAACAGAGTAAACCATGTAAAACAAACTGTGACAATTGCATAAGTCCACATCTACCGCATGAACTTGACCAATCCAATACCCAAGAAAGAGTCTACTCTAGATTCTCCTACCAACCAATGAAAAAGAAGAAAAAGTCAAATAAAAATATTAGTTATGACGATGTGGATGACTAATACGCGCTGAACCAGTCCAATTGAATTACAATTGACTTAGATCCCTATTAGAAGAGTATTTATTAAACTTTGATTGTTCTCTCATTAGGAGAATCTTGGTTTTAATTTTTCCTTTGAAAATGAGTAAAATGGCAACTAAAACTGCCAATGAAACAGCACCGACTACCACACCAATATAGGTATAAAACAACCATTCATTAGTAAACAATTCACATGAGTGTACAACCAATGAATAAAAACCCTGACCTTTCTCCAATTTATAATCGCAGTTACTGAATGGGTCATTTACAGTAGCCTTCTCGTAGATCTCTATAGTAGTGATTTTAAAATCACCCACAGAATCATTGAAAAATAGGAACTTAAATTGTTTTTCTTCTGAAGCAAATTTACCACTGACATTAACATGCAAATATCCATTCAGATCTGCCAAATTTGAGATTCTGATAACACTTTGGTTGTCGTCACTGCCCAAGTGTATATTCATTCTAGATTCAGGTCCTTGTTTGTATCTACCGTATATATTGAGTTGATTCTTTTGGAATTTGTGACCTAATTCACCATCGTTGATTATATTAGTTTTAATATCACCATTTCCATTTAAACTACCAGACTGAATATGTATGTCATTTGGAGATGACATGGTAGAATGTCTTAATTCTATTGAACCACTCGAGTGTGTAAATTTATGGAATGTAATTTCATTTTGATCAATAATAATATCACCTTGATTGGCAAATGGAATGGTGATAACCGTGTTTCCATCCAAAAATTTCCATAAACCTTGGTTGGTTACAGTCTGAGAACTGTTATCCAAATGTGTAATATTAGCTGAAAACTCAATTGTAGCATTATTTACAAGATTAGATCCATAAGCAAACTCGAAATTGTTATAACGAGTCTGAATCAGACCAGCTAGATTTTGAATAGTTGAATTTCTTAGTTTTATAAGAGAGCTTACACCATATTCCAAAACACCATTGGCATTAATAAGATCGCAATTGGAGCATAGGAAAGATGCTTCATTTCCAATTTTAAAGTTACCTTGTCTTGTGAATACTTGTAGATCATTTCCAAGTATATTACCATCCATTTTGAAATCTGATAGTGCTACTATAGAGCTTTGATTAAATTGTATATTTCCATTTAAATAAGTGTTTCCAGTAACATAGATACTGGTATCTTTGAATTTACTTGGTCCTGATAGAGAATAAAAGTCACCGTTTATAACTACACTAGAGTTTGTACAATCCATTGAGCTGTTGAGTAAAAGTTCACCACCTTTTAGTAATGTCAGATTTGAGTTTATCATAGAGAGTCTTGATGTGCCTTGAAGCGATAAATTAGATTTTATAATCATATTGGATTCACGTTCCAAAAGGAAATAGGATTGGTCAGATAACAACACTGATTGGTTGATTTCCAAACGACTGTTTTCAGATTGTACATAGGTGAGGTTATACAACTTAAGATGTCCATTTACCAGTAAATTCGATCCATTATTTAAAGAGATATAGGATTTATCATTAAGAGTTAACTGACCATTTATATCAAAATCAGAGTATTCTAAATATATTACAGAAGCATTAAACAACTTAATATCACCAGTTACGGTCATATTACTAGCAGTGAGTTGTAAAATTGATTTATCCAATAAAATAACTTGGTTTGATTCTATAGATATTGTGGAGGTATCAAATAAAATCGATGAACTATTTGTCATTTTAAATAGTTGGTTATCGTTCATTGTAAACTTTGATTGAAAGCTACTAATTAAAGACTCATCTTCCATAACAACTGATGATCCAGCCATTGTACTGAACACTGACTGATCCAATAAATCTATAGATGAGTTGCCAAGAAATTGTAATGTACTGTTATTCAGCACCAAAGAACTGTTTAATGACTGGTAATAATGTCTATCAAGCATATCTAATGTTATAGTATAAGTCATTAATTTAGAAGTTGACATTACAGCCTGACCTTGTAATTTTGATACTGTTTCATCAGTACCTTTAATTATAACAGTTCCATGATCAGATTCCATAAACTGATAGGATTCTAATTGATTATTAAAATTTAGAGTGGAACCATAAAGTACTGATATAGTACCCAAAGTCTTAAAATTCTTATCAATAAAACATTGACCTTTTTCACAATAAAATTGTGAGCTATTTCCAAATACAATAGGGACCAATGAGTCTAGATGACCTCTATACATTGAAACTCTACCCTCCACTTCAAAATTTCCAGATTTTAAAGTTTTACCTGTATCTGTATAATTTAATATCACTATTGAATCATGACCAAGTATTATATCACCAGTAGATTCTAATGAGTTATGTAGAATTAATTTGCTTTCCAAAGTCAACGATTTAACTATATATGAATCTAAAGCTATGCAATCTGTTCCATTGATTATAATGTCATCAGTAGCTATTGGTATACCATTTGGCAACCAATTGACACCACTGTCAAAATCTGTGCCAACTCCAACAGGTGTCCATATTTTTGATGAAACCTTTTGAAAATTTAAAAATAAAGTCAAAAGTAACAATACAATAATTTTCATTTTAAAATTAGTTGATATAAATAGGTGTATTATTAAATAGAAATTCGAAAACAACAATTAACTATAATTTTCTTTAATAAATTATTTTTTTATATTCCAAACAACACACACTCTATCAATTTACTGTTTAATATATTAATTAAATGTAATAATTTATAAATAGGTGTTTTATATCAATCTAAAGGGAAAATTAAATTGCATATTATTAAGTTTCTTTTTTTTTTAAAACAAAAGTCCCATGCAACACACTCACAAAAGTTTCTTTGATTGGTTTTGGTGGGGGTAAACTAGGGTTATCACCAATAATCTGAAAAAAAAAGGAATATTAATAAGGTGTGTGCTGTACATTACCCACACCCACCCTCTTTTTTTAAATTTGGTGTGGTGTCTTGCAAATACAGTATTTACCTCCCCAAATAAATAAAATAATTTTATTTATTCCAAAATAAAAAATCATCAAGAGCATTTTCAACTTTTTTCTTTGATTTCTTTAGTGAATTTGTTGATCTGGTTACTGTGGTTGAAACTGATGGTGTGTTTTGTGTTGTTGTTGGTACTGAACCTATCGTGGTGGGGTTTTTAGAAGATGATGTTGAATTTAATTTAATTTCATTGTTATTATTATTATTATTATTGTTATTATTATTTAACTTTGGTTTTTTTAAATTGTTTTGTTTATCTTTAACTGTTGTTACTTTAGATTTACCATTTGTTGTCGTTTTTGTTGTTTGTTTAGTTGTTGATGGGTTTAATAATAAATTGAATTTTGATAATAATATAGAATTATTATTGTGAAGATGAATATCTTTGGTTGTGTGAAGAGGATCTGTAGCTTTTAGGAAATTACCATGTTTGATGTCGTCATCATATTCTACTGGTAACATTAAATCGTTATTAATATCTAGAGGTGGAGGTAGCATACCAATTGGACAAGGTGTCCATGAATCCAATTTCTTAACTTCATCATTAGAAGTTGTATTCGATGTTATTAGTCTCGGTTTACTTGGTTTCTTATGAACCAATTCTCTATCTTCTGAATCCTCTATTGTTGTAATTAAGCTATTACCAGTCAACTGTTGTTTATTACTAACCAAAAGATTCAACAACATTGAAGAATACTTTGAAGTTATATTTTCAGCACATTTGTTTACCATATATTTATAAACTGTATCCATTCTCAATGGATTAAAAACTTCTTTTTCAGTATCTTTCTCTAGCTTAGTTTCATTTTTTTCTTTTATATCTCCACTATCACTGCTTTTATCTACATTCATTTTTTCCTCTGTTTTCTTCTCCTCTTCTTTATCGTTGGTTTCAACCTCTTTTGGTTTTGGATGGGTAGGTTTTATACTATTATCTATAGACATTACTGAATCAAATAGGAAAAATTCAATCCAACAGTATAATAGTTTAATTTGTGTTTTTGTTAATTTGTTATTATTACTATTGTTGTTGTTTGTGGTACTACTACTATTGATTTTATGAAGGTCTTTCTTTTTAATATTTTTAAAAAGAGATAATCTATCAACTAGAGTGTAGAGCATTATAATTTTAAATGATTGTGGGTATTGTTGATGTAGTTCACGTAGTAGTGGTGACCATAGTTTCAGTAGTTTGTCAGGTAACTTTTCAAATTTGTTAAACTGTTTTGTAGGTAATAGATAGTTTTCGTCAATCAGTACCAATGCTAAAACCGAAGACACCATTTCAATTGTATTTATAGAATCAGTGATTACAGGCATTACAATATCCAAACTATCTTTTGTCCAGTGTGTATATTTTTGATTTTTCAGTACATGGTCATCAGTAGGTTTACCATAGTGTAATGTCTTAAACGACTGTTTGTGTAATAGTAGCTGTTGCGTAATCAATTGATAGACTGTAGTGAACCTGCTCATTTGAGGTATCCAATAGTAATCCTGTACCCAATCTAAAGCAGTTCTAGAGAGAAGAGACAGTACATTAATAGTAGGTAATCTACCATGTGATGCATCGTGACGAATCTCTACAAACATCTTTGGTAGATTAACTTTATCAGCCTTTATATACATATTTAGTTTATTCTGTCGAAGGTTCATTGAGTTTGGGTCTAGTGTTGAATCAATAACACCATTAACCAATCTAGTAATTGCCATAGATAGACCAAGTTCAATTTCTGATTCAGATCTAGTCTCTTGATTTAGGGCCAACTCAACAAAATATGCTGTTACCTCAATTGCAATAGGTAGTTTACCTCTACTCTTCCATGCTGCAACTCTTTTAATTCCTATAATTTGTTCTTCTTTTTCTTTTGAAAATAGATATTGATAAACTAATTTCCATTCATCCCAATTAAACCATAATACTGTCGATAACATCAATTACCGATAATCGATTTTATTTTAGACAAAAAAAAAATTAAAAGAAATGAAAATTCATTTAATGCAAGCAAATATTAATAACACTATTCACTATTATTGATATAAATTACATTTCAAATAACATATTTGAAATTATTTTAATTTTATTAAATATATTTTACAGTATTTAAAAATTTAGAAGAATTCTTCTTTGATAACTTTGTTGTCTTTGAATTCTTGGATAGCCCATTGAGTCTTTTGAACTCTGTGACCACCATAGGTAAAGTCCATTTTCATTTCGTAGGCAGTGTTGTTACCAGTAACTAAGAATTTGGTAACTTCAGCAGAGTGAATAGTAGCATTGCCAGCAAAACCTTCTTCAGCTTTTCTATTGGCAGCTTTACCAATTCTATTGGTAGAATCACCTTTTTCGTACATGACTACATCATCGTGATAGTATTTATCAAAGACCTCTAAGATCTTGTTTTCTTGGATACCTTTGATGATAGCTTTTAAAATTTCTTCTGGGTTTGACATTTTATATTATTATTATTGTTTATATACTTTGTTTTAATTAACTTGATTGTTTAATCTTAATTGATTGAATGAATGAAATGAATATGAAAAATAATTATTAATTTTTATACTATCCAAATAAATTCAAGAATGCCACACAGGAATAAACATTTTTGTTTTTTTTGTAGTTATGGGATTAACTTTTTTTTTTGCCAGAAAAAACTATTCTAAAGATCTGAAGTAGATTAACAAAGTTCCAGATGTTATATTGGCATAGTATTTAATGGATCCTGATTTCTTTAAACTCATGAGTTTACACCAACTTGTATCAGATTTAAAGTAATCAACAGTACAAATATTTTACCAAGTTCTGATATTTTTAACATCAGTTTCAGATAATAGTGATCATGTACCTTTAAAGAGATAAATTATGATCAAAATGATATTTAATATTCAAGTTAATGGATGATAAGATATTTGTTGGTGAATTTAGTGATATTGGTATTGTTGATGGTGAGAATACAAAGATTAATCTGATATTAAAAAGTGATAATACAGATTCAAATTCAGATTCAAAATCAAATGCACTAATTGGTACTATGACCATATTTTAATGATTTTGTAATTCTTGATCCAGATTTTAGTTTAATATTACTCTATGCACCATATCAAGATAAAAAGGTTCTATTTGTGCAGAGAAATCTAAAAAATCCTTAAGTATTCCACAACTTGTTGGTATTATAACTGGATCAGTTTGTTTTGTTGCTTTAGTAACTGCAACAACAAAATATATAGTTTCTTCATAACTTGATTGCACTTTTCTTTTTAAAAAATTTATTTTTCTTATAACCTCTGGGTTGTACATTTAAATTCGAATCACATTTTTCACCATTTCATAACCCTAATTTTCAAATAATTCCAAAAAAAAAAAAAAAAATTTAATTTAAGTTGGGCATGAGTTTATTGCGATACGGATAAAACATAAAGAACGATGATAGGAGAGTTTATAAAACTTGAAGAAGTAGATGATATAGAAAAGAATGAAACAAAAAAAGATATAGAATCGAATGATTTAGATATTAAAATGAATCTAAAAGATACTCTTTTTCAATTTCAAACAATGTTACGAAAGAATTCATTATTAAAAGGTGAATCAAAACTTAAAATTATAATAGAGATTTTACAACCATTAGGTAAGATTTTTATAAACATAACAACACAAATTTCATATCTTGTTCAATATTCTAAATCTTATTATCTGCCTATCTTCATAGTTGTAATTGCAGTACTTTTTGGAATTTTATGTAAGTTTAAGATTTAGCTTATAATAGGAATAAATGAATTTACTTTAACATTAAATTATACAAACTTAAACAGATATAGTTATGATAATTCAACCAGATTATACAGAACATCCAGCAATTGGATTACCATATTTGGTTGGTAGAACATATTTATTATTATTTGGTACAAGCAATCCAAATGGATTAACAGAATATCAAGAAGCAATTATTAAATATCTACAATTTCAAATTACATTTGCACAGAATAGGTCTGATCCAGAGACATGCATGAAATTTTTTAAAACTAAACAAGAAATGGATGATTTCTATCATGATCCTGATAATTATAGAGGTGTAATTGGAGGATTATGGTTTGAAGGTGATCCTGATTTAGATTTTCCACCTATTGATAGTAGTGATATACCATCTTCATCATCATTTTCATCAACATCAATGTCATTTAGCGATAATAGTAATGCAAATGAAGTCGTATATAATCGAACTTTTAGATATAGTATTAGTGTAGATTCTGATTTTGTAAATGATAATTCAAAAGTAAAAGGTACAATAATGTCAGATTCACAAATATACCTACGACATGGTTTTACACAAATTCAAACAGCAGTAGATCAAGCGATTCTTTATGTTTACTCTGGATTTGATATACCAATTATAACAACAGCACAGAGATTTCCAAATCCATATGTAAAGTTATGGCAGAAATGGATACAAGGTCGTCAAACTATATTATTAAATTTTGGCGGTGTTTTTCTTACCGCTTCTCTTTTTATTTGTTATTTTGGTATGATAACAGATCTAGTTATGGAGAAAGAAACAAAGATATTAGAAGGTATGAAAATGATGGGTTTAAATACACTTTCATATTACCTTAGTTATTCAGTTTCTTCAATGTATATATCAATTCCTTCGAGTATTATAATAGCTATTGTATTATTATCAACTCAATTAATTTACACAACACCTATTGTAGTGGTACTTTTTAGTTTTGTATTATATACTTTGACTTTACTTATTTTATCATTTATTTTATCGAAATTCTTTGATAGATCAAAGTTTGCTGGTTTAATAAGTTTTTTCATTATTTTGGTGTTAAGTTCATTTGGTATTTTAGTTACAACACAGTTTAATAAATCTTTACAGTTACTATTCTCTTTGATATCGCCAATTGCATTCACCATTTTAATCCACACCATTACATCAAGAGATATAACTGATATTCAGGATTTGAATTGGAATATAACTGTTAAAGAATCAAGTATAATTGGTATGTTGGTATTTGATATATTTTTATATCTTATTCTACTTTGGTATATTGATAATATAATGACTGGTCAATATGGTATAAAAAAGCCATGGTATTTCCCATTATCAAAATCATATTGGTACAAGAAATTTGGTATAACAAAGACCAATAATTTTTCATCCCTATTATTAAATAACTTCATTTATGATGATGAATATATTGATGAAAATGAATCAATAATACATAAAAATATAGATGTTGAAGAAAAACCAGAGAATAAATCAGTAAAAGTATCAATTAGGCAATTAAGAAAAGAATATGAAACTGGTGATGGTTTAAGAGTTGCCATTGACGATTTAAATCTTAATATGTATGATGGTCAAATTCATGCATTTTTAGGACCAAATGGTTCAGGTAAATCAACAACTATTGGATGTCTTACGGGATTGATTACACCAACCCAAGGTCACGCTATAATTGATGGTTACAACACAAAAACCCAAATGGAGGAGATAAGAAAAATAATTGGAGTTTGTCCACAACAAGATATTCTATGGCCTACATTAACTGTACTTGAACATCTTGAAATATATGCATCGTTAAAAGGTATAACTGATAGAAAACAAGCTACTAAAGAAGCTAAATTTATGGCTAATGAAGTTGGAATCGGTGAGAAATTAAATTCACCTTCTTCGACTCTATCAGGTGGTCAAAAGAGAAAACTTTGTTTGGGAATTGCATTTATTGGTAGATCTAAAGTATTATTTATCGATGAGGCAACATCTGGTATGGATCCACTAAGTAGACGTGGTGTTTGGGATTTCTTATTGAAATATAAAAAAGGTAGAACAATAATTCTCACAACACATTTTATGGATGAAGCTGATTTCCTTGGTGATAGAATTGCAATTATATCAAGAGGTAAACTTAGATGTGATGGTTCAAGTCTATTCTTAAAGAATAAATTTGGTGCTGGTTATCTTTTAACCATCTCAAAGAATAGTTCCAAAGTAGATACCGATCCAATAGTGGCATTTGTTAAATCACATATACCACATTCAAGTATTCTATCAAATGCAGCAACTGAAGTTAGTTTTAGACTACCAACATCAAATATTGATGTATTTTCAGAATTTTTTCAAGATCTTGAAAATAATACAGAGAGATTAAATGTATTACATTATGGTATTTCAGTTACTACTATTGAAGAGATATTTTTATCTCTATCGAATGAAGATCATTTAATTCATCGTGACAATATAAACGATGATCAAGAATCAATTGATTCTCAATTGGAGTTGAAAGAAGAATTAATGAGAAAAGCCATTAATACTAACTCACAAGGTATTACAGTTAGACAACAAATGAAAGGGTTATTATACAAGAGATTTAGAACAACAATGAAGGACCGTAGAGCATTTATACTATCACTTTTAATTCCACTTATTATTGTTAGTACTGGTGTTGTATTGTTAAAGAAAATGTCATCATTTAATTTTTTCAATGGAAATACCACTCCCCTGCCATTGAATTTAACCTCATTAATAACACCGAATATTTATCTACCATATTCAGTTGATGGTCCTATGAGGCCTCTCATTGAGGAGGCATTAGATCACCATTCTTCACCTGGTAAAGCAAAGTATATTGAGCCTGATGAAATGAATCAATATCTAGTCGAGAATTATAAAGATAATCCAGGTGCTTTCTCATTTGATTCCAATAGCTCTGGTATTTTAGCTAAAGTATGGTACAATAGAGAATATCTTCATGTTTTACCAATTTATATAAATCTCATGAGTAATTCTTTATTGGCTTCTAGAGTTGGTCTTGGTATAGAAGTAACAAGTGAACCATTTCAGCATATTAGAAGTAAATTTGAAATAATAAGTGAGAATACAAATATTGGTGGTATTATATTCTTTATCATTTTATTATTAGCTGCATTTGCATTGGTTGCAGCATCATTTGGTGGTAATATATCTCAAGAACGTTCAGATCGTGTAAAGAGATTACTCTATATATCTGGTTGTAAGAAATATGTTTATTGGTTATCAAATTTACTTTGGGATTATGGTATAATAATGCTATTGGTATTATTTACAGAATTTATAATGATTGGGACAAATCAACAATTTAAAAATAATTTTATATTATTTTTCCTAACGTTGTTCCTTACTGCATTGTCTATTGTACCATTGGCCTATGTGATTTCATTTAAATTTCAAAGTCATGGTAAATCAACTGGTTCCATATTTGGTATTCTATTAGGTATCTCTTTAATATACACTGTGGTCAATTTAATTGTTAGAATATTTGTTATTAAAAATGGTGATGAAAAATTACAGAGCTTTGGTGATTTTCTAGATGTTTTATTTTATATTACATCGCCACTCTATTGTTTAAGTAATGTTATAGCAGTAATAAGTGGATTTCCAGGAATTCAAAGACTTGGTACCATTGTAATTACAAATCATTGGGCACTCGAATATTGTGGTACTCCTCTTTTGATTCTAACTATTCACTCTATAGTATGGATTAGCTGGATATTATTAATTGATTATGTACCAGAACTTAGAGGTCATTATTATAAAAGATTCTCTAAATTTCCACCAATTTCGCCAACACCACCCCCCGATGAGGATTCTGATGTATCAGCAGAGAGAATTAGAGTTGAAAACAATCCATTTGAATTGGTATCATTTAAGGATCTACATCAATCCTTTACAAATCCAATTAAAGGTGAACCACCTTTACAAGCAGTTTATAATAGTACCTTAGGTATTGATAGAGGTACGACATTTGGTTTACTGGGTATGAATGGCGCAGGTAAATCAACAACTTTAAATATACTTTCAGGTGATTTAATACCAACATCAGGTACTGTACAAATCAATGGTTATAATCTTATGAATGATAGATCCAAAGCATTGGAATCAATGGGAATGTGCCCACAGTTTTGTGCATTGGTTGGTTTATTATCTGCAAGAGAACAACTTTGGTTATATAGTAGAATTAAAGGTATACCTGAAGATCAAATTCACGATACAGTTGAAGGTTTCATTCACATGATGGATCTTAATAAAATTGGAAATTCAAATGTAAAAGGCTATTCTGGTGGTAATAAAAGAAAAGTATCATTATCAATTGCATGTATTGCAAATCCATCATTGGTTATATTAGATGAGCCATCATGTGGTGTTGATGCACAAGTTCGTAGATTTATGTGGAAAACAATTTCAGAATTAGGAAAGAACAAAGTAATTATCATCACAACTCATTCAATGGAAGAATGTGAAGCACTTTGTGATAGAATTTCAATTATGAAGAATGGTAAATTCACATGTTTAGGATCCATTCAACATGTAAAGAGTAAATATGGCTCAGGTTATTCAGTTGATGTTAAATTTAAAAAAGAATATGCAGAGATTGGTGTTAGTATTGTATTAGAAAATCTACCTCCTGGTTCAAAACTAATTGATCATCATGATCTTGTTGGTAGTTTTGAAGTTCCAAATCCAATTGATAATCCAATTCAACTATCAAAGATATTTTCTGCCATTCAAATAGATCTTCACTATCTAGTTGATAGTTATTCAGTAAGTCAAACTTCACTAGAACAAGTATTCCTCAAATTAACTGGTGCAAGAACTCTTAATGATTATAATGAAACTGATCCTGATAAAGAAGAGGATGAAGACAATGTACTACCATATCAAATTAAAATGGATAGAAGTTATAATAAGTTATCAATGTCATCTAATGGTTTAAAAATGAGTTTAAATAGAAGCTTAGGATAAAATAATCGAAATAACAATAAAATAACTGTTAAATCCCAAGATGCCAAAGATATTTTAAATAACGATGTTGATCGTCAAAAAAAATTAATTTGGCTTTCAAAAAAAAAATTTTTAATTTTGATTTTTTTTTTAAATTAGCTTGTTGTGACATCAGCTATTCACTCCATTTTATATTTAAATTTTATTCAGATTTTTCAATGGAACCATTATAAACATTTATAAATGATAAGATTGATTCCATTTATCATTCTATTGTGATATCTTTCATCACATTTTCTCACCTTTACATGAGGCTTAAGGTTCATCTATTTAAAAAGGGAAATCATTTCATTTTATTATAAACAACAAATTGTTATAAAAAATGAACAAATTCTTTAATATAATTTCAATATTATTAGGAGTAATATTAACAGTAGTTTTAACATATCCTATAAATAATAATAACCACCAGTATTTCAACTTTATTGAATATGAAGATTCAGATTGTAAAACACCAACAGGTGCTGCTTATAGTGGTGTGGCAAACACTTGTTATGATTATGATAACCAGTTACCATTTAATTTCTTGTTTAAACAAACAAGTGATGATATTGTTCAATTTAATATCTTTAAATCTGAATGTTATGACACTGTTGATAATAGTACTGATTATCAAGTTGATATTTGTACACCAACCAATACAAATGATTATTCCTATTATAAATTATCAATCAGTAATAGTATAATACAAGCACTTTCAAATAGTTTAGTGGTTACATTCCAGAATGGTAGCGGGGGTAATCAAGAAACTGTTGGCCAAGCCTATTTCTCTCAAAATTATTCTATAAATTCAGTAAACGCAAGTGATGGAATTTATATCTATTCATGTGAAGGAAAAACACCCTATCTTGAAATGTGTGCACCAAGCTTATTGGATAATTCAGATGAACCCTGTTATTCATTTATGTTGAAACCAACTGTTATTAATGATCTCAGTATCAATATTAAATGCATAAATTAATAAAATAAACATTCATGAGAATAGTTTTTTAAATCTTAAATAGTAAATATACAATCAGGATTTTAAAGAGGAGTAAATTTTCATTGATATGATATGTTGAAATTATAGGAATATATTTTACATTATTTTTAAAAATTTAGAAGAATTCTTCTTTGATAACTTTGTTGTCTTTGAATTCTTGGATAGCCCATTGAGTCTTTTGAACTCTGTGACCACCATAAGTAAAGTCCATTTTCATTTCGTAGGCAGTGTTATTGCCAGTAACTAAGAATTTGGTAACTTCAGCAGAGTGAATAGTAGCATTGCCAGCAAAACCTTCTTCAGCTTTTCTATTGGCAGCTTTACCAATTCTATTTGTAGAATCACCTTTTTCGTACATGACTACATCATCGTGATAGTATTTATCAAAGACCTCTAAGATCTTGTTTTCTTGGATACCTTTGATGATAGCTTTTAAAATTTCTTCTGGGTTTGACATTTTATATTATTATTATTGTTTATATACTTAGTGTTTTAATTAACTTGATTGTTTAATCTTAATTGTTTGAATGAATGAAATGAATATGAAAAATAATTATTAATTTTTATACAAATCAAATAAATTCAGGAATGCCACAAAGGAATAAACATTTTTGTTTTTTTTGAGTTATGGGATTAACTTTTTTTTTTCTTGTATTACATAAATTTATTTAATATTTGATAAAATGATAATTATTAATGGGGTGAAAATCACCAAAAGTGAATTGATGATCATCGGATACACATGGAGATTTATAAACTTCGTAGTAATTCTTAAAGTGACCACTCACATGTTTGTTAAATCCATATTTATATATTTTAATTGACTTGATAGTATGGTTTTGATTAGCTACTGAAAATATAGGGTTAATATGCTCAGGTAATAGTTGCTCAGCATATAATATAATTTTAACTTTTTGTAATTTAGGTTTCTTCAATACCTCTAATATTTGATGACTCACTCTTTGGTAATCAATTGTGTTAAGATTAGGATAACACAAAATAGTTAGTGATTCTAATTCAATTTCTGGTGACATTATAAAGTGGGCGATGTCTAATGACAATTGGTAGTCAATTTGGATGAAAATGGATCGTAGGTTCAAGAATAAATTTGGTTTCAGTTGATTTAAGATATTATCATAATAATTCTGTAAAATCAAATGAGTGCATGATGTGGTGAGACTTCTAATACTTACAAGATTTGGGAAATTAACCCTCTCATAGCTGTTGTCTGTAATAAAATTTAATGAAATTTGATTTTTGAATGTTGTGGGGTTTGATATTTGGTGGTTTGTGATTTGTTCAAAGATGGCTTCCATTGGTTCAATCAAATCGACAGATGTAATATAGAAAACTGAATACCCAAAGTTGAGTTGATTCAATGTTGAGGTGTTGTTTGTAATCAATTTTTGTATGATATTGTCAATGAGTGTTATTATAATGGAATTTAGAGGAATGCTGGAGACTGAGAGTTGAAATGATTGTAGTTTAAAACAATGTTCCACCATTTGTAAAATACAACTGAGTGACATTTCAAATCTGATTTCAATTTTCAAATGAGTGAGATTTGACATTTCTCGTTCAACTAAATACGTCATTGGGTTTTGGATTGTGAGTGATGATATTTGATAGAATATATCTTCAACATCTTGATAATGGAATCTTTCAAGATCTTTATAGTTGAGATGATAACATCCTAATGACATGAATGACCACATTCCTCTGGATAGTTGGTATTTATCTGGTAGTTTCTGGGGTAACTTAATTTTATAGTGTTGGAATGTGAGACAAACACTTTTAAAGAACAATTTTGAAACCAATGAGAGTAAAAGATTATCAGATGGCTTGGTTGATTTATCACGAGCGATAAAGCTTACAAACTTTTGAATGATGAGATTCTGAACATATGGTGTTTGGTTGTTGATATTCTGTTCAATTTTATAGTGATCAAATGTGAATCCAGTCAGATTGAAATCATTAAGATATTCTAAAACTCGTATTTCATTCTTTTTGATGTATCTCAAAATACACTTTTTAGAAGTGATATCAAATGATTTAAATTGTTTCAAGATTTTATCTTGAAGCAGTGTTTCGAGTGATTTCAATGGTTTGAAGTACATGAGTATAATTTGAATGGACTGTAACGGGAGATCAACCAAATTCCATTTGTTGATTATACCTCTGACTAATTGGTTATGAATTCTGATGATATCCTGTTGGAAAATATCAATAGGTGATGAATTTTTATAGAATACCTTTTGATGAATTGAATCAAATGTATTGATATAGTACACCACATGAGATATATTAATAGTACTAAAATATATAGATAATAGAGAATCCACAAATCCTTCATATCCACTTGAGATATCAAGTAGACTGCTCAATAGATTAGAAATTATTGTAGCGTTTCCAGACCATCTGAGAAATTGATTTGTTAATTTTAGAATTTGTGAATCTAAATTGGTATATCTATTCAATCCATCTAAAATCTTTAAAGTTCTACTAATATGATTGTAGTTGTTGTATTTAAATCCCATTTCAACTACTGCATCTAAATTCTCTTGAATGTACTTTTGATCAATCTGATCCAAATCAATGAAATGTTTGAATATTTCAATGTATTGGTCAGAGTCATTCAAAATTTGTTTGGTTAGTTTAAAGAGGTAGGTAATCTCGTTGATATCATTTAGATATGGATATATTATATCCAATTTGACTGTTGAGTTTTTACAGCTTTCAAGAACCTTGATGAATGATCGAATGGTTTTCTCAAACAATTGATTGGCTTCATTTGGGTTCTTGATCTTTATGAGACTGTAGAATCTCAAAATTGGAGCAAAGAATGATTCATCTTTAATCAACCATTTCTTGTTACTGTTTATCGCATCTATAAACTTAGGTATCATCTTGGGGTATTCATAGACCTTTTTGTATGCCATGAAAAATTCCAACAAATAACAATAGTGCACTGGTGACATTGATCCAACATCTTTGATTTCTTTGTATAATTGCTTTGAGTTATCACTTGTTTTAATGGCCTGAAGGATAGTTGGTTTCATTAACAGTTGATTGAGATAAACCATGAAGTTATATGGTTTATTGGCATATTCGGTGACAATTTGCTTGAAATTAGAAATTGTGTATTGAGTGTTTGCTGATAGAAGACTGTTATAGAATTCATAGAGTGTAGGGTGAAGGGAATTTGTTATAATAATTTTGCGTTTATCAATGAGAAAGTCTCTGAGATTATCAAAATATTTTGGTTGAACAATTCCATATCGTTCAATATAATTACCCCAAATATTTAGATAATAAATATAATTGCCAAAGTTAGATTCTATGGCTAACCAAAAATAATTATATAAAACCTGTAGATTATCTCTGATGTATTGGCTGTCAATCATGTATTGTGCAAAAGTGAAGAGAGTAGTGTACTCACTATGATCTTTAGGTTTAGATTTCCAATCCAAATAGAATATTTCAGACTCTTTTTCAATGATATCCATTCCATAGTATTGAATCAAATAGTAGAGGTAGTTGGGTTGTTGAGATTGTACTCTATGACTATATCTCTTGGCAATAGAAAGATTGGATTCAATTCTTTCTGATTTCCTATCTAAACCAGTGAAGGAAATTGATTTTATTCTTGAAGATGAGCTATATTTGTAGACATGAGGAATCAATTTCATATAGTCATCTTTGAGTTCAAGAATATCATCTCTTGTTAGATTCTGAAAAGTTAAAAGACACAGATAGAATATCAATTTCTCCGAATTTTCTTCTGAATGTGTAACTATTACACCTTTTAAAAATATCTGTATAGTCTCTCTGATGGTCTGAAAAGAGAATTTCTTTTCCCTAATCAAATCACTTCTTGTTGTAAAATCTTTTTCTATTTCCTCTCTATTTCTACCTATTGAATATATTTGCATGATCATTGAAGTTGCCATATTATACCAATTTCGGGTGACATTTGCATAATTTGATGCCTATTATTGGAAAAAAATATGAAATCACAATTTGATTAATATGAACATTACTACAAATGTTTGATAGAACTTACATCTAGAAGTGATGATAATGGTAGTGTTGATTCATTTAAAGGTGGTAGACGAAATAGAATTTCAATAATAGTTGAGTCTTTTGATTCCAATAATTTTTGATAAATTGATTTCCTATAGAGCATCATCACATCAGGAAAAGCATTCAAAACCTTAACTACTCTAGAGTGTTGTTGATTGTGACAGTTTGGTTGATATTCATCAAACCATTTTAAGAATTTAGACATTAACATGTAGTCATATCTCGCTTGATTAAAATTATATCTTCCATATTGCAATTCAATTTCATTGAATGATTCTGAGTATTGAACAATGTCAAGTGTGTCCATTTCTATTGCATGTTGTAAATTAATAAAAAAAAACAAAGTTTCTTCTTATTAATTTAAAAAAAAATTTAGAATTATAAAAAATCTAAATATAGATTTTTGTAGCTATTTGTTGAGATTGTGGTATTTGTTTATCCTGAGATAATGAGGGTGATGGAATACTCCTTACTAGTTTACTATGTGTTCTCCTTGATATAGTAGAGTTGGTAAATTTATCAATATAAGATAAAATGATAATACGTAATTGAAAATCACCAAAATACTAAATGACTCATCTATTCCAAAACAATAACCTAACATTAAAAGAGGTTGTAATAAATAGTTACAGATAATTTAAAATTAAATTTCGTATAAAATCTTATAATTTTGAAAAACTTTGGTGGAACCATTATTGATAAAAAATATAATGGTACTATATTACTATTTATACTAAACTATTATTATTCATTTTAACTTAAGAAGAAGAGAATCCTGATGATATAGTTGAACTTCCTAATAGACCATCAACAACAATAATTGATGCGTTTTTTGTAGTTATATCAATGGAAATAGTAGTCTGTAATCTACTCTATATAGGTAATAACATTAAAAAAAAGTTAATCCCATAACTCAAAAAAAACAAAAATGTTTATTCCTGTGTGGCATTCCTGAATTTATTTGATTTGTATAAAAATTAATAATTATTTTTCATATTCATTTCATTCATTCAATCAATTAAGATTAAACAATCAAGTTAATTAAAACACAAAGTATATAAACAATAATAATAATATAAAATGTCAAACCCAGAAGAAATTTTAAAAGCTATCATCAAAGGTATCCAAGAAAACAAGATCTTAGAGGTCTTTGATAAATACTATCACGATGATGTAGTCATGTACGAAAAAGGTGATTCTACAAATAGAATTGGTAAAGCTGCCAATAGAAAAGCTGAAGAAGGTTTTGCTGGCAATGCTACTATTCACTCTGCTGATGTTACCAAATTCTTAGTTACTGGTAATAACACTGCCTACGAAATGAAAATGGACTTTACTTATGGTGGTCACAGAGTTCAAAAGACTCAATGGGCTATCCAAGAATTCAAAGACAACAAAGTTATCAAAGAAGAATTCTTCTAAATTTTTAAATAATACTGTAAAATATATCAATGAAATAAACAAAAATAAAATATATAATCCAGAAATACTTGCAAAAACAATTGCCAATGATCTATTATTTAGATTTGATTTCATTATCAAAAAAAAAATAAGGTAACAAACTATTTAAAAATGTTATAAATGCATGAAAGAAAACTTTAATATACCATTTTACTTTATGTTCTATATTAACAAAAATGTTTTATTTATAAATTGTTACAATTTATTTAATATTTGATAAAATGATAATTATTAATGGGGTGAAAATCACCAAAATTGAATTGATGATCATGAACATCGGATATACATGGAGATTTATAAAATTGGTAGGATTTCTTAAAGCGACCACATGACTTCATATGTTGGTTATTACATCCATATATTTTAATTGACTTGATAGTATGGTTTTGATTTGCTACTGAAAATATAGGGTTAATATGCTCAAGTAATAGTTGCTCACCATCAAATATAATTTTAACTTTTTGTAATGTAGGTTTCTTCAATACCTCTAATTTTTGATTGATTATGGGATAACACAAAATAGTTAGTGATTCTAATTCAATTTCTGGTGACATTATAAAGTGGGCGAGTTGTAATGACAATTGGGTGTTATTGCTAGGATGGATGAAAATGGATCGTAGGTTCAAGAATAAATTTGGTTTCAGTTGGTTTAATATATTATTATGACCATCATAATTCTCTAAAATTAAATGAGTGCATGATGTGGTGAGACTTCTAATACTTACAAGATTTGGGAAATTATAGTTGTTGTCACGACCAATAAAATTTAATGAAATTTGGTGTTTGAATGTTGTGGGGTTTGTGATTTGGTGGTTTGTGATTTGTTCAAAGATGGCTTCCATTGGTTCAATCAAATCGACAGGTGTAATACAAGCTGGATACTCAAAGTTGAGTTGATTCAATGTTGAGGAGTTGTTTGTAATCAATTTTTGTATGATATTGTCAATGAGTGTTATTATAATGGAATTTAGAGGAATGCTGGAGATTGAGAGTTGAAATGATTGTAGTTTAAAACAATGGTTCATCATTTGTAAAGTACAACTGAGTGACATTTCAAATCTGATTTCAATTTTCAAATGAGTGAGATTTGACATTTCTCGTTCAACTAAAAACATCATTGGGGTATGGATTGTGAGTGATGATATTTGATAGAATATATCTTCAACATCTTGATAATGGAATCTTTCAAGATCTTTATAGTTGAGATGATAACATCCTAATGACATGAATGACCACATTCCACTGGATAGTTGATATTTATCTGGTAGTTTCTGGGGTAACTTAATTTTATAGTGTTGGAATGTGAGACAAACACTTTTAAAGAACAATTTTGAAACCAATGAGAGTAAAAGAATATCAGATGGTTTTGTTGATTTATCCCTAGTGATAAAGCTTACAAACTTTTGAATGATGAGGTTCTGAACATATGGTGTTTGGTTGTTGATATTCTGTTCAATTTTATTGTGATCAAATGTGAATCCAGTCAGATTGAAATCATTGAGATATTCTAAAACTCGAATTTCATTCTGTTTGATGTATCTCAAAATACATTTTTTAGAAGCGATATCAAATGATTTAAATTGTTTCAAGAGATTATCTTGAAGCAGTGTTTCGAGTGATTTCAATGGTTTGAAGTACATGAGTATCATTTTATTAGACTGTAACGGGAGATCAACCAAATTCCATTTGTTGATGATACCTCTGACCAATTGATTATGAATTCTGATGATATCCTGTTGAGGAATATCAATATGTGATGTCTTTTTATAGAATACCATTTGATGTATTGAATCAAATTTATTGAGAGAGTCCACCACTTGAGATATATTATTAGTACAAAAATAAATAGAGAATAGAGAATCCACAAATCCTTCATATCCACTTGAGATATCAAGTAGACTACTCAATAGATTATAAACCATTGTAAAGTTTCGTTGTTCATTGATATTCATCACTTTTAGAAATTGATTTGTTGATTTTAGAATTTGTGAATCTAAATTGGTATATCTACTTAATCCCTCTATAATCTTTAAAGTTCTAATAATCTGGTTGTTGAATTTAAATCCCATTTCAAGTGCTGCATCCAAATTCTCTTGAATGTACTTTTGATCAATCTGATCCAATTCAATGAAATGTTTGAATATTTCAATGTATTGGTCAGAGTCATTCAAAATTTGTTTGATTTGTTTAAAGAGGTAGCTAATCTCGTTGATATCATTTAGATATGGATATATTATATCCAATTTGACTGTTGAGCTACCACTTTCAAGAACCTTGATGAATGATCGAATGGTTTTCTCAAACAATTGATTGGCTTCATTTGGGTTCTTGGTCTTTATGAGACTGTAGAATCTCAAAATTGGAGCAAAGAATGATTCATCTTTAATCAACCATTTCTTGTTACTGTTTATCGCATTTATAAACTTAGGTATCATCTTGGAGTATTCATAGACCTTTTTGTATGCCATGAAAAATTCCGATAAATAACAATAGTCCACGGATGACATTGATCCAACATTTTTGATTTCATTGTATAATTGTTTTGAGTTATCACTTGTTTTAATGGCCTGAAGGATAGTTGGTTTCATTAACAGTTGATTGAGATAAACCATGAAGTTATATGGTTTATTGGCATATTCGGTGACAATTTGCTTGAAATTAGAAATTGTGTATTGAGTGTTTGCTGATAGAAGACTGTTATAGAATTCATAGAGTGTAGGGTGAAGGGAATTTGTTATAATAATTTTGCATTTATCAATGAGAAAGTCTCTGAGATTATCAAAGTATTTTGGATGAACAATTCCAAATCGTTCAATATAATTACCCCAAATATTTAGATAATAATTATAATTGCCAAAGTTAGATTCTATGGCTAACCAAAAGTAATTATATAACACTTGTAGATTATCTCTGATATATTGGCTGTCAATCATGTATTGTGCAAAAGTGAAGAGAGTAGTGTACTCACTATGATCTTTAGGTTTAGATTTCCAATCCAAATAGAATTTTACAGACTCTTTTTCAATGATATCCATTCCATAGTATTGAATCAAATAGTAGAGGTAGTTGGGTTGAGATTGTACTCTATGACTATATCTCGTGGCAATAGAAAGATTGGATTCAATTCTTGATTTCCTATCTAAACCAGTGTAGGAAAATGAGTTTATTCTTGAAGATGAGCTATATTTGTAGATATAAGGAATCAATTTCAAATAGTCATCTTTGAGTTCAAGAATATCATCTCTTGTTAGATTCTGAAAAGTTAAAAGACACAGATAGAATATCAATTTGTCCGAATTGTTTTGTGAATATGCTTCACCTTTTAAAAATACCTGTATAATCTCTCTGATGGTCTGAAAAGAGAATTTCTTTTCCCTAATCAAATCACTTCTTGTTGTAAAATCTTTTTCTATTTTCTCTCTATTTATATTACTATCTATTGAGTATATTTGCATGATCATTGAAGTTGCCATATTATACCAATTTCGGGTGACATTTGCATATTTTGATGCCTATTATTGGGAAAAAAAATATGAAATCACAATTTGATTAATATATGAACATTTCTACGAATGTTTTATTGAACTTACATCTAGAAGTAATGATAATGGTAGTGTTGATTCATTTAAAGGTGGTAGACGAAATAGAATTTCAATAATAGTTGAGTCTTTTGATTCCAATAGTTTTTGATAAATTGATTTCCTATAGAGCATTATCACATCAGGAAAAGCATTCAAAACCTTAAGTACTCTAGAGTGTTGTTGATTGTAACAGTTTGGTTGATATTCATCAAACCATTTTAAGAATTTAGACATTAACATGTAGTCATATCTCCTTTGATTAAAAACTATTTTTCTAATCCATCTTCCATTTTGCAATTCAATTTCATTGAATGCTTCTGAGAATTGAACAAAGTCATATGTTTCCATTTCAATTGCAATATTGTAAATTGAAAAAAAAATAAAATTGTTGATTGCAAAGTTATCATTTTTTTAAATTATTCCGCATTTCATTTTTATTTTTGATGATTTATCAGATGAGTTAAAAAACCCAACAATACCAAAATTAATGAAGATTTATTCATTTTAGCCCTAAGATTATCATTAGTACTCATAAAAAGATACATCATCTAGTATTAGAAAAGGAAATTTAGATTATTCTTTTATTTAAAAACTTTAATGATGAGACTTTAAAAACAATCTATGAAGAATTATCAATAACTATTCCTTTTAGGATGTTTAATGAACTGTATATAACAACAAAAGAAAAATATCATTACTTTTACATTGATAGAAATGGTTTCTTTAGGAAAGATTTTAATATAGAATACACAAAAGAATAATTATTCTTTATTTTGATTATATATATATATATAAAATGTTAAAAATGGGAAAAGCAAGTCCTGTTCTACATTCAAGGGCAGAATTGCAAGATGCATATCAATCAGGAGGTATGGTTAGTTCATTTGGAGGTCCGAATATGCAAACAAGTTTAGGGCAACAAGGTGATGGTGTTTTGGATTGGTTAAAGAAAGCTAATAAATATCTCAAAGATAAAAAGATTATTTCATCAGTAGCAAGAGTATTAGGTACAGCAGGTGTTCCTGTTGCTGGAACAGTTGCAGATGTTGCAGGTAAACTTGGTTATGGTGGTGCTAAACTAAAAAAGAAAGGTTCTGGTAAAAAGAAACAAAAAGGAAGTACAAGTTATGGCATTAATGGTGGAAAAAAAAAGAAAGGGAAAAGTAAATGATAGAAATAATTAACCAATAATTTATTTCAAAGTAAGTAGACAACAATTATTCCAATCAAATTATTGATTTTGTTGTTGTTGTAATTGTTGTTGCAGTTGTTGATTTTGATTCTGCAATTGTTGAACTTGTTGTTGCAGTTGTTCAATTTGCTGACTTTGTTGTTGAACTTGTGTCATTAATTTGGCTGGATTGACTGTGTCAAAATAAAAATTAAAATCAAAATTTGTATTGTTAGTCATGACTAATAAAAATAAATATATTTTTACAGTATAAATACATATGATTTTATAAAATAATTTTCACATTATCTCAAACCTACAAAAAAGATAAAATGCAACCAAATATTCCAGCAAGTATGTATAAATATTTGTTTTTATTGTTGAACAATAAAAAAAATTTTTCTATTTCTTTTTTTTTTGAGTATTTGATGATAGGCATTTCCGCATTAGAAAATGGTTTGACTACATTGTCTCTTCTACTTTTTTGTTATGACTATTTTTACAATCTTGTTTATTACAATATGTACATAATTTCTTCATTTTTTGATTCTCTTTGGCCTTGCTTTGAAAGTATTCTTTATTTTTTGAATAATAATTACTCATGTATTCTTTTTTGTATTTTTTTAAATCACCATCATATACCCTCGCTTTAATCTTATTGACACAATCCATTTAAATTCTTCTATCCAATATTGTTCTCTTGCAATTAATTCATCTTTTGATTCACATTAGTATTTCTCAATTAAAATTATTTTTGTGTTTTCGAACTTCATTCAAATGACGAAGTAATTTTTTTTTCCTTTTAACCAATATTGATAATCATATTTATGATAGTATAATCTATCTGATAGATATTTTTTTGTAAGTGGATCCAATATCATATGAATCACTTATAATTTTGTATATTTTTCCTTTTTTATAATTCACCATTTTTAATATTATACTAATAATAAAATAAATAATTTAAAAAAATGTAGGAATTATTTACAAGAAAAAATCTAAATTATAGATTTTTGTAGCTATTTGTTGAGATTGTGGGATTTCTTTATCCTGTGATAATGATGGTGATGTTATTTTCGGGATTATCATTTTATCATATATTTTTTCATAAATTTACCAAACTATCTACGTTAAAAAGAGAACACATAGTAAACTAGTAAGGAAATTCAGTGAAATATTGCAACATTTTTTAACCGAATTGAATTTTCAAATCAATATCTTCTTTTTTTAAACGAGAGTCAATGGACATCAACGATGACATATTAGACACTAGCAGTGAAAACGAAACCAATAAACCATTTTTATTAAAGTTTTTTTAGGATCCTAAAAACAGAACCATTCAAAACAATGGTTGGAGGAGAATTTGTTGAGGCATCCAGTAATTCATTTAGATTCAGGGTAGAAGGAGTAGGAATATCCCCGATATTTGGAGACAAACTTTCTAAGATTAATACAAAATTATTTTTAGTGAGTACATTAAAGACATCCTGTGAGGAGATTGTTTGTAAATCCTGAATTTGATCAAACTTTCTCTTTTTATCCATATGCGATGCTTTTGGTGGTTGTAATGATACAATCACTGGTGGTGGCTCTAATTGTTTAATTGGTGATTCTATTATTATATCTGAATTACTATCATCTGATGATGCACTACTAATAGAATGAAATGTATCATCAAAACTATTATCATTATTAAAAATTTCTATATTCTGACCAACCTTATATTTACAATTCCCCAATACACTCGGGCTTATATTATTTGGAAAATCTAAATCAATATCTAAATCACTAAGTGAATGATTATTTAAACTACTATTTTCAACTATAAACTCATTTATACTATTATTTTCATTATTATTATTGGTTTTAAATAAATTACTGTTATTGCTACAGGTTATATGTCTGTTGTTATTAATATATATTTTATCAGTATCATTATTATTATCATTATTACTACTATGTTTTGATCTCCTTTTGTTCTTTTGGTATTTGTTTGAGACTTTTTTTGAGTACCTTTTTTTTTTGAGAGTTGGTTGTTGAGGTGGGAGGTTGTTGTCAATTGGAGAAGGAAGAGAGGGAATAAGTTCAGGCATTGGAGGAAATTCTTTCTTGTTTTCAAGTTTTAATAGAGGTGATTTATCTAGAAGATGATAGTCTTTTTCATTGACAATATTCATTGGAGTGTCAAGATTAATGACTATATTTAGATCCGTTCTGGAATCTTGAAATTGTCTCTTTAGGAGCTTAGATTGACTGGTTTTATCTTGTTTAGAGAAATTAGAATGAGTTTCAATTTTGTTAGCTTTATAACAACTGCAATGATTGTGAAGGATAACCATCACATCTTGGTCCATTCTAGGCCAAGTAATACAGAGTTTTGATAATGTATTTTTGGCATTCATCAATGACATATGATTTGGTAATAGGTTCTGAGGTGGTGAGATATAGGTTGCATCCAAATGAATGTGTAGGATACTTATTAGACAATCCCAATATGTACATGGAATGAGTGTAAGTGTATTAAATCCTAGAGTCTTTGTAACAGAACTTCGCTCATCAAATACAAAGAACCATGCATGAGGAATCAACTGTGATTCGCATAGACCAAGTTTAGCAGACTCTGAAAGAATCTTTTTTGCCAACATTATGGGAAGAGGATCAAGACTGTTAGGTGCCCAGATTTTAATGTCTTTCTTAGCCACCGGTGTATTATCATCAATGTACAATTCTCTAAGATTTGAAAATGCCTTATCCTGTGAATCTGGTGCTACTGTTTGGTACCATTCATTGTTCCCATGGAATATCCTTTCCTCTAAATACGACTTTAGTATATTATATCCCTGACAATACTCTGTAAAACGGTTAAATCCACTTTCATTATTCAACTGATTAAGTGTTGAATTACTAGGAGTCTTAATAGAATTGAATATACTGTTTTCTATAAAGTGTGTATCGATATTAAATGGAATTTCATTTTTATCTAATTCCTTATGTAATCGTTGATATATATCATTGAAAATCACTAATGTATTTTGCTTCATTTTTCATTGGTCAGATATAATTCACAAAGATTCTATGTCTATAGATATTTACAATCTATTTGAATATTTGAATTAACATTTAAAAAATTTTTGGCGGTATGGGATTTATGCAATTAAATGGAAATTTGATAGTTTTTTTTTTTTAATTTCGAAAGGTTTGGTAAAAATGGTAATTAATTTTATTGTTGATAAACAAGTTGAAGATCAACTGTTAAGAAAAAGAAATGAAAAGTTTGAAATCGGATTATTAGTAGGTCAAGAGTACATTGGTGAAGATAATAATGAAGAATATTTGGTATTGGGATCAATAGCAACACCAAAGTTTGTCGATCAAGATAAGAACAATCAAGTACAGATTATGAATAGTATACAAGATGTGAATATTGATTGGACATTGGAACATATGCATCAGATATCTAGAATGATGTATGGTGGTAATATAGTATTAGGATTCTATCTATTGTTTCCAGAGGAAAATGCAATTAATGATAACACTGAATCACATCTATCTACTCTCTTAAAATCCTATATAAAAGAATACTCAAATGCAACCAAAGCCATACCTATTCTATTATACAATCAAAAGACATTGGATCTTAAAATGACAAATGATAAATTCAAAGTATGTAATTTCTACACTCCAAAAAAGCTCTTTTGAAATCTAATCTGTACTTCTTTTAGTATAAATTAAAAAGTAATTCTTTTAAAGTTCAAGAGGGATTATATAGAGATTCATTTCAAAGATTTAAATGTAACTTAAATTTAGGATTAAAATTAAAAGTTGAAAAGTTAGGGAACCTCAGTGACATTAAATTGAAATTATTTAAAGATATTAAAGATTTCACAGAATCATTATTTAAATCTTCAATATTTTTAATTGATAATCAACAATATAATAATGATTTAGTTATAAAAGATACTTTTAAAGTATGTAATATTATATTATATTATATTTGTGTGAATTGAAATCAATATTAATATTAATATATTAAAAGAATGATAAAATTGTGAATATAGATATAATAAATGAAATGAATGATAATGTAGTTTCAAAAGATTCGGATCAAATTTTAATTAGTCAAGGTACAATAGATTGTCAGATAGTAGTCTATAAGAAATCAAAAATCTCTAAAATAATTAGTGATTTGAAATCTGATATCATTCAGACTATGAATAATAGAATTGATATTCTTACAGATTCATCTAATAGTAATGAATTGAATCTGCAAAACAAGACCATTACATTACCACAAAGAGTTGAAATTCAATTATTACCAACCTCATTAATATTGTGTGACTATTTATTAACAAAAGAAACTTATCAAGATATATCATCAAGAATATTAGATCTTTTGCAGTTACCTGAAAGTTCCTTAATTGATTCCATTAAGTCAGTTGAAAATGATTCAGTTGACTCTTTAATTAAATCTTCAAAATCATCAACATCAAAATCAACTAGTTCTACAAAACCTATAAATAATAATAATAATTCAACAACACAACCACCAAAAACTAAAACAAACAATAACAACAATACTAATATATTAGTTGCTATTGCTATTGGAATATTATTAATTGCCTATATATATAGCATTTATTCTAAATAGGTGTTAAAATAAATTGATATTATCATACTAGTTATCATCATCCCAAGCTTCTTCATCCTCATCTTGTTCCTCTTCGTTCATACCCTCACGTCTAGATATCAAAGCTTTAACAAGAATATTAACCATATTATTAGGGTCATCTTCGGTTGGATCGTATTTTATCATCATTGAGTCTCTGACACTCTTTAATACAATATCTGGTTTCTTAATGGCATCTAATAGTGCTGCATTCACAGGTCCACTAGATGGTTTAGATAACTGCATTGGTGGAGGTGGAGGTGGTGGACCTGGAGGAGGTGGAGGAGGTGGTGTTGTAACTCCTGAATTTGTTGGAACAACTGAAGGTGTAGAAACAATAGGAGTAGGAGAAACACTACTGGCATTCTTTTTAAGTTCTTGTATTTTTTGTTCATTGGATTGATTGATTTTATCGGAATCTTGTAATTGTTTCTTTAGTTTTTCAATAATGGAATTAAGCTCATCATTCTTTTGTGATGATTTATTCAATTGGTCATTGAGATTCTTAATGGTATCTTGCTGTTGTTTACTATTGGAATCAATTAGATTTTGATTTGTTGCCTGGTTAAGTTTTAGTGATTTTATGGTATTATTTAACTGATCAATTTGTGAATGCAGATCTACATGTTGAGAAGATGATGATTCTTGCTGTTTTCTAATTTCTTCTTTTTGTTTTTGTAGAGACTCGACCTCTCTAGTCTTATTAGTTAGATCTACTTCTAATTTATTCACTTTGGTGCTCTCTTTAGAGAGGTTAGAGGTTAATTGATCAATTTCAGATTTCTGTGATGTCATTTTACTCTGATACTGTTTTTCATAGGTCTCTCTAATTTCTTTTTCTTTCTGAGAGAATTGGTTAGAGAGATCTTGAACTTTCTTTAAAAAGTCATTCTGAGTGGCATTACTAGATGAATTCATTGACTCTTTAAGTGTCTCCAATTGGGATTGTAATTCCTTGTTTTTAATTGACAATTCAAAATTCTTTTCTTCTTGGCCTTTGGATAGTGTTTGTAGTTCTTTTTGTTTCTTTTCCTGATCAGTTAATTGAGTTTGAATAGATTTCTTTTCATTCTCAAGAGATGATACTTGGTTTTCCAATTTTTGAATTTTATCTAACAATGGAGTCTTTCCTGAGCTGTTACTCTTTTCAGTGTCTGCCAAAAGTTTCTTTATACTTGCGATCTCTGTCTCCAGACTCTTATTTTCATTATTTAGTAATTGATAATTACTCTCTAAAGCTTTGAATTTATTTGAAATTTGAGTGTGATCCTTCTCTGAATTGTTTAATAGGAACTCTGTGTTTTTCAATTTTGATTCTAAAGATTTTATCTTTTCCTTCAATTCATTAAGTTCCAATGTATTACTACTGTTACTGTTGCTACTTGTAACACTTGTATATTGTGGTGGTTGTGTTGCTACATACTGTGGTTGTTTGACTACAGTTGGAGTGACTGTAGGTGTTTGTGGTTGTTGTACTGTTACAGCGGGTTTAGGTGGTAATGGTTTAGATGTCTGTGAACTAGTTAAACTATTACCATTGGGTTTAGGTGGTAAAGCAGGTGCATTTGGACTGGTTTCAGTTGGACCAACTTTAGGAATACCTCCACCAGTTAACACTGCATTTAGAATTATAGTTGCTTCTTTTTTAGTTACACCTCTTTTACCTCTAGATTTCAATGCTGAATCCACTTGTTGGAATAGTGTTTTCCATTCAGGTGGAACATTTCTAGTTGAAATACTACCATCATTGGAAATACCAATATGAGTGTTATGGTAGTAATCTGTAGGTCCTGAGATTTCCAAACCTTTAGTTTCACCTTCACTCTCTCCTCCATCCATGAAACTATTCACTTTTTCAGTCAAAGTATCTTTCATTGAAGTCCATTTCATCATTAGTGAAGATTTTGAACTCTTTTCTTTGTCCTTTGACTTTTCTTTGTCCTTTTTAATTGATGCAAATGAAATTCCTGAATCTCCTTTTGAAGAGGTAGCTGTTGATTTTGGAGTTGTCTTTGTAGAACTAGTTAATGAAGGTGAAGTAACTGTTGCTGGTTTTGTAGGTGGTTTTGGTGGAGTACTACTAGATACAGCCAATGTTGATTTTGAAGTTTGTTTAGTTAATGTTGCCTTACTACTATTATTATTACTATTTGATACATTTATAGAAGATGCAGAGGATGTAGTTGCTCCTGCTTGTCTTTTAGCAGTGTGATTGTGTAAACATCCTGAGCAATACAATGGTTTAAATGGATTAGGATCAAATGTCTTACAATCGCAAATATTACAATTTCCTCCCATTTTTTAATTGATATCTGTAAGAGCAATAATTTTGCGATTTGCGTGGGATTGGTTATTACAACAGTGAAAAAAATATCTGAGAAAATATAAAAATAAAAAAATAGGTAGTTAAAAATTCTAAAACCTAAAATCTAGATTAAAATTTTAATTGCTTAGTTACTAATAAAAGTAAATAAATAATTATAACTGTTTGTTCAAATTGTTTAAATGAATAAATTTCAAAGTGATCTAATTTTAATTTTTTTTTTTTGGTTTTTTGTACTAGTTTATTTGAAAATGTCACTTTCAGAAGATGCAATTAATATAAGTAATCAATTAGAGGATTTAAAATTACAAAATAATAGAATAGAAAAGAATTTTCCCGTTAAAACCAAAAATATTTCAAAATTGATAAATAATATACAAACCGATATAGTAATCTCATCATTTTCAAATCAGATATTTATAACCATTTCACAAAATCAAAAGTTTAACACATGGGTATGTTTAGTTATGATAAATGGCATATAAAGTAAATATTAATTAGTGAATATAAAGATACAAGGATATAAACAAGAATCTACATTTTCAGATGAACCTTGTTACACAGTTGAAACTTTACTTGGAAACAATCAAGATCAACTATTAATGATTTACGCAAGACAATTAATTGAAAACATTGGACAATCTAGTAACAAAACTCTTTTATTATCCATATCGATACAAGACAAATCCAAAGACACATTCAAAATAATAATGCAAACATTATTTGAAAATAAAGTGTGGTAACCACACACACATATGTATATACAGTTTTAAAAGAAAAGAGAATACTTAAATTACTCGATTGATTTTTTTAAAGTAAATTATTAATAAATGATAAGTGTGGGGATTTAGAAAATAATTTATTTCTTTGGTTTTGGTTTTGGTTTGACGAATGGTAAAAAGTCCATTCCCAAATATGGAACTAAAGCCTTTGGTACATTGATACCTTTATCGGTTTGATAGTTTTCCAAGATACAGCAAATGACTCTGGTAGTTGCAGCCAAAGTACTGTTGAGCATATGAACGTATTTCTTTTGAGTTTGACCAGCTTTCTTGGTACCACAACGGATTTCTAAATCACGAGATTGGTAGTCAGTACAGTTGGAACATGAGACTAATTCTCTGTAGGTTCCGTAACCTGGGAACCAACCTTCCAAATCGTATTTCTTGGCAGCAGCGTTATTCAAAGCACCAGAGACAATAGAGACGACTCTGTATGGAAGACCTAACTCTTGGTAGAAAGCTTCGGCATTGGCTAACATTTCTTCGTGCATATCCCATGATTTCTCAGGTTCAGTGATACAGAATTGTTCAATCTTCTCAAATTGATGAACTCTAAAGATACCCCAGGTATCTTTACCTGATGAACCAGCTTCCTTTCTGAAACATGTAGAGTAACCTAGATACTTAAGTGGAAGTTGTTTCTCTTCTAACCATTCACCACGATGGAATGCAGAGATTGGTTGTTCACTGGTAGCAATGAGGTATTTCTCGTTATCTTCATTGGCTTGATCAGTTTGACCAGAGACTTTGTAGAGTTCCTCATCGAATTGCTCGAGTTGGGCAGTCTCAGCCATAACGTCCTTACGCATAAAGTATGGGGTTTGCAATGGAGTGAAACCCTTCTTGTACAATGTGGACAAGGCAAAGTTGATAATGGCTTGATTCAAAAGTACACCAACACCTTTAAGGAAATAACATCTGTGACCAGAGACATTTGAACCTCTTTCAGCATCATAACCGTCAATCATCTCGAGAAGCTCGTGATGATGTAGCCCCTCACCCAATGGTTTACATTCACCCCATGTCTTAGTGATTTGATTATTATCTTCATTGTCACTTACAACCACTGATTTGTGTACAATGTTACCGATGGGTTTGAGAACCTTCTGCAAGTTGTGTTCAGATTCTACAACCTCTTTCTTCAATTGTTGGATTGTAACATCCAATTTCTCAGCCTCTTTGAGCAAGTCATCAATTGACTCGTTGGCTTTCTTCTTCATTGCTACACTCTTACTGATTTTTCCGTGTTCTGCATTGGCTTGATCTAATTTATATCTGGTTTCTCTATGTGCTTTATCTGCATTGATTACAGCTTGAACTGTATCTGGTGATTTGCCTCTAGCTTTTTGTGATTCAATAATTTCATTTACATTTCCACCTTTTTCAGCTCTAAATTGTACAATATCTAAACCCATCTTCTAAAAATGTGTGTTTATTGATGACTTTGTATCAAATGACTGAAAAAAGAAATCTAAAAAAAAAAAATTTTAATTTCCCCACTTCCAGTTACAAACTGACTTCGTTATTTATAAGTAAGTTCTCAAAATTTAATTTATTCTATTACCTGTATACAATGATGAAATTTACATACAGATACTTATGAATTTAACAGTTAATATAAATCTAAATTTAAATCTAATTGAATTTATAAAATTAAAATGTTCAAGAGATTTGTCTAAACAAATTGGAGTTCATCAAATTTTTAATTTTCAAATATGGATTAAATATTAAATTATAATTAATTGTATTGATTAAAAAAGATAATCTTATTCTGATTGTGTTATTTTTATTCCAATATTTTAAATATTTACAATTAAGATTTATTACTAATTAAACTATTACAGTTGTAGATGCTGTTGATGTTGTAGGTGAAGATGAAGATGAACCTGTTGTAGATGTAGATGATGCTGTGGTTTTTGGCTTATGATGGAAAAAGTCAATTATATTTGGTAAATTTGTTTTTGTAGTTTCCGCACCAGTTTGAACTGAATCTGGTGGATGTGATTTTGATGGATCTGTATGCCATACACCATTCTGATGATCTGTCTTATCACCATCTGTTGCCTTCAATTCATTAGTTTTATCTCCTGAATTTGATGGCTTATCAGTTGGCTTATCAGTTGGCTTTTCAGTAGGCTTTTCAGTAGGCTTATCAGTTGGCTTTTCAGTTGGCTTCTCAGTAGGCTTATCAGTAGGCTTTTCAGTAGGCTTTTCAGTAGGCTTATCAGTAGGCTTTTCAGTGGGCTTTTCAGTAGGCTTTTCAGTTGGCTTTTCAGTTGGCTTTTCAGTGGGCTTTTCAGTAGGTTTCTCAGTTGGTTTTTCTGTTGGCTTCTCAGTAGGCTTCTCAGTTGGTTTTTCTGTTGGCTTCTCAGTAGGTTTTTCTGTTGGCTTTTCAGTTGGCTTATCAGTACACTTCTCAGTTGGTTTCTCAGTAGGTTTTTCTGTTGGCTTCTCTGTTGGCTTCTCAGTAGGTTTTACAGTGGGGTTTTCAGTTGGTTTTCTGGTTGGTTTTTCAGTTGGTTTTCTGGTTGGCTTAACAGTAGGTTGTGAAGGTTTATCAGTGGCAATAGAACCATCAGGTTTCTTACAAACTGGATGAGTTTGGCAACACGAAGTACCTAGACATGGAGTTGTTTTTTCCCAAGAGCATGCCATACCTTTCTTTTCACATTGTAATTGTTCACATGATTTATTTGGTCTGTGATATTCAGTGAAATTAATCTTTGGCTTACATACACTCCAAATCTCGTAAATCTCACCAGATGGTTCATGAACAGCACATGAAATGTCATTACCATAGCATCTATTCTCTGAATCTGACATACACACACTAATTGATTTTCCACAACAGCCAACAAATGTTAACCACTTACATCCTGGCCATAGAGTATTACATTGATTCTGATCTTGTATATTCTCACATTTAACTATACACATGTGTAAAAATAATGTAAATAATATATTTTAAAATACTAGAATGAATGTAAAACTTACAATCTCCATCGCTATTGGAACTACTTGATGCTTCTATGGGGACATCTGATGACTCTGAGGACTCTGAGGACTCTGTGTACTCTGAGGACTCTGAGGACTCCGAGGATTCAGAGGATTGGGAGCTTGAAGGTTCAGTTGAGTCACTGGAGTCACGTAGCACTAAACGAGGTGAATCAATGCATTTTGGAACTCTTGGACAACAACTGGTACCATAACATGGTTTAGTTGGAACCCAATGACAATATAGACCATTTTTCTCACAATCTAGATCCTCACAGGTAATGTTTGGTACATGGTAATCGTGGAAGAGGGAATGGGAGGGTTTACAACTTGACCAGAATTCATAAATCTGACCAGTTTTGATTTCGGTACCACATGAAAGGGTGTCATGACAATCCATATTCTTTCCAGCAGAGACACAAAAGAATTTCTTTTGACCACAACAGGAAACAAATGGGTAATATCTGCATTGTGGCCATGAGGATTTACATTGATCTGCACTCAAATCCTGACATTGATAGAAATCAACTTCTTCTTCACCGTAAACCTCTACCATCACCCCACTAAAACTTATAAAAATTATAATAAATACTATTAAATTGTTTTTTATCATAATTAGTTTCAAAATGTAATTAAAATAACCAATTTTGAATATGAATAAATAAATGAACAAAATTGATTTAATTGCATACAAGTAGAAATAAAATATAAAAAAATAAATTGATATTTTTCATATTAAACCCCATTTAGCCAGTGTTAATGTAGTATTTCATTTTATTAGTAAAATAACCCTATATTGTAAGTGTTGATCGAAAATGTATTTTAAAAAAATAAAAAGGAAAAAATTATAGTGTTAATTCTATTTTAAATATATCTCCATTCATAGTATCATTTATAAACAATATAATTGTAGATTCTTGTCAGAATTAACATTCCAATCAATCCATTTTCAAAATAAGATATTTCAATTTTACAAATCTTAAATAAATTGAAAATCAGTTTTGAATATAAAATTAGTTTCAAATTGATTTGAATTTTTAAGTCAAATGATGAGTAGTTCTAAAAATATTTATATTTTTGTGAACTTTAAAATCTAAATTAATTAATTTTTAATTTTATTTTATATTTTTTTTTTATCTGTTTCTTTTTAAGCTTTTAGTTATTTTGAAAAAAAAAAAGTAATCGATGTGAAAATGAATAACGATAATAAATTACCAATACAAATTGAAAGTAATCAAATTAAATTACTTTTTGATCAATTGTTTCTTGGTAATAATGGGTCAGGATTAATTAAACATTTCAACAGGTTAAATGATATAGTGGATCTGTTGAGAAAAGATTCTATATCCAGTATTGGCAGAGTAAAGATATTGGATAGACTTATAACTACTTTTACACACTCTTCAAGTAATATTATGAATTTGATATTGTATAATAATAATCTACAAAATAGTGGAAGTGGTAGTATTAGTGGTATAAGTAACAATAACAATTCAATTGATATTAGGAAATCTTCGACATTATATATAAACAAAAGTCTATTCCTCCTCAATCAACTTATAGATTCACTGTCGAATCATAATGATAACGATCAGGATACCATACTTAAATCATTACATCTCATTGAGATACTGGGTACACAACATATTTCAGTTCACCAACTAAAATCCCTTTTTCAATTATTCAACCCCCACCAATTAAAATATATCAATACAAATAGAGTTTTCATTGAAAATGTAGGATATCCTATTCATTGAAATTGTATATTGTACTTTTATACTAATACAATACCGATATAGTATCTACCAAACCTTTTAAAAACTATAGATTCTATGACATTTAGAAAAGCACCTTCTTCTACATTTAATTTTAATGGAATTAATTCGGGATTGATTGTGGATCCTTTAGGAAAACTTTCAAATACCGGATATAGCATATGCACATGGATTAATATAGAGACTTTTAATAACGCAATACAAGACAAGAGAGTTTACGAACCTAGACTATACAGCTTCCTTTCTGATAAAGGGTCAGGTATAGAAGCATACTTTGAAGGTGCTCATTTAACAATACGTGTAAACAGTACACTAAAAACACAGGTTCATCTCGAAGAAGGGTTCCCCAGAAACCAGTGGCATCATCTAGTTATAAGCCACAATAAAAAGTGGAGTTTGAACCCCATGTCATCTCTGATGGGTGATACTGAACTTAAGGTTTATATAGATGGTAAAATGGTACATGCATGTCAGATCAAGTACCCTTCAACCAATAAACCTTTGAATCTGTGTTCTATAGCTACTGTACATTCAGGAGCTAGTGTATCAGGTTCTTTAACCCCTACTTCATCGTTTGGAACCTCGATATTCAGTGCATTAAGTAGTGGTGGTACAAGTAATACCAATAGTTCACCTGGTATTCTATCTAAAATCTCAGAAAACAGTTGTTTGAAATGTCAAATGGGATCATTTTCAATGATTAACAGTAGTCTTACAGACCAAGAAGTTCAGGAAATTTTTAAAAAAGGGTCAAATTATGTGATTAAAAAACACAAGAATTTGTTATTTACATTTTGTCCAAAGAGTTTTCATAATAGTGTATGTTATGGAATTGGATCGAGTAGTAACAAGACTGATGTAAACCAGGATACGATAAATGCATTTTCTATTGGTGATTTGAAAATTTATTCGACATTTTCACTGAAGGATAGTATATATTTGGTTGGTGGACCACAAGTGATATTCCCTCTACTACGATTACTTGCAGAACCTGCATCATTTCCTAATGTAAAGTTCCCTAAACTCTCCAATATCTTACTGCTACTCAGTCATTTGATTGTCAATGACAGATATAACCAAGAGGAGTTGATTAAAGGACAAGGTATATCAACACTATCGTTACTGTTGATTAATATATTTAAATCCAATCCCCAAGGTGCATTTGATGACGATTCAGATGCAATTATAATGTCATTGGATGAACTTTTACAGGCATCACCTTCGAGTATTATCATTAAACTTAGTAGTCATCAACAACAGTGTAATGCCAATAGCAATAATCTAAAGCTTTCAATTTACAAAGAGATAATATTTAATTTCAATATCTGGATATATTTGGGCAAGGAATTTCAAATCAGTTTTTTGAAATTTTTGATATTTAAAACCACAGTCTATACACAATATATTAGAGAAAATATAAGGTTACGAACGATACTTGACCTTATAAAATACTATTACAACAATAACAATAACATTCAGAGTATCCAATCGAATAGAAAAGAGATTATATCGTATCTTTTTGATTTGGTTGATATTATTATTAAATTCAGTATCAATAATAATGATAATCAAAAGGAGATTATAGAGATACAGGAACTAGTTCAGTTTATACAAGATTCTAGTTTAGAGAATGATATACTGACGGAATCACTATCCATTCTTTTAAAATACTTTTATGTCGATTCACCTAAAGCTTTCCTACAGTCCTTTGAATCCAGTGGTGATGTTCGATCTCTTTTAGGTCTACTTAAGAGAAATAATGATGAAATTCAAGTATTAGTCATAAAGATCATTGGTAAATATCTTGGATCTTCTTTGAAACGTTATGTAAGATCTAAAAGTACATTAGAAGACATGGTGCTATTTATTGGTGAATCACTTAAAGAGTTTGCAATGACTGAGCTTCTCTACCGATCTATAAGTGAATTGATCACTGATGATGTCAGTAGATCTATACATTTAATGCCTGTTTCACCATTACTAGATCTAGTAGGTCAAATTAATAGTTTGACAACTAGTGGTTACCAACAAAGTCTATCCATTCGATTGAATATTAAAGCTATTCAAATCTTGTTAATGTTAGGTAAAAAAGCTGATCCACCACTTCAACAACAGATTCTAAACGAACTGTTATTGTGTATGAAACATTTACCTACTCTCAGAACTATGTTACTTGAGAATGAAGGTTGGCAATTCTGGCTTCTTTCTCTGTGGCCTCAGGCTACAGGGTCCCCTCTATGGTCACCTCCACAATCTCCAATGTCTCTAATGTCAGCGTATCCCATGAACTCTGACCAAATGAATAGCTCTCCTTTACTGAGTGGATCGCAACCTCTAAGTAGACAAATTCCTCCATTGGCTTTAGGTGATAGACATTTCCAATCTGGAATCAAAGAAATTCTTACTGGTATCATTAAGATTGTTCTCTATGATTGTATTGTAAAGAAAGACGGTTGGAAATCAATAGAAGACACTGAAGCTTGGATATTTACATTACTATCAAATGGTGTTCCTTTAGAAAGAAGAATATTCTATGAGTGTCTCTGCCATTTAGAACGTGAATTAAAAGTAGTAATATCAACTAATCCAGCAAACCAACAACAGCAACAACAACTACAACAAGACTTGTTGATACTTTTGAAAAACTATGTCAATTTAATATCGATTATTGAGGACTTTGTGTTCTCACATACTATGAATATACTATCACACAGAAATACCCAGTTACAATGGGAAGACTTTAGTCTGGTAAATAAGTTACTTGACATTTTTGACTTGGTTCAACCTATACAGTATATAAATCAGAGTCAACAACAAGTTCAACCATCTCAACCAAATAGTCCAACTAATAGCAATGATGGAAGTGGCAGTGTATTTGAGTTACCAAATTCAGAGATTCTGTTACCTGGTAGTAACAAATCAAAGTCAACAATTCACAGTATATTTAGAATGTCAATATGTATATTTCAAGAGGCTGAATCATGTTTCTATGGTGAATCTAATTCACTAGAAGAAGATGACATTGACGATGAAAAGGAATTAGAAAAACTTAAACCCATTACTATTAGAGTATGGGGACTACCACTAATCAGTGATAACCTAGATCAGATAATTCAAAAGAATTCAATTAGAATTCAAACTATATTAGCCTCTGAAAAAGATCCAAAAGAACAGGTACGACATGTGATGTGGATCATTTCCAATCTCATTACTATTATTCGTAATTTTAAAGATGATACATCTTTATTAGAAGATATCAATAGCAATAACAATAATAATAATAATTTAGTAATATTAAAGAATAGTAAATCAACAATAATATTACTGTTAAAGTCACTGTTGAAAACTTATGGTGATGTAATTGATCAGTTTATATTACCACCTGGGTTACTGTCACCTATAACAGAACAGATTAGTAAAACTATTGGATTGGGAACTAGTGGTAATGCTAATAATAATCTACTATTTCAAGTACATTCTGTATTGTCATTAAACGAACATCATGATAATAACCACAGAGAGTTTATGTTGTATTTCAATGATAAACTGTTAAAGAAGGTTCCTCTACTTGATAAACTACATGAAATTAAGGATTTGGTAGAATCTGTAAATATATCATCAGCATTCACACAAACTCGTAGAAATAAGATTACTGAGTCTTTGAAATTCACATTTCAGAAATCACAAGAACTACTTGGGTTCCATTTGGAAAAGATTTTGACAAAGTCTATATCTATATCACAGAAACTTGAATTTTTAGAGTTACAACATCGAACTGATTTCGAATCACTATTACTAAAGTATCAAGCAACTCAAGAGTTGTGGTATAGAAAGTTATTTAAACAGCTATTGATTTCTAGTGGTCCTTGGTTCTATATGGAAGAAGGATACGGCCAGAAACCAATTGTAAAGTTGTATCAGTTGTCTAATGGTTCTAGAATGAATCTATTACTAAAGAGAGATTACAATGGTACTGATCATCCAGATGCTTCTATATCCTATCAATCGTCATTGAATACCTCACCTATAAATAATGCAAAGACATCACAAGAGTACTCAATTCTACGTAAACTCAATCAACATCAGTCTAATAGCAATCTGGCTAATACTCAGAATCTAAATAGCAGTGATGAACTGAATTCTATAATCAATGGTGACGAGTTGATTGGGTTTGAGATTTCAGAAGAACAACAGACTTCCACTAGTGGTATTATATTGGAAGAAGTCTATGAATCACTTGATTGGTGTGTATTGGATGAGTCTCAGAATCCTTCAAATGCATCTGGTACACAGCAACTACAACAACAGGGCACCACAAACTTTCATAGTAATAATTTTATGAATTTTATGAACCAGAAACAAACTGGAATGCAAAACCAAATCAATTCAATTAAACAACAATTGAAACAGTTTAATTACTATTCATCAACACATTCTTCAAATTCCATATCAACAAACCATTCCTATGCAGGAAGTACCGTATCTTCTTTGGGTGGAACAGGATCTAACAGTAACATTGCACAGAACCAACTGTTTACTACCTATTGTGAGATTATCAGACCAATGTTGACTGTAAGAAGTTCATTTTCAATCTATCAAGACACTATTAGATTAGTTCCTAATGTTATTCAAGAGGATCATGGTATAGCTGAGAAACTATTGAAACCATCACAATTTGATATCAAGAAGCTTATTGGTATTCACCATAGACGATATCTACTATTACCTACTGCATTGGAATTCTTTTTCCAGGATCAGATATGTTTGTTGGTAAACTATCCTAAGGTGTCTATAGTAAATCAGATTATGAAACTATTGTCACAACTCTATGGTGACAGTTCTGTAATATTCAAACAATTAGATAACACCAAAGGACATCATGACCATATCTCACCATATGATGGAATTATTAAATTCTTAAATCCAACTACCAGATGGAAACGTAGAGAAATTAGTAATTTTGAATATCTAATGACACTGAATACTATTGCTGGTCGTACTTTTAATGATCTGAATCAATATCCTGTATTCCCTTGGATTATAACTGATTATACATCCAGTACACTTTCATTAGAGGATACTAGTATCTACAGAGATCTTACTAAACCGATAGGTGCACTTAACCCTACAAGATTAGAACTGTTCATTGAGAGAATGAGTCAGTGTCCACCTGATATACCTGCTTTTATGTATGGCACACATTACAGTAGTAGTGGTAGTGTCATGTTCTTCCTCATGAGAAACGAACCTATGACAAGTGACTTTATCAAACTGCAATCAGGTCACTTTGATCATGCTGATAGAATGTTTGATTCTCTTATTGACTGCTGGAGAAACTGTTTGAATTCCAGTAGTGATGTAAAGGAACTCACTCCAGAATTCTTTTACCAACCATCATTCCTGATAAACTCTAATCGTGTCAACTTTGGCACTAAACAGAATGGAAAGATTATGGATGATGTTGTGTTACCTCCATGGGCTAAATCACCTTACCATTTCATTGCTATACAGAGAATGGCATTGGAGAGTGAGTACGTCTCACAGAACCTTCAACATTGGATTGACTTGATCTTTGGTTATAAACAACGAGGTCAAGAAGCAATTAAAGCATATAATATATTCTATCATCTCACCTATGAAGGTAGTGTAGATATAAGTTCTATGAATGATCCAATTCTCAGAGAAGCAACTCGTGTACAAATTAATAACTTTGGTGTTACTCCTTCACAGTTGTTTACTAGCGCACATCCAGCTAGAGATCCTCCAAGATCTACATGGACTAGATTATCAGTTCTAAAGAAACTCACACCATTTACCATGCAAAATCTGTCATTCTCACCATTATCTCTATTCTATTATATCAGTCCACTAAGTTCTGGTGCATCTAATAACCAGAATGCAAATACTCAATCACAGTTCTACGATAAGGTATTAATCATTGGTGAACTAAATGAGTTCCAATACTACAAGTATCTTGATGGAGGTTGTGGACTTCAACAACCTAGTCTCTCACAGATTAATAGTGGTAAAGATCTTCAGAATCTATGTATACTAAGTAATGCAGTAAAAAGTAGAATAGGTAAACCTTTTTGTCAGGTACCTAATCAACCTCGTATGATATTGGCATGTGGAAAAAGTGATAATTCATTGGTTCTTTTGTATAATGACAGTAAGTTGGTTGTAGGTACTCAAAGACATAAAGGTCCTATAACATGTATAAACTATGATGAAGCTCAAATAGGTTGTTGTGGTCAAGGAGGTGTCTCAATTGATAGGAAATTAGTTGCAACTGGGTCTGATGATACTACTGTAATTCTATGGCAATTGAGTACTGACCAATACTCTCTCACACCAATTCATTTATTGAGAGGACATGATTATGGAATCACTCAAATCCAAATGAGTATTGATAATGATCTATGTCTGAGTGCCAGTAAAGATGGAACTGTTATCTTACACTGTGTCAGTAGTGGTAAATTTATTAGATCATTTAAACATCCATCCTCACTACCAATACATAATATGTTACTATTAGATGATGGTAGTTTCTTTATATACTCTAATTCATTGGCACCTGTTACATGTCTCTCTGGTAGTGATAATGGTAGAATATCTCCAATTAAACTAGAAGATGAAATACAAGGCTCAACACCAGACGGTGACAATTACTATGATAAACTCAATATCATTTACAGATACTCAATCAATGGTCCATTGATACAAACCACTGCTAATGATGTTCAACCTACCATTGTCAAAATGATCTACACTAAATCACCAGGGAGCAGTTTCCTATTAACAGCTGGTGGTTATCAAATTGTAGTCAGAGATCTTTTGAATCTTGAAATTGTACATGTATATGATATCAGAGATCTCTCCTGTTTCCAAAATTCCAATAGAATTACTGATCTTTATCTATCCAATTGGAATGATTATGATCCATCATCTACCACTGCAACCTTAATGGTTCTTTTAGAATCATGTCAATTATTAATCTATACTATTGATCACCAAGGTAATTTAAAGTCCCTGTCACAATAAATATCCTTTCTTTTTTTTTATTATATATATTATATTAAACCTATTTGTATCACTTTGCATTAATAATTGGAAAGACCTGGAATTCTAGCAATCTCTTCATCAGATTTCTTATTATTTTGATAAACTGTATTATTCCAAACATTTAAATTAATAAGTCTATTGGTAAAGAATGGGTCTCTTACTTGGATATCTTTCATGGTTTGGGCAGCTTTACCAGCTGGGAAATTGTCAGATGCAATAACTACAAAGAATCCTTCTTGACCAATTGCTGAACAGTCTTGAATTTGAATTGAATATGCATTTATATCTGGGAATAATACTCTTAATCTTTGACCAATAATGTTGGATGTAATAGCTTCCATTATATATTATTTATTAATTTTTACAACTAATTTTTTTATTAACATGATGTAAATGAGTGATGCATTCAGATTTTTTGCACGAAAAATGAAAATAGATATTAATTAGTGGTCGGACACGAAATATCACTCGAAAAATAATCTTTAAAAAAAATTAAAAAAACATTTAGATGATGTTAATGAAAATTAATCATTAATGATTTAATTAATTTGGGTATTAATAGTGTAGGAATATTTAAACCAATGGTTTAGCAACACCAGCACTAACTGATTGAAGAGCAAAGTTGAAATCCATGGTGGATCCTGTAGTAATGAATTGAATTGGCATTTGAATTGAGGCATATCTTTGGAATACTTTAATAGATGGTGTAAATACAACTCTGGCAGCTTCACTATCTAAGATATTGTCATTGACATCTAGATTAACTTCAAAGAATAATACACCTGGGTATGAAGCTGATAATGTATCAACTTCACTTCTGATTAAATCAGATTGAGGTGAATCATTTTTGGTATAGTAGAATACAATCTATAAATTTAAAACAAAATGTTTTAAGTTAGAATACTTATTTATTTAAAACTATATTGAAATATACTAACAATATTGTTATCGTCTCTATTGTAAATGTCTCTTTGAGCAGCAGCTGATTCTAATCTTGGGAATGATGAGTGTGACATTTTAAAAAGGTGAAATTATTATTTAATTATACAGATAAAAATTTACTTGATACAGAATAATACAAAGGTAGGTAATTAAGGTTTTAAAAAAATGAATATAGAAAATTAGTTTATTATGTTAATTCTTTAAATTGTTTTTTTTGTTCATTTCAATAGAAAAATTTCTGATAATGAACATTGGAGGGTTTGGAAAATCAATCGATGATTGGACAAGAGAACTGCATATTCAATCAAAAAAAAAAAAAACAAACGACAAGTCTTAAAAATAGAGATATTTCTTACATATTATAACAAACATCTAGAGATTTATATCTTGTGAATCAATACACTCTAGTTTTTTAATCATTAGATATTTTGATTTTCTGTAGACGATTTAGAGTATTTTTTGTATGTTTTATTTATGAGTTACACACTAAATCAAGATATACTATTTTTTAAATATTTACACAATTAATTTAATTTTATTTATGACCTTAGGCTCTTGTAAGTTAATACATATTCTTGATGTGTTAAATTATTAAAACTTGAGAAACTATTACTTTTTGAAAAACTTATTGTTTTTGGTTTGGCAAATAGTAGGTGAATGTGTTTGTATGATGCTGTTAATTTACTTTTAGATTCTTCACTTAGTAATGGTAATGCTAGTGATAGGTACTTTAGTTTAGGGTGGTTATCTATCAATACAGATACAATTTTATCAGTGAGATTAAAACAATCATTCAAATTGAGAATTTCTAATCTAGATTTAAGATTTATCAATAATTGACATATGGTGGAATCAGTGAACTCTTTAGATTGTTTGAGAACTAATTTTTTGATGTTCGATAGATTTTTGCTGATTTGTAGTAATACTACATCTGGAAGTTGACAATTTACCAATTCAAATGATACTAGTGAATTTAGATGTTCAAAGCACCATTTGAATGTATTTTCATCCAATTCACAATCATTAATTGATAGTTGGACCAATTTACAATTCCCTAGAAGAGATTTAAAGAATGTATTGGACTTATTAGCAAGTGGCAAGAAATTTACACCAGTTAGATACAGGTACTGTAGTTTAGACATATTAGCAATATGATTTGATATTACATGATCCATATTAATGGGGTTGAGGTGTAAAATTTTCAGATTTTTAAGTCTACCAAAGAAACTATGTAATAGACTATTGTCGGCATTGATTGATGCAAACTCTTCAGATATTTCGAAATTATCAATTTGTTGTATCTGGGAGATGAATCTTTGGAATACAGTGTGTAAGACTGATTGTGACTCTACACGTTCTAGAAGATAGATCAGAGTCAATAATTCATAGAGTTTTCTCTTTTTATATTCAACTAATCTCTCATGAGGATCGATAGGTGCAATTGAGAGTAAATTAGGTGGATATACATGTTTAGTTGGTATAGAGTTGATAATAAGATCATCTATACATGTTGGGTCTTTGGAAAGTGCGTTTTCAAAAGCTTCTCTGGCCAAATCTAGTTCCTTTTCGAATGTTTCAATAGATGGACGGTCACTAAAAAACAAATGACTACAAGCTAACTTCAAATGGTAGAGTCCAACAAGTGATTGGATATCGGTAGTTTGTTGTAACTCAGCTCTGGAGACAGAAACCAAAGTCAAAAGCACATTTAGAATTCTAAATGGTTCATTTGGAGCCTTGATTACAGTGGATTTGAAGTATAAACTTCTAAAGAATTGTAAATGGATTTGGAAGGCTGATGGCAGTTTAATAATGGCCTCACTAAATTTTAGTTTTGCATCATCAGCAGATCTATCGGCTTCTAGTATATCAATCTCCTTGTGAGGGTTATCAACAATTGCTCTAGTTTCTTTCATAAACTGACTACCACAACTGAAATCAATTACATAAGGGTATTTAATAGTAGATCCAACTTCATCAATATCGCTGACCCCAATCTGTACAAATGGTCTTGAATCTGGTGTGTGAAGGAATTGGTTAAATGTGCTTAGATTTATACGTATATTCATCATTTGAATATACCTTATCACCAGTAACTTGATATCAATTAGTTTTCTAAGATCAATATTCGGTTTCTTTTCTTCATCGTTGAGACATCGAGGGAATATCTCCATTGCAATGTATTTTAGATTTCCAGGTGAAGATTCACTCCAGAATCTATCTTGATTTGGTTGAGTTGGATCTAAGAGAACTTTAAAGATATCAGCTATTATTAGTTTATATGGATCTTCAGATGGTCTTCTGGTGATATCCATCAGTTTTCTCAACCTAGATCTGGTTATTCTTTTCCAAACTCTTGCAATAATTTCAGTGATCAAAATTTCCTTTACACAAGGTACTTTGATATCTCTACATATCACACCAAGATATCTGAAATTTACACCAGTGTGGTGGATTATATTTAGATTTTTAACAACTTCATGTGCCTTATGTGGTGCTGGTGAATAGTCTTCTTCAGGTGTCAGATTTAGATTATGTACTAGATTAGGTATAACCTTTCCATGAAGGTAATCAGTAGCCTTTGTAATATCACGATTGAGGTCATCTTCAAACAATGAAGTTTGCCAACCTGAGAAACCATCACTACTCAATGCTTGTGGATAAGATTTAACTAATTCTGGTCTGAGCATATTATAAAATATCTCTCTTCCAATTTTCTGACCAGCTTTGTTATTAAATATCAAAGGATACTCTGGTGGAAACATTCTGGCGAAATCTAACATGTAATATCTTCCATCAGTTCCTTTATGTACTTCAATATCTCCTGGACCGTATATAAATGACTTTGGTAAACCCACAACATGCCCTCTCAAATTCAATATTCCTGCAATTCTTTCCATTTCTTTGTTGATTTCAGGAACTGATGAATGAACAGTTTTACCACCATCACAACTTCCATAGACAATTGTAGATTTATTTATTGGTAATTGAGATAATGCCAATAATCTGTATCCTCTATAATCAATAATTGCCATTAAAGGGAACCTAATAAGACCACCTTTCATTCCATATACATCCATCACATGATTGAGACCATTTAATTCATGATTTGTAGATTTTTGAGCAAAACTATCAGCTTGATTACAGCCACCATACATCCAGAGTCCAGGTGTCACTTCAGTATCTGCTGCAAATTTAAATATTATATCCTGACATCTAAATTTCTGACCCCCTGCAACACCACCTAAATCCAAAGGTTTTATAGTTTTATTTTCCAAAGGTAGATGCAATTCGGAAATGATAATTTTTCCAAAAATATCAGCACAATATACAAAATCATTGGCAATAGTTGATAATTTTTGATGTCTCTCTGGGGTCTCTTCCTCATCTAGAATTTTTTGAAACTCTTCATTCCAATGTAAAATCTCTCCTACATTAACAATCAAGATTAATATCACACTCATATCTCATTTTGATTTATTAAACTATACCTACTAGAAATATCATAATCTTCGATATTTTTCAGTGTACTGACTGCTAAATTGTCACCCCAAGCCTTTTCCTCTTGTATGGTTGTAATTTGTTCGTTTGATCCATAGACATTAGAGACCTCCGCACCAAAATATAGATTATTTCCAGAGGTCTCAGAATAGACTACAACATTTGGATTATAACTACTAACTGATCCCAATGATGATGATTCTGAGATATCATCATTGAATGTATATCTATAGTTTTGAGTTTGTGGTTCGGTTGTGTATAAATTTACTTCATCGGCATATCCACTATTTTTATAATCCATATTCTCTATATCTATGTACACCTAAGTGTATTGGCCTTTCGATGATATAATAAAATTTTTTAAAAATAAATAGAAGTTTATTCTATTATATTCTAAATTTAAAAATACTATTTCTTTCCTTTAAAGAATCTTTTCAGGTTTTTGATCTGTGGAATTAGACCCGAAGACCTTTACAAAAAAAAAAAAAAATCTTCACCTCTAAGTCCCAATTCTGAATTGTTTGAAAATAATTAATAATAAATTAATTGAAAATATTCAATTTTAATAATAAATTACTTTAAAAAACCTTATGGTAAAAATAGACTTAATGATATCACATTTTAAAAATCAGAATTCCATATGAATTTTCACTTAATTTATTTATGACCGTAGACTTTTATATGTCAATATATATTCATGTGAAAAGCTTAATATACCATAACTATTTTTAATATTTCCACTTTTACTACCTGAAGAAGATGTATTTCGCCTCTTTTTAGAGATAAATAATACCACTGGAAATGTTTTTTGTAGATGATTTTTAGACTCCTGAGTTAACAATGGTAATGCTAATGATAGGTTTTTTAATTTTGGTTGGTTTTCTATCAATACAGATACAATTTTATCAGTGAGATTAAAACAATCATTCAAATTGAGAATTTCTAATCTAGATTTAATATTTATCAATAATTGACAAATAGTGGAATCAGTGAACTCTTTAGATTGTTTGAGAACTAATTTTTTGATATTCGATAGATTTTTACTGATTTGTAGTAATACTGTATCTGGAAGTTGACAGTTTACCACCTCTAATGATACTAGTGAATTTAGATTTTCAAAGCATCCATCGAAGGAATTTTTATCTAATTCACAATCATTAATAGATAATTGGACCAATTTACAATTCCCTAGAAGAGATTTAAAGAATGTATTAGACTTATTATGAAGCATATTAAAATTCACGCCATTTAATGTCAAGTACTGAAGCGAGTTCATTTTTGAAATGTGATTTGATATCACCTGATCCATATTAAATGGATTTAGTACCAATAGTTTTAGGTTCTCTAATCTATCAAAAAACCCATACAGAACATTATTGTTGCCATTGATGACTGATAGCTCTTCAGAGAGTTCAAAATTGTCAATTTGTTGTATTTGGGAGATGTAATCTTGGAACACGTCGTGAAGAATAGAGTCAGGGTCTTGTAGATGGTTCAGCATATATATAAGAGTAAAGAGTTCATAGAGTTTTCTAGTCTTGTATTCCACTAATCTCTCGTGAGGCTCAACAGGGTCTATTGAAAGTAAATCTGGAGTATACAAGTGTCTAGTTGGTAGAGAATTGGAAATCAGTTCATGTAAACATTCTTCGTCTTGACTGAGTGCCTTTTCGAATGCATTCTTTGCCATTTCCAACTCTTTATGGAATTTCTCACAAGAAGAGCATTCTCTAAAAAACAAGTTACTAGAAGCCAATTTCAAATGGTAGAGTCCAACAAGTGACTGTAGTAATGGTGATTTTTGTTGTGTAATGTCCAATGAGGGTACCATTGATAGTAATAGAGTGAGAATTCTAAATGGTTCATTTGGAGCCTTAATTACCGATGACTTTATATAAAGTGCTCGAAGGAATTGTAACTGAACCTGATAGGATGATGGTATACTAGCCAACGCATCATTGAGTTTGAGCTTGGTATCATCAACCCATCTATCAGCTTCGAGAACATCAATCTCTTTGTTAGGATTATCAACAATTTTTCTAGTCTCTCTAAGATTATTACTACCACAACTGAAATCAATTATGTATGGGTATTTAATAGTAGATCCAACTTCATCAATATCGCTGATCCCAATCTGTACAAATGGTCTTGAATCTGGTGTGAGAAGGAATTGATTTAAAGTACTCAAACTAATACGTATATTCAGCATTTGAGTTAATCTTATAACCAATAATTTAATATCAATAAGATTTCTAAGGTCTACATTCGATTTCTTTTCTTCATCGTTGAGACATCGAGGGAATATCTCCATTGCAATGTATTTTAGATTTCCAGGTGAAGATTCACTCCAGAATCTATCTTGATTTGGTTGAGTTGGATCTAAGAGAACTTTAAAGATATCAGCTATTATTAGTTTATATGGATCTTCAGATGGTCTTCTGGTGATATCCATCAGTTTTCTCAACCTAGATCTGGTTATTCTCTTCCAAACTCTTGCAATAATTTCAGTAATCAAAATTTCCTTTACACAAGGTACTTTGATATCTCTACATATCACACCAAGATATCTGAAATTTACACCAGCGATATGAATCAAATTATTGATTTTAATGATTTCATGTGCCTTATGTGGTGCTGGTGAATAGTCTTCTTCAGGAATCTCATTTAATTTTTGAATGACTTTGGGTATTACCTGACTATGAAGGTAATCTGTAGCCTTTGTAATATCACGATTTAGTTCATCTTGTGTAAATAAACATGTCTGCCAACCTGAGAAACCATCACTACTCAATGCTTGTGGATAAAATTTAACTAATTCTGGTCTGAGCATATTATAAAATATCTCTCTTCCAATTTTCTGACCAGCTTTGTTATTAAATATCAAAGGATACTCTGGTGGAAACATTCTGGCGAAATCTAACATGTAATATCTTCCATCAGTTCCTTTATGTACTTCAATATCTCCTGGTCCGAATATAGTCGTTTTTGGTAAACCCACAATATGTCCTTTCAAATTCAATATTCCTGCAATTCTTTCCATTTCTTTGTTGATTTCAGGAACTGATGAATGAACAGTTTTACCACCATCACAACTTCCATAGACAATTGTAGATTTGTTGATTGGTAATTGAGATAATGCCAATAATCTGTATCCTCTATAATCGATAATTGCAATCAAAGGAAATCTAATAAGACCTCCTTTGCCACCATATATATCCATCACATGATTGAGACCGTTTAATTCATGATTTGTAGATTTTTGAGCAAAACTGTCAGCTTTACCAGTTCCACCATACATCCAGAGTCCAGGTGTCACTTCAGTATCTGCTGCAAATTTAAAAATGATATCACGACATTTATATTTCTGACCACCTGCAACACCACCTAAATCCAAAGAAGGTTTAATAGTCTTTTCATCAAATGGTAAATGTAACTCGGAAATGATAATTTTTCCAAATATATCCGCACAATATACAAAATCATTGGCCATTGATGATAATCTCTGAAATCTCTCTGGTGTATCTTCTTGATCCAATAAACTTTGAAACTCTTCATTCCAATGCACAATCTCCTCTATGTTACATTAATTACAAATAATTAATATTATTTGAATTAAAATTTTAATAGAATATTTAATAATTACTTGAAAATTCAAAATCCTCAATATTTCTAAGTGCACTAACAGATAGATTGTCACCCCAAGCTCTTTCTTCTTGAACTGTTGTTACTTCGTCATTTTCAGCTGAATAAATGTTATTTATAGCAGCTCCAAAATATAATTGATTACCAGAGCTATCTGGTGAATATATCACCTTGTTGGCATTATAACTAGATTTAGAAGTAAATGATGTCTCTGAAGTTTCAGATAGTTTATCTACTTCGGAATTCTGATCTAAAGCCTCACCTACAAATGTATATCTATAACCATTCACTGGTGTCTGTTGTGGTGGCTGTACATATACAGGTACACTTCCAGCAGAAGTATACAAATTAATATCACTGTCCATTCTACGCCTAGGATTTACAATATCTCTGCTATTGTAATTGTGCAGATTCCACAATTAAAAAGTCTTCTTTATAAAATAAAAAGGGACTTTTTTTCGCAATTTTTGGAATTGGAGGGTTTTTCGGGGAGGTTTGGACTTATTCTTTCTTAAAAAAAAAAAAAAAAAAATTGGTGTGGAATGAAATATAAGATTCTTGAATCATTTATTGCTTTTGTTCAATTTTATCAATTGAGCTTTCAATATTTTCTAGAACTTTAAGTGATGATTGGTAATTTTCCAATTCTTTTAATCCTGGAGATAGGGAAACTGCACCAACAAGTTTAGTTAGTTTTTCCACTTTCTCCTGATATTTTGGTCTAGATTGTTCATCACAATTTGCCAATATATAAAGATTCTTTCTCAATAGATCTCTTTCTCCTAAAACTGTTTTGATTGCTCCCATTGATTTTCTAACCTGTTAACAATAGTTTCAAAAACTTGTATTAGTTTCTAACCTGCTATCTTGTATTCTACAAATATTTGATGAACAGATAACTCTGAACTCAAATGAAATGTGAAACAAAACTTACTTTTTTCAATCTAAGTGGATTGATTAATTGGTTATTTTTTGAATTTTCTCTTTCAGAGTATAACTTGTTTCTCTCTTTTAATAAGACAAACCATAACTTGTGAAGATCTGAAAATGATTTTCCACGAAGATCAGATGCTCTCCATGATCTACCAGCAACTGGGAATGTACCTTTAGGATATTTATGTTCAAATAGATCTTTTAATCCACCGCTTCCAATATTGTTTTTAACCAATTGAGTGGTTTCTATATTTTCATTTATATTATTATTATTATTATTGTTATTTACATCTGTTTTAAATCTTTTTAGTACATTTCCAATACTATTACTATGACTAAAGTAATTTGTAGTTGATTTGCATATATTGAATCGAAGTGAATTATACAGTAATGAATTCATTTTCACAACCTCGTTTTTTGACAAAATGATGAAAAAAAAAAATATATATATATATATATATATATATATATATATATATATATATATATATATATATATATATATATATATATTATATATATATATATATATATTATTATTATTATTGTTTTTTTATTTCATTTTTTGCAATAGATAATCATTTTCAAAAATGAATCATCTATCAAAGAGTTTATTGAGAAGAACAATTCTTTCAAAACAATCTATATTCACAAGAGCACACAGAGACCCAATATATTTTAAAGATGGAAAATATGATGGTAAATTCAAAACAGAGATTATTGAATCAGAGCCAGATATGATGGCACCTGATGCTGATGAACAATTGGAACGTGATATTCCAAAATATTCAACTTACTTTTTAAAATTCTTTGGTACACTATTTCTATTTGGTTTCACTGTTTATATATTTTCAAATCCAAATAACAAACAAGTAGTATGTATATACAATCACATATATTCTAGATTATTGGAGGATATTAGAATAGATTGAGAGCATAGAATAGGAATATAGAACATTTAACTGACTGAAACAATAATACCAATATTTTATTAAAGGTTGAAAGAGATTTACCATTTAATAATCTCTATTTAGAATATGGTGGTGATCCAAACAAACAACCACCTCCAGAACAAGAATGGAGAGTGAAACATGGTGATAGAATAGCAATTTATAATAACTCCAGAAAATAAATATAATAGTAACATTAATATAATTAAAACCCAAATCAATAATTATCATCATCTCATAATACAAAATATAGTGAGAAGGGAAAGAGAAAGTAACATGTTTGAAAACAAAAGAAAAGATATTATTTAGATATAGAAAATTACAAAAAGTTTGAATATAAACTCCATTTATCACAACACCATGACAAGTTCAAATAACAATTTTATAAGTTAACACAAAAGTCTGTTATTTGAATCTAAAAACACTTTGTTAAACACTAATTACTTTTCAAATAATGTTTAAATTCACACTATTACACCCCCAACAGAGTGAAAACAGATTTTCAAATAGGATACAACGACTAAAATCTAGAAAAGTGTTTTAGCAGTTAGGTTTCTAAGTTTTATTTAAATCTATTTAGTTTGTCACAATAGTATAAACAGATTTGATGGATATTTTTTTTTTTCAATTTATTCCGCTAGTATTCTTTGATTTAGTCATTATCTGTTTATGATCATAACCCTAACAAGATTGTGGTACTTTGAAATGATGGGGCACAACAATATTTTTCAAAGAAGAGAAGAGGTGTTTAAAAGTCATGGATATAACCACAAGTTATGTGGGAAGTCAAAGAAGTGAAATATCGTCAAGATTTACTGACATTTCAATCTCAATACGAAATTTTGGACAATTTCCTCCTTGTTAATTATGATAATCAACATCTACCACATTCTAATCAAGATTTTACCCCAATGAAGATTTTTTAAAAATTATCCGTTAGCCTTTTACGACGATTTATGAGGGTTTATTGAGAAACAATGCTATCAAATTTTATTGCAAAAAAGGTAGTGGACATGATTGGTTAAGCAATGGAATATCGGGAAGAGAGGAGGGAATATTTGTAGAAATTATAGAAAAACTAGATATTTATAAAACTATGATTTTAATTTTAATTTTGTTTTTTTTGGTTTGATGATCTTTTTTTCAGAAACATCACAAGACTGTCGGTTGGTCAACAGATGTTTTGTAAAACAGTTTGTGTTTTAAAGGTATGTGTTGAATCAATCAAAATGAAAGGCAATGAAATTAGATTTAAGAGCACGACGCAAAATTTCCAAACGTGGAATTTCATTCATCATTGTTTTTGATACATTGCTATATGATCTAGGTGGTATACATTTAAACAAAATTTTTAAAAACTATAAGTCACTTCTGTTGCAATTTTATTTGTAAAAAAAAAAAACACCAAAAGCAAAAAGAAAAAATCCAATAAATATCTGATGTCTTTAATATGTTTAAGATCTCGTGAAGTATAACCAAATTTTTGTAAAATATTTTTCCATTGCATGTCTCTTTAAACCTTTATAAATTCATTGGTTTTGTTCCTTTTTTTTTTTATATTTCATATTTAGATATATATATAAATATATATTTTAAAATAGTATTAAATTAAAAAGAAGAGACATTTTAAAAAAGATAGCTTTTCACTAAAACATTAACATAACCATCTGAACAAAATTTTTGTTTGTGTGTGTGTGGGCTGCTTCTCTACTCTAAATCGTAATAATCTATAAAATAACACAACATATAACATCATTACTTTAATTGATTATATACAATTGGTTGGTATAATTTAAGATAGTGTACTGGTGAAACATCTCACTACACTTCAGAAATGGGACATGTTATATTAATATATACTCTTTTTTTTTTTTAAATTTTGTTTTTACATTTTTCAATATCATTAAAAACTCTTATGCGAATCACACTAAACACACACTAAACACACTGATCATTTTTGGATATTGACATCTGTGTGTTAAATATTTTTTCTCTCATCTTGTCTTTTACATTGATTTTTTAAAAATTGACAATCACACTACCAAATCTCGCACCATGTATTTGTGTTTTTGTTTTTTTTTTGTTTTTATAAATGGGGATGTGTTTTGTGCCTAAAAATTGATTTACCATATTCAGTTTTCAATTTCAAACAAATATTTGTATTCATATAATAACTCAAACATTAGGAATAGGGATCCTAACCAACCATTTGTGTTTAATCAACAAAAAGTTTTTTAATTTTTTGTTTTTCAAATTTTTGAAATTTCTTTGATTAACTACTACACCTCCAACAACAAATCAAATTTAGTTTCTAGTTGTTTTTGGTGTGTTTTTCTATAAATTTCCAATCACCAATAATTATTGTGTAATTGTGTATTTTCAAAAAAATAGCCTACTCACTGTCTTTTGTGTGCCACTAATTTTGAAAATATTCTAAATATCCATTATATAATATTATTAATTATTATTATTATTTTTAATTTTTATTTTTTTTATTAAACATTGTAATTTTATAACTGTTATAATATACCCCTACCTCCAACACCCCACCAAAGTGTAACAACAACCACCATAACATCACCACGAGTTGTTGAATTTATTTTTTTTCCTCCCCCCCCCAACACCAAATTTCACAAACACTCTAGCACTCGTAACAGTGTTTTTTGAAATCGCCATTGTATCATATTATCTACATCAATAACTTATTATAGAAACTGTTTTCACAAATATCTAGAAGCACCTGTTTTATCATCAGTATTGTGTTTTTGAAAACAACAATATTTAAAGTAGCAGGGGTTTGTTTTTAGATGTCTTCTGACAAAAAGTTATAAAAATAGAAATATAACTCAATCACCAATAACAACAATCAATACTATTATTCCTACTACTGTAATAATATCCAATAGGACATTTACCTATATATAACTATTTATTTTTTTTTTTTACTCTCTATTGTCATTATATTTCATACCAATATTCCAATATTTTTAATTTTATAATAATAATAATTTAATATTTATTTATTTTATAATAATAATAATTTATAATAATAATAATAATAATAATTAACCATGACAATGGACATTTCAGAATTTTTAAAAATATCAACACAAACAATTAAAGATATTGTTGAAACCAAAAAAGGTAAAAATAACACTATTGTCTATGCCTACGATGGTACAAGAAGAAGTTTTCTAATTGAAGAGGGTATAAAGTCAATGGGTAATAACCATGGATCGTCAACAATGAAAATTGATTATAACCAATACAGTAAAGTTGCATTCAAGAAATTACTATATCACTTAGTAATGATGTTTCAACATGGTATCCAAACTATAGTCTATCCAATGTGGTTCTGTACACTTGAACAAAGAGGTCCAGAGTATTTACCAAAGTTCATTCAATATCTATGGGGTGTCGTTCATTTACTCGAAGATGAATCTCTATTAAGACTATACGAATCTGAAGGTATCAGGGTTATATTCTACGGTGAATATCGTGAGCTTTTACTACGAGGTAATGATCAAGCTCTTCTAGATAAATTTGAATTAATCATGGAAAAGACTAAACAAAATACAAAAAGAGTTGTCCTATTTGGAACTAATATCGATGAACCATCAAATACAATCATTAAAAATACACTTTTATTTTATAATAAATACAATAGACGTATGTATACCTACCAAAACCTAAAAAAAAACAATATACTAATATTTATATAGAACCAAATAAAAATGAATTAATTATGCAATATTATGGTGTTGAAGTTGAAGATGTATCCATGTATATTGGTTTTGATAGATTTTCAACTGATGGTAGACCAATTCTAATAAGCGACAAGGGAAATGAAGATTTATATTATACAGTTTCTCCACACAGTTTCCTTAGTGAGAGTCAGTTTAGAAAGATACTATTTGACCATTTATATCAGAGAACTGTTACCAATGCAAAGGAATACGAACTTACACTGTCTGATGTCGAATTAATGAAAGAATTTTACCAAATTAATAGTCTATCCGTTATGGGTGTTGGCGCCATTCAAAGTGGTCCAAATTTCTGGCACCCATTACCACAAGTTCAAATTCAATCCTGTTCTTCTGTAGATACTAATAAACTAACATCATCTCCAGGAAGTAAACTTTATTTAAATGTACATAATATATCATCAGCATCATCAACACCACCATTTAATGTAAATAGCAATAGTGATAAGAAATCAGATTCATTTATTGAATTTGCATTGTCTTCGACTGATCACAATTTCACTTCACCTCCACATTCACCAAAACTAAAAAGAAAGTTATCAACCAATTCCTGTTCTGCAGATTCTGCTCCTTCTTCACCTACCATCGATTCAACTCCATCTTCTATATCATTAGTACCTATTAGTATCAATAGCAGTGACGACGATCACAGTAGTGGTAAATCATCACCACGATCTGCAAGTGTAATCTCTCCACAACTTGTCAGTAAACATCTGTCACCAGCTCTCTTAAAAAGAATCCAACCTTTCCTACAACCATCTTAAATTTTCCACATTCAAAATATTTATATTATTTATCGAACTACCCAAATCTAGACTTTAAAACAAAATAAACCACAATTCATTGTTTTTATAATAAATATTAAAATGTATTGCGATATTTTAACCCACACTATGATCTATTATTTGAAAGTGGTACGATTACTTTGAATTAAGAATTTTTAATAATAATAATTATTTTATATTTTTAGATTATATGGGTGATTTAATTTCGTTCACAGAAATCAGAAGATTTTTTTTCTTACAAGCTAACAGAAAAACTTTGAATTTTTTAAAAAATCTAAAATAGATTAGATTAATTCAATAAATATTAGTTTTATCACATTAATTTTTTCTTTTTACTACTTTTTTCTCATAGGAACAAATAAAAATGAAATTATATATTTATTTAATTATTTGTTTTTTAATTTTAAATTTTAGTAATGTTCAATGCCAATTTATAGCTTTTAAGAATTTTACATTTGGAAACTTTGGTGAAGGGAGACCAATTACAACAACATCTTATTATGCTGCTGATTTTGGATTTGTATATGCTAATTCTGACAAAACCTATGGTTTCTTTAGTTGGCAATTGTTATTGGATTTTTGGAATTCAAATGAAACAAATGCACAGCTGGAATATGAATCTGGAAATGGTCCATTTACACTCTCAGTTGCTCCAATTGAAACTACTTTATTCCATAATCCAGAAGACCAAAGATCATTTGGTTTCTATTCGCCAACTACTCAATATTACCAATCATATGGAAATGGTCTCCAAACAAAAACCTTAACCTACGGAACTATTCTACAACCTGCCAAAGTTTATTACTATTTCAGAGGTTCAAATGGAGAAAATGGTATTTACACTTTGGTTTCTACAGGTAGTGGAAACATATGGTTTGTAGCAAGACCAGGTTTACCAGGTGGCACTAGTGTTCAGGTAGGAGCTGGAAATTCAGTTGCAGGAAATTACAATTACAATGGCTATGCATGGGAAACTAACCGTGACGTTGGTTCATACTATTACGCCAATGATGGTACAACTTTGATGTTATTTAAGTTTTATTCTTCACCTTACGATGGTGCCACCCAGAATATCTCAACATATCAATCTCAAGGTCTAGGTGATGCTGCTCATTCATCTGTATTCATGTGTACTACTCACACTGATAGTAAATATTATATCGATGTATTCCAATCTGGTGGTGTTTTGGGATATATAAGAGCTATTCCAATGCCTACTGGTGTAACAAGTTGTGGTAAAATTGAGATGGATTATACACAAGGTCAAATATTCGTTCCAGTTATTTTTAATGGTATTTTATCCGTTTTCAGTGTTGCTTATGATGGTACTAGTCCAAGAATGAATAAATTGGATGGTAGCAGTGATAATCCAATTGTTGGTTTAAAGGTTGTTAGTGCTGGTCTTTTATTGATTACCAGAGCTCAATCCAGTCATTTAGTCACATATCATAGTACCTGTCCAAATGACTGTTCTGGAAATGGTCTTTGTGTGTATAAATCATGTCAATGTGCACTACCTGCTGAAGGCATCAATTGTGGAACTATACAACAATTAAATGTAACTAAAGTAAATGTAGACTATTCAAGTGGTTTCATTAAAATTGAAGGTACTGAATTAGATAAATACAGTGAGAATGTTTCCATTACCTACAATGGACAAACTGTAGAAACAACTATTAACTTTGTTAATGGTACTTATTTGACATTTACCTTTGGACCAAGTGCTCAAAATGGTCAATATTCAATTAACATTGGTCAACAATCTTTTGTTTCCAATATCAGATTCCAACCAAAAATTACAAATATTGATGCATTAAATGCTGATTCTAAAACTATTAAATTCCAAGGTGATTATCTTGGTAATAATGATTATGTATATTTCAAGAACCCAGGTGATGAAAAGATACCATTGACCAACTGTAAAGAACAATTTGCAAACAATCACTGGGAAGTAGAATGTGATTTTGATCCATCCAATCTAGATGGTACATTCTATATTCAATCCATTTCATCACCAACACTAAGTTCACAACTGTCTTCTACCTATACACCACCAGATGTAGATATTGCATCTTCATTGGTATCATCATTATCATTAACTATTTTATTACTATCATTTATATTATTAATGTAAAAAAGAAATAAATATTTGATTTAAACTTTCTTCAATTTAAACAATTCACAACGTATGGGTAACATACCTGCGGAAATAAGAATAGCGGGTCCTAGTTACTTATTAAAAAACAGACCCGACATATCTCTCAAAGACATTGCTGTCGATTATGATGATAAGACATTTAGAGACAGAGATGAAGTTCAAAAACCAAAAGATGACACCGATGATAGTGACTATGATGGTGGTAGTGGTGATTATGATTATGAAGACTTTAAAGATTATTTTTAGGGTCAATAAAATAAAAAAATCTCCACAAGGGTTGCTTCCTGATTTCCTGTTTTACAGACATGTGTTCTTCTATTGTTATTGTGCTATTATTATCACTAAACAGTCTAAGAGTTGCTTTTTTGATATTAAAAAAACTGGGGAGGCTCATTTGAAACATACTCCTAATGGTATGGTAGTGATATGCGTCGAATCGTATAGTGGTAATTTTACTCTGGATGACTAGAGGGTATATCAATTTATACAGATATTTTCTTGTAAATGGATCAAAAAAAAATAAGAAAATTGTTCTATTGGGTAACTAATTAAGGTGTTTGGGTACCAATTGGATATCAGGACTTGTATTTACTTTATAGCGTAGATAGATATAGAATACTTTAATTATTGTTGTAAATAGATTATTGATTTGATCTACTGACATTTAAGAATACCTGTTATATAAATTTTTTCATCATTTTTTAAAATGTTGATTAAACAAAATTACCCTATTTTGCCCAGATATTTAATAATTTATATATTAGATTTCTTAATAGCTAGATTTAAAATTGCAAAGTTTAATTACTTTCAATTTATACAGAGTATTGCAACAGTTTCAAAAGAATGGAATGAGAAGATTTTACCATCCATAAAGCACTACACTGCAGTTGTTGCTCTAATGGATAAGTTTAACTTGATCAATAACATTATTAAAAAGGAATCAGGAAAAGGTGTAAAGATTTTATTGTATTTAGAGACCTATTTTCTAAATGTAATAAATGAATCAATTTTTGAAAGAGTTGAATATATCTTTTTGAATTCGAATTACCTAGCTAATCTACTACCTCTACCAAATCTAAAAGAATTGGGTATATCTTCTACTAAAGATGAGCAGGATGAGTTACTGACTAGACACATTTCAGAGATACCTTCTATTCCAAAACATCTAGATACACTTTCAATTAATTTTACAAGTAATATATGGAGAGGTACAAATAGAATAGATTCAATCACCAACTATTTTAAAGGACATTCAATTGGAGAGCTCAGTTTATCAGGTCCTAAAACAGAGAGTACCAACTCACAAAAAAATGTAAAAGTAAACCATTGGGAGATATTTGATAGTTTTGATAAACTACGGTCCTTACAGAAACTACATTTATCTAATTTATATATAACACCTGGATCTATTAAAGATCTTTTAGTGAAGTCAGAGTGTTTGGTAACATTATCAGTTGAAAAACTATTTTATGCTTCTATTGATAAAAGTATTAGTAGTGAAGTATTAGAGGGTTTATCAGAAAGTAAAACTATAACTGATGTATCACTATACTATATTTCAGTACAACTCAATGAGCTAGTTAACATGTTAAATAGTAATAAGACGGTAAAGAGGATATCATGTTATCAGATAGTGGTTGTTGAAAACACTAAATATATAGTCAATGACACTATTGAAAATTTGAATTTTTCAATGACTCCTATAGAGAATAGATTTAATATCTCTAAATTATGGAAAACTCCTTCTAATTTGAAAGCTATTACAATCACATCAGATGATAGTAACATTGATTACATTCTACAATGTCACAAGAAATGTTACTTTTTATCACTAATGTTGAAAGATACCACTATTCAACAAATTGTGAATATTATCAATTCCAAACCACCATTTCTTCACAACCTGGAATTGGTAGCAGTTAGTTACACCAAAATCAATTATTCGCCAATCTTTCAATCACTATTAAATAATCACACATTAACATCAATCAATTTCAAAAAGGATTTCCCCATTGACGATATCATTTCACTAATTCAACTCAACCATCCAACCATTAGAACCATTCAGTGTGAAGTCATTAACGGGTTTAATCAAGTTGGTTTATTCAATTCACTTATATCCAACCCCACACTAGAAAACATTTATTTTTATTCATATAGGTATAATGTCAATCAACCAACTAATCCCGATTTGATTAAAATCCAAATTATTGAGTATTTTACTCTATTTACTAAACTTTTGAATACAAATGAAAGAATTATAAATATAGCTATACCAGGTCCAAGATTATCAAATAGAGAAAATTGGATAAATATCCTATCTCCTGAGCTGATTAATAATTTTAAATCAGTAATCAAAAAGCACTCTGAAACACTATGTTTTGTTTCTCTACCTGGTGAAAATGTCGAATTAAAACATTATCTTAGACATTATCTAATAAACGAATATTAATAAATTAAATTTTAATATTAAAGACCTATTGAACATATTTTCCAATTTTATAGAAAATAAAACCGCCTTTTTAATTTTTACAACTATTTCATAACAACATGTCAGATGTGGAATATGAATTTTCAGATATTGAAGAAGATGAGGAATTAGATGAGTTTGATGATGAAGAGGAGGAACAAACAAAGAAAAAGAGTTCTAAAAAGAGTACTGCAAAAGCAACTACCAACAAAAGAAAAATTAAAACAGAAGAACCACCTCCCCCTGTTGCTTCATTACCCTATATTGATAGAGTATTTGTAATATATTTACCTAATAAATGGTTAGAGGTGTCTGATACCACATCAAATAATAATAATAATAACAATAACAAAGAAACAACTGTAGATTACAAAATAATTAGTTTACCTCACCCAAAAACATTAGAACTTACTAGATTTATACATCACCCTTCAACCAACACCCTATTAGAGATTAATAAATTTTTAAGTAAACCATCATCTTGGTTTATTAATAATTCAGTAAGACATGGTATGTACAATGTAACACATAATGATATGATATTTATCTAATATCTAATTCATATAAACAGATGGATCACTATACTTAGCATCACCAATAGATCCCTTATTTTTAATATTACCTTTTCTTGAAAAACTTCGAGGTAATGTAGAGAAAGACGGTGGAATGTTTGGTGAGTTATCTAGTGCAAAGAATGATGAATCATTTTCACAATTGACAAGATTATCATTTAATAATGATCAATTGTCACTGATTTGTCAGGTTAAAGATATATGTGGACATCCAATGTACAGATTAGATGACACTAAATTAATGTTATGGTTGAGATGTAAGGTTTCAAAGTTATCTTTACATCTTAAGGAGACCAATACCAATATCTATACAAGTTCATCTAACCAAGTCAGTGCAAATGTTCCAAAAGAGGTTTCAAAAGAGGCATTAATGACAATGTCAATAGGATTCTTAGGTGAATACCTATCGACTAACCACATTAAATTACTAGAGACTTTTTTTGGGGTTGATGATAAAAAGAAATTAGAATTACAACAAAAACAATTTGAAGCTAATAATAGACAGATTACAACATCTGCCAGTTCTTCTCCAACTACAACCACCTCTACTTCCAAAACCAAAAAAATTAAAACCATTGAAAGTCATGGTAGCTCAAAAATTACATCCTTCTTTAATGTGGTTAAAAAATAAAACTACTACTTTTGGGAAGGATTATATTTATTTTGAAATGACATTTGGCTGTATTCTTCTTATTGGTTTACCAGTTGCTGGATTAATTTCAACTTTACCTTCGATGTCTAATACTGTAGTTGTAACTTGATTATTTAATGTAACATTTGTTGTCTCAGATTGTGTATCCAACTTGATTTTCTTATCGTCATGTTGAGAATCAATTTCATCAGTATTTGTGGTATCACTTGCGGATTCTGAAGTTGGCAAACCTTTTCTTTTCAATGATAATTTTTGACTATTACGTTCTATAATCTCAGTAGAGATTATATGTGAGAATTCTTTTAATTTCTTTACTTGTTTCATTGGTGTAGGTAATTGAGATTCTGGTAATTCTATTCCCAGTTCATCCACTGAGAATGATATATATGAACAAAATCCATCTTCAGAAGTGATAAAAAGTATACTGCCATCAGGTGACCATGATAAATCGGTAATATTCGCATAGTGGATATTAGAAATTACCATAATAGGTTTAAGTGATTGTGTGTCATATAGAATGATACTCTCTTGTGTTGAGATGGCAAATATCATTCTATATTCAAGATTCAAAAGATTACAAGACTGTTGATCGACAGCAATAGGTCTCAATTGGTAGAGAATTGGATTGAATTTTACAACTACAGATGGGATATTGGTAGGCAAATGTACAATTGGTCTATCTTTGTTAAATCTTGAAAATATATAACTGGTACTACTGTATTTCTGTGCAGTACAACTGGATTTAAATTTACCAGTTGGTGTAATGAATACAGATCCATCAGGAGACCAAGAAGGTCTTCTGAAAAATGTTGAAAATCTTTCATCGTAATACATCTTGTGATGTAATGGTTCCTTTTCTTTTTCTTTTTCTTTTTCTTGATCTTCCTCAGTTTGATTATTATTATTATTATTTTCAGATTCAGTCTCTTTCTCCTGATTAATGGTATCTGTATTTACAGCAGGTACTGTACCTGTTGTTTCTTTATTATTAGTATTAGTATTACTATTGTTGTACATTCTCTTTGAAATCAATGTAGACAGAGTTAAATTGATTTTTTGTTTTTTAATAGTTTGTTGTTTAGCTTGTTGAACATCAACTTCCATTTCATCTGATTTTTGTTGCTGCTGCTGTTGTTGTTGTAACTTTTTCTTTGATTAGTTTTTTTTCTTTTCTTGCTTTGTTTGTTGTGTAAAGTCTACAAGTTGCATCAGAACTTTGTGTCAATAGATAGTCACCTAGAGGATCCCATGATACTCCTTGAACGTAATGAGAATGATCAATAATAACTTGATCATAAGACTTTGATAATGGTGACCATACAATTACAGTATTATCAGTACTGGCAGATGACAGATACTGACCATCACTAGACCATGCTAAATCATATACATCTTTAGGTACCATCAATGAATTAACCATTGACCACTGTTCTTTCATTATATAGTTATCATCAGATGCAACAAGTGGGTTTGGTCTAGACCTATTTTGTGCAGGTTTAGTAGGTGTTGCACTTGTACTTATTGTTGTAGTTGTAGTTGAAATAATATTGGTTGTACTAGTTGTTGATGTATTTAATTTCCAAATTATAATATTACCATCATCACTACCAGATGCTAATAGATTACCACATGGTGAGAATCTAGCAATGTTTACAGGTTTAGAATGTTTTTTTAAACTTGATAGATATTCTATAGACAATTTGGATGTTTCTTTATTTTTTGTGTAACTCCATATCTTTATTTCATTATCAAATCCTGCTGTACAAAATTTATTAGTGCCATTCTCAAAATCTATTGAATAAATAGGATCTTGATTATGCCACAATATCATAACTGTTTCACATTTCATTTTTTACAAATAAACGATAAAAAAATTTTGGAGGGAAATATTTTAAATTTATTAATTTGCCAAGATTTAAATTGATTAATTATAATATTTAAATTTTTTTATATCAGATATAAATCTGTTATACTATCATAGCATGAAATTAATTTTTAGAAAACTTTCTAAAAACAATGTTGTAGATATATAATTTAAATGATGATAGGATTTTTATTTTTATATTAGTTTGTAGGTGGATTTAATCAATTTTTTTATAAATTCAATTTAATTTCTAATTTTTTTTGTTAGTCTAATTAGTTTGATTAGTAAGGAGTACCAATGGATAATATTGTAATACCAAAATATTTAGTTATAAAGATACTCAATTATATTCCAAAGTTTATGTATGGTAACAGAGCTTACTATCATAAATTTATTCAAGGAATATCATTGGTTTGTAAAGATTGGTATGGATTGATTAGTAATCTACGTGGTTATTTAATCTATGTTGAAACTGCTAAAGATTATAAGCAATATCAAACTATAAATAATGATATTGGATATAGATTTGATGTTACTTTGAATAATGATACTATAGATCTATATAATAGAGGTCCTTCAGATTTGGATCAGCATACTGAATCTATATATATTCACGAGATTGATTATAAGAGATATCCTATAATTAGAAATTCACCTAAACTCTATCAAATGGTGATCAACCATTTAGTTAATGAAAATGAACCTAAAGAGATTGAAGCTATTCAAAAACTGATTTCTACAAAGAATACTGTAAGGAATATAGAACTTCTTTATATTACAGTAAATCCACAAGGGTCACAGGTTAGACATAGAAAATTAAATATTGCCAAGGATCTAAGTAATCTAGAGAATTTAGAGAAACTAATGGATTTTCAGTTGCTGGCTTCTTATTTGGAGGTTAGTGGTCTAGAGTATTTGGCAAGGTTACCTATATTAACTGTGATTAATCTCCGTACAATTACAACTACTGTGGAATCGTTTCAGCAACTTATGGAGTATTCATATAGTTTGAAAGAAGTAACTCTGGAGAGAGTGACTCTTTTGGGTTACCAAGAAGATGATGTTATGGCAATTCTCAACTTATCTAAATTGCTTAAAAAAGTATCGTTGACCTTTAGTTCTTATAGATTAGAAAGGTTTATAAACTATATAAATAACTGTAGATCATTGGAAACTGTTAGAATAGATGGTGCTGTAGATTCTCAAGGTTTTAATGGGGGTATAACTAATTCTACTATTCATAGTGTCTATATGAATACTGACAGTAAACTAACCTATAGACCATTGATATTCCATTGGTCTACACAATCAGCATTGAGAGAGATTGCCAGTTCAGAACTACCAACTTCACAGTATATCAAAGACTATCACCCACATTGCAACACCCTGAAATACAGTGAACTCAACCATCAAGAAAATTTCAAAAATTTATGTGATATTATTGAACTCCCACAAATTCACAGTGTGCAAATTGGATATAAATTCTCGGGATCTGTACAAACATTATTGTCATCTATGGCATTAAATTATAATCTATATGATATCAATTTAGATTTCCCAATTGATTTCGCAAGTATTTGTAATTTAATTACATTTAATCAAGCATCTCTAAAGAACTTATCATTTTCATATTGCAGAGGGTGGGATATTAAAACATTTGTGTATTCACTTCAACAAAACCACCACTTGAATAAGATATGGATTGCCAATGTACAAATAACCAATCAAGGTCGTGAATCAATGAAAGACTATCTTCAAGAAGTTTGTAATATCATTAACAACAATCCAACTATCAATCACCTTAAACTTGCCTCACCATCTTACAGTCCCAAACTCACACAACCATTACTCTCCCAATTTGAAACAACAATCAAAAATAACATTGAAAGGCTATATTCACTTAGAATTGTTTCACAAAATACCCCACAAATTAAATCCATTCTAAATAATTACCAAATTCAAAATTAATAAAAATTAATCTTGTTTAATCAAAATATTTTTTGAAATCAGCAGATATTTGATGAACTCCCCAAATCTATCAGATATCATTATTCAAAAAAATTATAGATTATTTATATAATCTAGATTTTTATAATCTAAATCCTAAATTATTTTACCCAAGTTATGCCTTGGTATCTAAAAAGTGGAAGCAAATAGTAACTAAAGTAGAAGGAACTGTTATTGTATCGAATAGGGAACATTGTGACCTTTATAACAGCCAATACAGAGGAAATGCAATAAGTTTAGATTTACACAGTAAAACGTTAGATTTTTATAGAAAAAATCACAAGCTTGTGGAAATTCTATGCATAGATGCATCAATTCCCACTATAGAACTCCCGCAGTTATTATTAGAATCACCTCAATTGATAAGACTAGATATTGACATTGACATTTTAAATGAATATCTATATGAATTTTTGTTAAAGTCACCTCATTTAGAACAAGTTAACTATCTGAAAATCAGTATTAGTGGTCCAGATGGTGAAGTAGATTGTAATTCATTTACCAATTTAACCAATCTTAATCGATTATCTATAAGATCTACCTTTATTCTTGGTAATGTAGAATCACTATGTTCTCTTAAACACCTAACTTTTCTGTCATTCGAGTTTGTCCATTTTGAAGATTTATTGTCTCTCACAGAACTATTGAAAACATTAACTAAAGTGTGTATGAAGGAATGTGAAATTCATAATGTTGATGAATTTTTAGATTCAATAGATCGGTCAACGAATCTCAAAGAATTAAGTTTAGGTGGTTCTTTTAAGGTACAGTACTCTACTATTGTCAATCTACTCAACAAAAACACTTCTATAAAAGCATTGAGATTATTTCCTTCAGAAATAGATACAAAAAGATACCAAGAACTATCAATTACCAATCAGGTATTGACTGAACTGAATATAAATATATATTTCCCTATTCATCAATATATACCCATTGGTCAGTACCTTCAAAATTAGAAAGAATGAATCTACCATTGTGTAAGTGGCCTTTTGATGGTTATTTTAATAATATGCATCCCAATGTAAAAACAATCTCCTATGGGTCTTTGGATACCAATATAATTGATGGTAGTGATGATCCTCTATGTAAATACATACAATTTAAACCCATTAGATTGGAAAACTTAATAATCTCATGCATACCACTACAACCACTATTTTTTCTAGTAGATATTCTACAAAGTAGTACCAACATCAAAAAATTTGAATGTTACAATCAGAATTGGAAAACAGCATTGAAATTGGTTTCATTGAATATACCAACACTCTGTGAACTTATATTTTACGAATTGGAAGAAATCAACATGCAAACCTTGACTGAAGCTCTTCTATCTAACCCATATCTAAAAACCCTAACATTTGAGGGTAGGAACAGTGGGAATTTTAACGAATACATCAGTTTACTTTCTAATCTGATTGAAAATAATCATACTCTTTCATCTATTTATATTAGTAGTCCACCACCTTCACCACCATCTTTAAGTTCTCTCCAACAATTCCAAAAAGCCATCGAATCTAATTGCCAATATCTATATAGTGTCTATTTCATGAATATGGATAATGAATTTAGTTCCATTTTATCAAAATATCGTATTTGTAAATAATAACAAATACAATCATAACAAATGTTTATTTATAATTTTTGAATTTCCCAACTTGTTGTGTAGATAACAAGTGATAATTATAAGATTCTTTTAGATAAATTGTAAAATTAAGATTCAATGGGTGATTTTTTAAAGAGGTTTTTTATAAAATTACAAGAATACTAATTAGGTTTAATTTTTTGTTTTTCAGTCAGCCAAGTAATATACTTGGTTTGTATTTATATTATATTATATTTTATTAATTTAATGTTATTAGTTTGTTATTTGTTTTTTTTTTTTAGTATATGTAACCAAAAAAATTTATATATATTTAATATTGTAAGTATTATTATAGTTTTAATCATATATTGTTATTATTACATTTTATACATTTGTTATTTAGTGTTGTTGTTTATATTTATATTGTTGGTATTGTATTTAAATATTATTATTATTATTATTATTTTGAATCATCAATAAATAGTTCATCTTCATCATCGCTTTGATCATATTCATCATCATTTTCATCATCATAGTTTTTAATTTCACCAGAATCAGAAAGTCTCTTTTTACGAGATGGACTGGTTTCAACTGAATATTCATTGTCATGGGATGTTGAAATTAGCATGTCAATTGAAGATCTCTTTTTGGAATTTAGAGAACCAGTTGAACTCGATAACTCATCATTAAATAATCTAGTTATTCTTGGATGTGGTAATGATGGTAATGAACTAGACAACATTAATGGTGAAGTGGTGATAGATGGTACCTGGAATGATGATGGTGAACTTGATAAAGAAGAGCATGTTGATGATTGTTGTTGTAGTGGAGTTACATTGGCACTGGATGGAGTAAATGTTGTAGATACAGAACCTTGTTTTCTAGAACCTTTATGTGGCATCACCCAAGGATCATTCATTTGTTTCAGTCTCCAGAAACCATTTTGTTTATATTTATCCATACCAGATTCAAAGATATTCTTTGAATGACTGAGCATATCTTGAATTTGTTTGTGCCAGTTGTCAGATCGTTTCTTGTTCATACACAAAATGTCCCAGTGAGAGGTCATAAAATCATATACATCTGATTTTAATGAAAAGAATGGTTTATCTTTCTCTTGGTGTAAAGTAAAGAATACAACACGCATTATACTAGCCCAAGTTGGATTTTTGATTAACAATTCTGGTTGACCTCTATTACATAACAGACATTCATTTAATGAACATACAATATTATTATTATTATTATTATTATTTTTCTTGTTGGTTTTACTATTATTACTATTTGTTTTTATTGGTGATGATGACTTATTTTGTACAGTTGGTTGTTGTTGTTGTGGTAAATCTTGTGAAAATATACTATTTAAAATATTGTGAATTGGGTGATGTTGGTTGAGCATTGGTTGTGATTTTAGTACTTGTGGTGGTTGATGTTTATATGATTTTGAAAATGCAGGTGGTGAAGATGGTACTGATTGTGATGGTGAATCGTAACCCAAAAATGAATCAGTGGAACTGCAGAGTGAATTGGATGGTGATATATTTGGAATTGGAATGAGATTCTTACCAGTGGAGAACATGGTAGGTAAAGGTGGTTGTTGATTATAGTTACTGTTGGTTTTGTTATTATACAAACTGTCGTGTGCAGAAGATGTTGAGCTATTTCCAAAGGTTGGATCTCTAGAGTCTTCAAAATTTAATTTTACAAATGAGTAAACTGGTGATGTTGGTACACATGGTAGATCTGGACTATTCAACAATGATGATGGAATACCAAAACTACTACTGAATGGGTTGAAACTTTGTTTCTTTATATTAATATTTGGTGTTGTATTATTACTATTATTATTATTATTTTTAATTTCAAAGAGAATTTGATGTGCAAGTTCTTCAATATTTTCCATGATTTATAATTTACTATGTTATTATTATTGTTAAATATTTAAATAGGTGATTAGATTGTGGTTTAAGTTGGTTTAGGTTTTGATCTGTTTTTTTTTTTTTTTTGTGATTACTATAAAAATAAAATTATTTTTGTTTTTGGATTAATATATTAAATTGCTATGATTGGTGATTGGTGATTTTTAGATTTAAAATTAAAAATTAAAAAAAAAAAAAGAAATAAAATAAGGTAGGATGAGTATGGAGTGGAGTAATGTGATATCTTTTTTTTTTTTGTGGAGAATAAGAGAGAGAAATATCTTTTTGTATTTTTTTAAAAACACTAAAGAATGAATATAAAAAGTAAATTGTTTTTAAAAACACTGAATTGAAACAATTTGGATTTAGAGTTATGAAAACTTGGAGGGGTTCAGTATGAGAATAATTATAAATTTAACTTTCAAATAAATAAAAACGAATGTTTTTGACGTTAATTTGATAAAATATATATATATAAAAATATTGGTGATACAGTGTGTGTTGGTGCTGGAAGGTGTGGGTAGAGAAAGAGGGGTATTTTTAATTTGACCACAACCAATTATAAGAGATTTTTTTTTTTTGCAATCTCTAACTAAAGTGTGTGAAACTATAGTGTGAGGATAAATATATATTTTTATTTATAAAAGGAATTTAAAATAAATATAATATAAGTGTGGGAAGATAGATGCGGATATATATATATTAAATAACAATAATTTTACAAAAAAAAAAAAAACTTGTTGTATATCTGAGCCATCAAGAAAAGTGGTTTGATAGGTTTTCTATAACACCATTTCAAATCAGAGATATACACTCGACCACCAAAAATAATAATAAATAAACCCCATTGCAAGTAAAATGTAGATATTTTTAGTGGGGGAATCAAAAAAAAATTAATTTTAAAAAATGAAATCATGATTTCTTGGGACCATACTCTTTAGTTTTTTTGTTGATACAATGCAAAATCGACCGTGGAAATTTTAAGGTTTGAATATTGTAAAATATAAATTAAAAAAAAGTAGAGGGAAACAGTCAACAAATGTAATCAAAGAGATAGGTGTTATATAAATCTTTTCCTACACTGTTGTGTTTATAATATATGTCGTGAAAATGAAAAATGAAATAGAAAATATCGATTTTTATGATTTATAAAAAACATACACTTGTTAATTTACAAAAAAAAAAAAATTGTTTAAATATAGCATTGGTGGTCTTTTTACAAAAAGTATTTGTTTCCAAAAATAAAATAATCAAGTATCTTAAATGTTGATTTTATACTAGTCTAAATTTAAAATGCATTTTAAAGAATTCTCTTACCTTTTCACCCTATTCGGTTTATATATTATTGGGGGGAGTTTAATCGTGGAATATGAAATTTAATTATTGGTTGATGATCACAAGGTTATTTTTACCTACTACTATGGTGTTTGAGTCTAAGAATAAACTAAATGAATAGATTCTTTTCGTTGTAGTTATGATTTTGTTTGTGATTATTATTATTATTATTTTAGTTATTTAATATTATTTGGGATTTCAAATAATAATTGGATATGAGGTGGAATTTTAAAAATACAGGTGTTGTAGAGAGTGGAAGTGATAGAGTAGGTGATATAGACTAAAGATACAGTGTGTGAAAGTGAGGAGTGAACAAAAATGATGAATGAAAACTTAGATAAAAGAAAAATGAAAATTTTCTTTCGTTTGATGAAAAAAAAAACTCAGATATTTAAAAAATTTTCACTGAATTTAGTAAAAGACCAATTAACATTAATGACCTTTGGAATTTGAGTAAAAAAAAAAAAAAAAGTGAAAATTCCGCCAATCATATTGAAATTTTCTAAATATCGGGTTTGTTTGTGTTTGGTAAAGTAAATTATCTCCTTATATAGACTTGATCAATCGATTGTTTTTCATACTGAAGCTATGAGACAGATTTATTTATCGTCTTTTGTTTCTGTTTACTTAGCCATTTAGAAATAAATTTCTTTTTATTTTTGTTTTTAATGGTCCCACTAGAAAAAAGTGTAAATTGTACATTTACAATAATTCTCATTAGACTACTTTAGAAACCGTTTCATAAAAGCTTAATAGGTATCATAGATATTCTCACCTTGATGTTAGTATTTTTTTTATTTTGTAATATTTGCTGATTTATTAAAAAAAACTTTTGAAGGAAGAAAAAATATAATTAACTATATATGATGCTGGTGTATACTTCACTCTATAGATGGTTATAATTTATTAACAAATCAAATATTGTTGAAATCATTATTATTTGAAAAATCAACTTTTTTTTTTGAATTTTGTAAAGATGGATGGTGAAAGGGATGTAGAAAATTATAGCTTGTATTATTACAATTATTATTTTTAAAAGAACTACAATAAGCATCAGTAAAGTTGCTCACAGGTGTTATTAATCTCCTACTAGAAAAGTATTTTCCATCAATAGCTTGTTGTGAAATGGTAGTTTGCTATTTATAAACATTCCCTTTGAGATGATTACTACTCAAACACATGTTAACAATATTACCATACAATGACAATAGATATCCTGAGAAACCATCAAAAATGTTTTTTAAAATCAACATCATGTATTGTTATTGAGATAATGCTTTTACTAATAAAATTGTACATTTAAATTTTGTGTGATTTCTTGTACATTCTCACACCCCCCTTCTCAACAGTGTGCCTTTTAAAAAAAAAAAATGGTGAAAAAAGAAATGTGATCTTTTTGATGTTTGAACAGATAATGAAAAAAAAAAAAATAAATAGATATATGTTTTTTGTGGAGGATGTGAAATATTTTATTTGAATTTTCTTTTATCCTAATTTTTCTGATTTTGGGGCTTTTCAAATTAAATCTTGATCAAAGGATATGTTTTGCGCAATAAGAAACAATTCCTTCATTTGTATACTTCCTATTGAACACTCGGGCATAAAATATGAAATGAGCGGTGGCAATATTCATAAATAAAAATTTTTTTTTAAACAAAGATATTTATTAAAAAAGAAAATTTGATCTGTTTTTGAAGATTCGTTGATTATATAAAATCTGAGTTTTTTTGATATTGTGTAGACTTGAATCATTCAAATTATTAATAATTTTTAAAATAAAAGACCAATTTTTTTAAGATCTCAAAAGTACCAACATCACACTTCTACTCTTCTTTAAAGACTAAAAAGTATCTTCACTTTAATTTTTTTTTTTTTTAACATAGGAGACTACAGATAGAAGAGAGATAAAACAATAGATACATATCTTTATATAAACCATTTACCAAATATTGATAATAGGAATTTCCTTGATATTTTTAATTTTGATTTTGTTTTTTTTTAAAGTATATCCTAAAACTCTTTTTTACTTTGTTTATACAATATTTTAAAATATAATCATTTACATATATTTATACAACCCTATTATTATTATTTATTTATTTATACAAATATAAATATTTTTACAATTTTATGGAAAAATGTACATTAATAACAATTATACAAATAGTGATAAAAATAAATTATCAAATATTTTAAATTATGGTGATGAAGGGAATAATAATAGTGCAAGTGAGATTATAGATATTTTCCAAAAAACACAAAAACAATCATACACATCAACAGTTGCAGAAAGTAATTTAAGTAATCAATCACCAAATTTATCAAAAAAAATGAATTTGTTGCAATTGTCAAAGTTACCTTCGATAAATGATATGGAAGGTAGTCCTCCAGAATCACCAACATCTGATCACAGTGGAAATAGATCAGGACCACCTTCAATAGGATCATCATCCTATTCACCAAGATTCACTAATAAACCTCTTATTCCCAACTCATCAATATCCTATTCTAACAGTTCAAACAGTTCCAATAGATCATCTAGTAGTGGTGGAAGTAGAAATTCTTCACCTCGATCCAACACCTCTTCTCCACATTATCCATCACCTCCAACAACTCAAAGTATTTCACCAATGTCTTCTCCTCATGGATTTTCAGCACAAGTTTTAGTTGATTTCTCACAATCCCTAAACAACAATACACATTCCCAAAACCTTCAAAACTATTATCAACCTCCTAAAACAAAAATAACCTATAATTATACACCACAAGCACTACCCATACAAGTAATACCACCACCACCACCACCACCACCAACAACAACAACAATACAACCATCATCCCAAAAACCAATAAACAACAATCCATTTTTTGATTCATCTAATTTATTACCACCACAATCACAAACATCTCCTGTAAATAATAATAACAATAACAATAATAATACAAATCAAAAAACACAAAATAATAATAATAATTATGTACAAAGTATTTATCACCATCCATATGAAGGTGTAAAGTCAATCAAAGAAACCTACCTCTTTGAACAAATTCCACTTTTGATTGCTTGTTTTCACAACAATCTAAATAGTTTAAAAAATATGATAAAATCTGGTGCTGATATGAATTACCAATGTAAAATTAGAGGTTGGACACCTCTAATGTTGGCAGCACAAGAAGGTCATATTGAGGCTTTAAATTTAATCTTGCAATTAAAGTATGTTGTATTTTAATACTATAAATATATATACAGGTTAACCAGAACTGAAATATATTAATATTAAAAATGCTTATAGGAATATTGATGTAAATAAAAGAAATTTTCAGGGAAATACATGTCTAATGATTGCATGCTATAATACCAGAAGAAGTGTTATAGAAAAGTTGATAAACTATGCTGATCCTAGTATAACTAACAAGGAGGGAACAAACTGTTTAATGGTCTCTTCAGCACTTGGTGATACTGATTCTATGCGAATTCTTATTGAGAAAGGAATGGATGTAAATGCAGTGGATAACAAAGGCTACTCAGCACTAATGTATTGTCAAATCTATGGATACAAACCAAAACCTAATACAATCAATGACTATGATGGACATTCTGTAACTGAACTTGAATTGGAGAATAGAAAAATGGCATTAAATATTCTGATTAGTAGTGGAAGTAGAATTGATCAGGTTACTAAAGATGATTTTGATCCATTGAAATTGGCAATCAAACATGGTCCCTACGACTTTTTGTTGTATCTTTTGGATAGGCTATTGGATATCAACCAATTGATACAATGTGATGGCTCTGGATGGAGTCCATTGAAGTTATCAATTAGATACTCACCATTGTCTATTATACAGTTAATCCTAAAAAAGACACATTATATATTTGTGCATCAACAATACCAAGATTTTAGAGATCCAAATAGTAGTGGTGCTAAAACAACTGTGTTGTCGATACTCTTACAGGTTATACAATTCAATAGAGATTTAGAGATATTCATTGCCATTTATAATTACTTTGTTAAATCTAATCTCTTTAAACCTGAAAAGAAACTGCAAATTGATACTCTTTTACAACAATGTAGAGAATCTAACCACCAATCGATTGAAGACTATCTATCACAATATATCTTACCTCAATGTGATGACTAAACCACATTTCTTCAACTTTTTAAACACAACATAACAAATTTAAAAATGGTTTTAAAAATTAAATAAAACAATATTTTATACTATTATTCTAGGGTTTAAGTAATCTACAGGTTTTATGTAATAACTATATTTATTTAAAAGAGTTCTAAATCATCCTGTAATAAAGATACATCTTTTTGTCTAGATTTGGTTACTAGATCATCACGATGTAAAATTAAGAAAATGTTTGTTAAAGTATCCCACATGTGGTTTGGAACATTTGGACGCATGGAAATGGCATGTAGAAGGTTTTTAGCAGCATTGGGGTAATCAGCCATATTCATGAAAGCAATACCCAAGTTTGCTCTGGCTCTTACATAGGATGGATTGATTTCCAGTGCTTTGTAATAGGAGCTTAAGGCCTCTTGAGGTCTTGAACCATTAGTCAATGTAGCACCTAATTTATTCCACAGTTGGTAGTCGTCAGGACGAATCTCTAGTGCAAGCTTAAAGTGATTTACAGCACTTTCATAATCACTTCTAACATTATCTAAAATCCCTAGAATGATATGTACATCTGGATCAGGATTCTCTAGATTAACTCTACTAGCCTCTGTAAACATATCAATGATAGTCTTTTGCTTATATTCAATACCAATTGTGTCCAATTGATATAAAAATGGGTTATCTTCATCAATAAATGGATTGACCATAGATTGTGGTGCTGTATCATTTTGTTTCTCATTATATGTGTATTGGTTTGCTATGGCACTGTACATTGGGTTTCTCTTTATCCATTGATAGAGAACATCCATTGACCTCTCTAACTGTAACTCGTTAGCAAGTGAAACAGAAAGCAGTACCCTAGCAGCAAGGTTATTAGGATCCAATTTTACAGATGTCTCCAATGCCCTTAGTGCCTCTGTATCTTTATCATCCTCTGCATACACAGTACCCAAGTACATCCATGCCATTGAATTATCTGGTGTTTTTTTAACTTCATCTTCTAATATTTTAGTAGAGTCAACTATATCGCCTTTTCTAATTAACTCTTTCCAGCTACCTTCTTTAGAAGCTATATCTTTATCTGTCATTTTTGTGTTATTATTATATTAATATGACGTGTAATGTTTGTCAAATTTGTTTATAAAATTATCATTAAATTTTCAAAAGTTGTCTTTCTCTAAAAAATCTGATTTTGATGGGAAATGGAAAAAACATTTTGTGTTATGATCTTAACCCATCTTTAGAAATTTTATACGATTTAAAATTGAATGTATACAATATGATATACAGTTATAATTTTAATGACTAATTAAAAGAGATTACCTGAATCTATATTTTTGGGTGTGTGTGGGTATAGTTTGCAATGTATTAATTTTTTTAAATTTAAATATTTAAATATTTCATTTAAGGTATTTGTTTATAGAACAATAAATATGTCAATACAAATAGCAACAAAATGGAATAGAAATGGTCCTGCATGGTATAAAGTATTTGAAATAATTATATACAACAACTCAACTGAGGTTATAGTTAATCCAACTATTGAATTTAAAATTTCATATTTTGATAGAATATCTGTAATTCAGGGTTTTAAAATGATATCCAATACTAAATATGTGAATTCAAATACAATTGTGGGGGAACTATCTGAAAATAACAATGAAATTCCACCAAATAACTTTAAAAGTTTCAGTATTGGTGTTACATTTAAGCATCACTCTGAAGGTTTTTTACCTTTTGATTTTAAAATAAATGGTGATTTAATTACTGCACTTTAAACTGTATATTATAAAAAATACTTAAATATCCAAAAAATGAAAATACGAACTAAAATATACTAATTTTGTTTTTTTTTTTTTCTTCATCATTTCATCAATCATTTTCAACTAACACACAAACGCTTTGATTGAAAAAGATGACAGAAATTACAGAATCATGTGGATGTGTTTATAGAGACAGTCTTCAATTTGTAAAAAAGTTTTTGATTGCAAATAGTAATGATTTCATATTTCAAAGTTTGATTGGATTGTTGGCATTCATTATTGTCTACAAACTATTTATTGGTGGTAGAAAGAACCTACCAAAGAGAGCCAAGAGATCAGTTGGAGTATCACCAGCATCTAAAGGTACAGGTCAACCAATTGACTGTGTAAATCCAGCCACTGGAAAATCTATGGGTATTATAAACTGTCTTAAACCAGTAGAAGTCAAACAATGTCTAGAATCAGCTAAACTCGCTCAATCCGAGTGGAAATCCACTTCATTTGACGAAAGAAGACAAATTATGCAAGATTTCATTGACATGTTTATCAATAATGAAAAAGCTATTGTAGAAGCCTCCATGAGAGACACTGGCAAAACACGTTTTGAAGCCACTTTTGGTGAGATTCTTACAAGTTGTGAGAAATTACGTTATCTCATTAAACACGGTGAGAAGGCATTAAAGACTGAAAAGAGAATTGTTCCTATGCTTTTGGGTACCAAATCAGCAAGACTTGAATACCATCCATTAGGTAGCATTGGTATTATCATTCCATGGAATTACCCAATACATTCAATCATTTCTGCTGCTGCTGCTGCTATATTTGCAGGAAATGCAGCACTTGTTAAGGTCTCTGAATGGTCAACTCACAGTAAGGTACTCTTTGAAGGTCTTATTAGAGAAGTTCTCGCCAACAGAGGACACGATCCAAACCTCATTCAAATCCTCCCTGGTATGGGTGAGACTGGTGAGGCTCTAGTCAGATCAGGTGTCGACAAAATTCTCTTTATTGGAAGTCCACAAACCGGTAAGAGAGTCATGAAAGCAGCTTCTGATAACCTTACCCCTGTAATCTTGGAACTTGGTGGAAAGGACCCTATGATTGTCTACGATGACATTGATATCGATTGGGCACTTGCAGTCGTCCAAAGAGGTTGTTTCATCAATCTCGGTCAAAATTGTATCAGTTCAGAAAGAGTATTTGTTCACGAGAGAATCTATGATAAATTTGCTCAGGAAATGACAAAGAAGATTAAATCACTTAAACAAGGTCCACCTGAGGAAGGACACTTTGATTTTGGATCCATGACTATGCCAGCCCAAGTTGACAAGGTAGACCAACTCGTCCAACAAACCATTAAAGAAGGTGCTAAATTACTAGCTGGTGGAATGAGACATCCAAGTTATCCAAAAGGTAACTTTTATATGCCAACCATTTTGGGTGATGTTAAACCTGGTATGACTATATTCCAAGAGGAGGCTTTTGGACCAGTTTGCACACTTGTAAAGTTCTCTTCTGAAGCTGAGTTAATTGAGATGGCTAATGGAACTGTTTTTGGTCTCGGATGCAGTATCCTCACATCAGATCTCAAGAGAGCTGAGAGAATCGGATCACAAATCTCAACAGGTATGTTGACTATCAATGACTACGGTGCCTCTTATTTAGTACAAGATCTTCCATTTGGTGGATGTAAAGAATCTGGTTTTGGTCGTTTCAATGGTCCAGAAGGTTTAAGAGGTTTCTCAAGAGAAGTTTCTATTCTCACTGATAAATTCCCAATCAGAACACCAGTTCCAAGACTTATTCGTTATCCAATTGATCCAAATTCCGTTGGTATCATTCGTCAGGCAATATTTATGATTTATCAAAGAGGTTTCTTTAACAAAATTAGAGCTGCCTGTTCATTTACTTCTCAAGTCATTAGAAATCCAAAACTGTTACTCTAGAGATTACAAAAATAAACACCCTCACACTTAAAATAAAAACACTCACACACCCCACAATCCAAAAAAAATAATAATTTCTTAAGTTTGTTAATTATATCTATACAATTACTATTATATTATTTATTAAGATAACTCCCTTTCTTAAGGAGTAACTAATAAAGAATGTTCTATTGGTTTTATTAAACAATTAAATATGTTATCTTTCATTGTTTTTGAAATGTTAAAAATATCTGTTGATTTGTTATTATTATTATTACTATTACTATTATTATTTAAATTTATAAATTTTGGAATGGTTATAAATGATCCAGTTCTATGTAATTTTGATTGAAACTTTTTTAAATTATTATTATTTTGATTACTATTATTATTATTAATATTATTATTATTATTGTTATCATCATCGTCTTCATCTTCATCTTCTTCATCATCGTCCTCCATTGATCTTTTTCTTTTTTTATTTACATCTTGGGATTTAATTGAACTGATATTGAAATTTATTGGTTGTAGTAGTGGTGATGATGAGAATTTTATAGAATTTAACATTGGTGAAGATGATGCTGATGATGGTACTGAATTTACAATTTCTTCATTTTCTTTTAAAGTTTCATTATTTTGAATAATATTATTATTACTTAAAGTAAAATGCCAATTAATTTCAGAACTAAATCTTCTTTTTTTAGAAAATGAAGATGGTGATGGTGATTGTGAATTTTGTGGTGTCATATTGAATTCGATTGGTGTAATTATGAAATCGTCAATTTCGTCCAAATCAATACCAATGATAAGAGGTTGATGACTCAGAATCTCTCTTTGTTGTAACTGGTGTTTGGTTGTGGTAAGACATGTTGAATGTATTAAATTTACAGAGTCTAATTCTGTTAGAATATTTTCCATCTTTATAATTAAATAATTTGTAGAAAGGGGGGTACAGATATTTTTTTAATTAATATTTATATATTTTATAGATTTATAAATAACAATAGTTATAAAAAATAAATATGTGAGAGAGGAGAGAGAGTGTGTATTGAATAAAAAAGTAAATGAAGAAATTAAAACAATTAAATGAAATAAGAGTTTTTGGTGTGACTTTGAATGGGAGATTATTTTAAATAAAATAAAAAACATCATCACCAAATAATAATAATATGTTTTTTTCTTGTTAGATTTTAGATTAATTCACGATATGGTGGGTCACTCTAAAAATGATAAATCCAAATAAAACATAGGAAAAGGGGGAGTAAAAACTCTTTTTTGTGTGGGTGTAATTGTGTGTTGGTTGTTGTTGTTGTGTTAAAAGATATGTGGGATTATTGTGATCTATTGAACTGTAAAATAAATGTATATAATTTTAATATCACTAAACACACACACACACACCCACACTCTTTCACACACCACACTTATTCACATACTTGTCGTTATTTATACCAATTTTGATATATATAGTATCAACTGGTTTTGGAGTAATGACAGTAGTAAATTAATTAATTATAAAAATAAAAACTTCTAAAAATATCACTGTCACACTCTATTGCTACTGGGGATATGTTCCATCCTAAAAAAAAACTTTTTCTAACTCACCACTCCCACACACCCACATTCTTACACATTCAATAAACATGCTTCACTTGCTATCACTGAAAATTAGAGAGTTAAGGTAGATACTACAGTAGTGAAATGCCTCTTGTGCTGATGCTGACAATATTTCACAGATTTTAATTATTTTGAAAAGTTAAAGGGTTTGTGTATAAAATCATATACGAAACACTTTTTAAAAAAAAAGTTAAAGAATAGTATGGAAAAGATTAAGTGTGTGAATGGGTACGATGAGGGGGTGTGGTGTAATGGTAAATATAACAACATGTTTGATGTGTCTCTAAAGTCAATGTGCATTTATTAATAGCAGATTGACGAAATAACAATAACAATGTTTGTTGTACATGTGGGTATAATTGTAAACTAATCAACAACAGATTAGATAGTTTAATTTAAAAAATTATATTTTTTTTTTAAAAGTGTTGACACGATAGAGAGAAGTGGGTTTAATCCTATTGAAAATATTTTAAATGCACACAAAAAAAACATATAAATAAATTAAATCATAGACATAAATCTTAATTTTAACATTTTGTATCATATGTAACAAATCATATCATCGCTATCATGTCTTTTCGTAATAGTAGTAGTATTATTATTATTTTTTTTTTTATCTATTTAAAGTAATTATTGGTATTAAGTATTCAAAGACACTTACATGATTGGTTGAACAAATAGGATTATCTGTAATATTGCTATATATTATATTAGAGTATAACAGAGAATTTTTTTATTTGAGTGATATTAAATTTTAAAATAGTGGATGGATTAGATTACAAAAGTTTGCAGAAATTTATTTTATTAATAATCGAAAGATTTGAATTAAAACTCCTATTCGTCATGTGATCAAATAATCATAGATTATTGGAATCTCATTAATTGCTTCAAAATTAATTTTTATAGGCCTTTTCAACTGTTTTGGCACCCATTTTTAAAAATACTGAAATCCTTTCGTGAATTTGATTTTTTTAATCGGATTCAAAGATACTTTGGATGTTTTTAAAATATAATCATCCACAAGATCTTGTTTTTTTTTATGAAAAATCAATTTAATCACTTTAAGTGGAGGTATTGTAAATTTATATTATTGGGGCAATATTTTAAATATATCAAAATATATGAGTTTATAAGGAAATTAATATTCATAACCATCACCTCTACAAATTATGAAAACTAACCACCTTTTTGATTTATCTTGTATTTATCACACGAATAAAGATTTGTCTTAGGATTTTTCATTTCTTTGAACTATAAATCAAGTGGGAACATCATTCATTAAATAAAATTCCTTTCCAATTCCTTTTCAAAAAAAATTTACTCGATTCCAATTTTTGTATTTGACTTTTCAATTTCAAAGAAACAATAACATGAAATGTTATATCTTAATTAATTGAAAAAAAACTATACCTTCGCTTAATAGCAATTAAGAAATAATTAATAATAAATAGTTATTCAATATTTTTGAAAATCACATTAATTTACTTTCATGTCTAAGTGTGTTGTAAATTAAAAATTTTTTTTTTGCATATTCCAATAACACTGAGATACAAACTATATTCCGAAAATTTAGAAACAATTTAAGTAATCTCAAGAGGAATGGCATCAGTATATACAACAAAGAGAGGAAAGACGAAAAAGGCAAAATTGGGTATTCGTAAAGATGCCAAAAACAATCAAGCCAATAAACTTATTCAAAAGATATCAGCACAAGGTAAAGCACCAGTACATGAGGCACCTGCATTTTTTGATCCAACCAAATACAATAATCTTTTAAAGAACCACTCTGAGGATTCTGAATTGAATTCCACACCAAATACATCGAGTAGAGCAGCTAATGGTTGTTGCAATGGCGATTGCAATACACCAATTCCCACAGATAAAAAGAAGACACTTAAACTATTGGAATGCAGTGGATGTAAATCTGTTAAATATTGTTGTAAAGATTGTCAGGTTTCTCATTGGCCGACTCACAAAGAGGCGTGCAATAAAATTAAAGAACAAAAACAGATAGAGAATAGAGAAGCACTAGAAAAAGCAATGAAACTAATGGAAATTACCGAACAAAAACAACAAACAAAACCCATTAACAATAACAAAGTTAAAAAAACTCAAGAGGAAATTGAAACCTTTAAGAAATTAATTGATGGTCAAACTAATAATAATATAATTGTAGATAAACAAGCAACAACAACAACAACCACTACAAGTACATCAAGTAAAACTACACCAACTACTGTGGATTGGTCATTATTTAAAGATGATGATATACCAGAGGTTGAGGATATAGATAGTGATGATGATGATAGTTAGAGTTAATAATAAAGATTAACTGAAATTGTTATTTATTTGTATCTTTATTATTCTTATTATTGCTTTTATCGTAGGGTTTAAAGAGATTTAGGTTACTATATTTCGAATTATTTTGGTATTGATATTGATGCTGATTTTGATGATATTTTAATTTTGGTGATTTGGATAAATCAATTTCTTGAGAACGGTTATTATCAGTTGATAAGGATATTGTAACTGAAGGTGAAGCTTTTTCGATAATTTGTGAGAGAATGATTTGATATTTATGATCTAATGGAAATTTACAGAGAAATGAATAGTTTTTTATGATAATCGACAGCAATTGTAGATCAATCATTGAGTCAATGAGATTGTATATCAATGTCATTGGAACATCCATTGACTTTTCTTTCATTACTCTTAGGAAATGAAGTGCATTGACAGGGTCTTGATCTTGTACAAAAGAATTCACCAAAACACCATAATGAAACGATGTCAGTTTCTTTCCTTTACTTAATTGCATCTGAATGATATTGTTAACTTCATGTGACTTACTCTTGCAAACTACCATTGAATGTATGACAATATTGGTAAAATGCTCATCAAGAGTATACTGAAAGCAATGGTTGTGGTAGAGCTCTATAACCAATGCATACATATTCTGGTTATAAAAGCCTTGTAATAAAACAAAAAACAATTTTCTACTGATTTCCAATGAATCATTTTTCATTTGTGCCCACAGGAGATCGAGTACCTTAAAAAGTCTCTCAGATTCCTTACTGTGTGGTATAACCTGTTCTAAATGTTGAAAAACATTCAAATAGACCAGATAAAATGTGTCCCCTATGGACACACTCTTGTGCTGATAGGCACCTTTGAATAAATGTAAAATAGAATCCATAGTATCAATATCATTCTTTAGTAAATAGGTATACAATAGTGTATTGTAAAACTCTAAATCCAACTGTTTATCAAAATTGTATGGTTCATTTTTTGCATCTTCATTGGCAATCTCTAAAACTCTCTGATATTTAACATTATTCGCTATCAGATTACAATATTTCTTATATTTTGGGTTTAACTTGAGTTTTGGTGTCTCTAAAGGTTCATAAAATATAGATTCTTGGAAACTTTTATCATTGTTGATCGATGTTGGTTGTGTACTTGTATTTAATGTTGTTGATGTATCTTTATGTGTTGTAAAACACCTACTGGTATTTGTTATTGTACTATTGCTATTTGATAATATACTACCCTTCCTGCTGATTGCCAATTCTTTCGATTTACGTATTCTGAAAATAAATAAACTCTTTAATCTATCTAATGCTGTTGGTGTACTTTTATATAAGCCATCTATTCTTCTATTCACAATGGTATTCAAATAAAATCTACTAAAAATATCAAACGAGTTGAATTTTAATAAATATTTATTCATTCTATCTTATTTGATCAAACAAAAATATGCAGATAAAATAAAAAACAAAAAAAATTTATAATAAATAATATTAAATTCAAAAAGTAAGATATTTCATTTCAAATCTATATTTGATTTTTAATTTGTATATTTATATATTTTCTTTATATTTTACAATTTGATGAACACAGAAAAGTGATTTGATTTTTTTTTTTTATTAACAGTTTCTCACTTTTCATTATGTAAAATTTCAATTTCTCCCTTGTGATTCACTGTTTCTATTGTTATTGATATGTTTAAATATTGCACTAAAAAGAATATTAAGATTAGTAATAGTAATAGATTAGTAAATAACTTTTTTTTGTTAAATGAAATTTCTAAACATTTAGATAACAATAGGGATATAATCAATTTGGTTAGAACTTGTAAAAGTTCATATTCATTTAGAAATCAATTGAGATATAGAAGATTCCCATCAAAATCATTTTATAGAAATGATGATATAGTAACCTATAAGATACCATCCAAATTCAATAGTATTGAATTAAATGATCATCAGTATCAATTATTATCTGATCAAGCTGTAATTGCAAGATTGAATATACCAACATGGATATTGGATAAAGAGGTAAAGGCTCTGAAAAAGCAGTTACCAATGAACATGGTCCATTGTGAACTGGATGGTATACAATCAACTTTTAAAGTTGGTGTTTTTAAAGAAGGTCTTAAATCTCTGAGAATTGGAAACTATTTCAAATCCATTTTAGGAAATATTGGAATATTTCCAGAATCATTAACAGAATTGACATTTGGGCGAGAGTTTAATAGACCATTTGAAAATGGAATGTTACCACCATACTTACGTAAATTGGTTGTTGGACCATATTATAGACACGCATTAACCAACTTACCAGAGACTTTAGAAGTACTGGGTATTGGTTGTTATCAAATTATAAAAGGTGATATACCATCATCTGTAAAACATTTGATTATTGGTGGAGGTGTAAAGGAACTTTCTCCAGATGTTTTACCATCTAGTTTAACCAGACTAGATATAGATACTAGATATTCCAATGTAGATCTAAAAGTTTGGTCTATCCCATCAAGTGTCACTAGATTGGAATTTAAGCCATCATTATCAAATTCAGTTTACAATAGATTGACACGTATTGGTGTCATTCCCAATAGTATCAGAGAGTTTTATTGGGACTTTAATGGTAATCACACTATTGAATACAATGGACTACCAAATAGTATACAAATTATGACCATTAATACCCATAATTGGAGTTTGACAATTCCCAAACTACCAGTCTCCATTGAGGATCTAACTGTACGTTGCGATAATATCCATACACATTTTCTCCCAGAAAAATTAAAAAAACTCACAATATGGTTTAGCAGAGGGGGTGCTTTTCATGGTCCAATGCCAGACTCTATTGAACATTTAGTTTTAAAAAGTGATACGTTTTATACATGTGGAATCACTGAAAGCATTATTCCAAAATATTTGAAGACATTGGTAATTGAAGGTGGTGCAATATATAAACCTCTGCCATCTAAATTACCATCTACATTGACATCAATGACATTACCAAACATGTCTGGAGGAACCTGTTTATTTGCTGTGAATGACTTACCACCCAATTTAACAAGTTTAACACTCACAAGACAAGGATTGGTTGTAGAATATGTTTCAGGTTCTTTATTTGACTTTGCACCTAGATCTTTAAAATATCTATCTATTGATGATCGTGTACATACACCTTATATATCTACTAAATACAAGGTAGAGAGATTTCTTTCAACTAAAACATCAAAAACAAATGATTTGATATATTTTAAAATCGTTTCACTCTTTGGATTTATATCGATGATGTTGAAGATTTTTGGAGTGAGAAATTTGATAATAACTCTGGGAATTCTAACAGGAATTCTACTCATTTTAATAATTATTGCCCAAGTAAGAACTAAATTGAAATTAAAATAATAGATTATTCATTTTCCCTAAACACATTTCAAATAAACACAACAAAAGTTTATATGGCAATAAAAAAAAATTATTTTGATTTTACAACCATCTAAAGAGACATTGACAATGATATTAAATAATTTTTTTGTGATTTCTAGTATTATAGAATTATTGGATAACAATAAAGACATTTTAAATTTTATTAGTTTATCAAGTTCTACTTATACATTTAAAAATAGAATTAGATGGTTTAATTTCCCAATTTACTATTGCAAGAGAGTAGCTGATGAATATGAGGAAGAGATACAAAATAGATCTATTTGGAGTAAATGTGCCGATCTATATTATAGAGTAACACTAAAGGATAAGAATGTAGTCGAACAAACTAATCCTATAGAGATATTTCAACATCTTCCCAAATATTTTAGAAGTTTGAATATGGATATAACACATTACCAAATTTACACAAAATATTTGGAATCATTGCCATTAGATATTACAAAGATATCATGTTCAATCTATAGTCATAGAAAGCAATTTACAGGTTTTAAAGTGACAAATGATACTATAAAATCAATTAGTATCTATGGTGCCATAGATTTAGATCATTTTAATGTACCATTAAAAATAGAGTACCTATATATTCATCAACCATTTTATAGTGGTCCTATTATGAGTGTACTAAATAACTTGGTAACATTAATAATTCCTAATTACTTTGGAAATATAGTTGAAGGAGATCTACCTGCTTCATTAGTAAAACTTGAAATTGGAGCAATAGAAAATGAAATAACCAGTGATAGGGTAATACCAAGAGGTTTAAAATCACTAGCAATCAAATATACTCGTAATAATAAGATGCTGAGGACTGGTGTTTTACCCAATGGTTTAGAATATCTAAAGATTGATTACCAAAATCAATTCGAAGAAGGTGTTCTACCCGATTCGATAAAAACTTTAATTTTCACAAACTACGATAATTTAGTGCGTAATCTACCTAAAAATTTAGAAACTCTAGTGCTCTCAGAATATGAATGTACAGCTATAATTGATTTACATTCATTACCATTGTCTTTGAAGAGCTTGACATTGAATATCAAATCTGGACCTCTAAAAGAACACTGTTTACCTGATTCTCTAACCTATTTAAATGTACGTTATCTACCAGGATCACTTGGTAAAGCTGTTCTACCTAAGAATCTAAAGAAACTGGATTTGGATAAATTTTCAGGTGATGTTTATTTACCTGATTCATTAACACATTACACCATAAGTTACAATATAGGTCAATTGACTAAACCTCTACCACCAAGTCTCAAGTACATTAAATTTGGAAACGATTACAATAGTATTATAGATGATTACATTTTACCAGAATCTTTAGAAGAAATGGTATTTGATTATTTATATAATCAACCACTTCCAAATTTACCAAAACAATTAAAATCATTATCATTTGGTAGTAGTTATAATCACCCATTACGTAAAGGACTTCTTCCTGAATCTTTAGAGAAATTGGTTTTGGGTCTAAGATTTGGTCAACCAGTAAAAAATATTCATTTATCCCAAAACCTCAAATACCTTACACTACCATATGGATATCGAGTTGATATTGACAAATTGTGTCCTTATCACAGTACTGTGAATATTGTTTATAGATAAAATTTATCTACAGAAACTTAATTTTAAATTTATTATTACTTTGTAATATCATTAGATCATTGAGTATTGAATTTGTAATATTTCTTTGTATGTAGAGATACTCTAGTGTGGGGGGTAAAGATTGAAATACAATATTTAGACCAGTACATGTCAGTGATGTCAATTCACTTGGAAGATTATTTACATTGACAAATTGTTTATAGAATTTTCCTAGTGTCATTGATTTAATAGATTTTGGTAAAACTTTGATATCGAGTGACTGATTAAACATGTAGCCAAATTTTAGAGTTTTTAGGCCATCGGGAATAACACCTACCTCTGTTATAGGCTTATTAAATGCAAAACCAAATTGTAATGATTTTAAAGTTGATGGTAGTATATTAGGTTTAATCATTTGATCAAAATTATCACCTATTACTAAAACTCTTAGATTCTTTGGTAATTCACCTGGGCCAAACTCATTGTTAAACTTTGAGCCTAATACGAGAGTTTTTATACTCTGAGGTAATAAACCAGGTATTAGTTGTAAATCATTCATTCCAACGATATGAAGTGTTTCTATACCCTCTGGTAGAGACCCAAGTTTTAACATTGATTGGGTAGCCCTTGCAATTCTACAATCTCTAACCAATGGAGGTATCATACCAGGTGGAATTTCTGATTTATAATCATAACCAAATCTCAAGAAAATCAGAGATTGAGGTAAACAATTAACTAAATTACCACTATAACGATCAGTATTCAAATATGTCAATGAAGAGGGAAGTGATTTATGATCTAACCCACTATTTGGACCCAAGTCCATACTTGTTATAAATTGGTTGGTATTAAGTTGTAGTGTTACTTTACATCGCCAACCGATAATCAAGGAATGTACATGATGACTTAAATCTTTTTCTGATATAGTTGTATTTGAAATAGCACCAAGATAGACTGTTGATATATTATACCGATCTTTTATTATATTATATTGATTCAGTTGATTTCTATCAAGTATTCTAATATTGCTAAACTTTTTTGGTATGTCCTTATTGAAATATATGTAATTTTCATTATGTATGGGGAATGAATGAAACCTTATCACATTTTTAAATGAGTATAGCTTTTTACAACATCTAATTAAGTTTAATATATCAATGTTTTTATCAAAATGTTGTATAATTTCTTTTATAACAATTAAATTCATTGATAGTTTTAATAAAATATGCAAAAACAAAAAATAATTCCAACAAAATTCTATACTGTAAGAGGTTTATAATAATATAAAGAATTGTATAATTTATTTAAATAATTAAATTTATAAATTAAAGTGTGAAATTTATCTGAATGAAGGAGGTTTAAGTTGAGATCTTCTTCTGAGACTTTTAGTAAGAACTTGAGTTGGACGTTTAATTGGTTTTACTTCTTCTTCAGAAGTAGATGATGAAGATTCATCAGATATTGAAATTTCAGGAGTTTTAGGAGTTAATTTTCTTCTAGTTGATTTAATTACAGTGGTTTTGGTATCATCAGTGGTGGTTGTTGTGGTAGTTGTCTTTCCAACCAAACCACTTCTGGATCTTGTTGGAATTACTGTTACTTTAACTGGACTAACCTTAGCCTTACCTGAGGCAGCTCTAGTTTTAGCAACCTTAACTGGTGGTTTTTCAATAAGAATAACTGGTGAGATGTCATTGTCTTTAGTTGTTGTTTTGGATGATTTACCCATAATATTATTTACTAATTTCTTTGGAGTTTCAATGACACTTGTCAATATTTTACTCTTTGATTTGGTGGTGGCAGTTGGTTTTACAGGTGTGGCTAATTTTGATGGGGTTGATGGGGTAATGGATGTGAATTTATTAGGAGTTGATGGTATTTTAGTTGATGCTGATTGTGAAATTGTTGATGAGGTTGAAGATTGACTAGAGTAATCTGGTTCATCTTTGGATTTGAGTAGTTTATTAGCAGATTTACTAATAGTCTTTACAGTATTGGTAATTGGTGCAACCATTTTTTGTGATAATGGTCTAGAGGTCTTTGACTTTCCATATGGACCTCTAATATCAATATCTAACCAATCATCCTCGGATTCTTCAACTGTACCCTTTTCTTTTTCATTTTCTTGTTTATCTTCTATATCTTCATCAATATTGATAACTGAAACATTATTATTAGTGGTGCTAGCTGTAAGTGATTTTGTAGTTGGATCATTCATCAACAAATCAGACATTATATCGTCTTCATTGATTTCTTTCATCAATAGACCATTGTCATTATATTGATTTGGATCTACCATTAATCTATCTGGAGTCTGACATGAGATAGTAGAAGGAGTACCAGGTGCTAATGGTGAATTTGGAATAACCTCAGTGTCTTTAAATCTTACAGAGAAACCTTGTCCAGTTACAGATTTTTCGACATCACCCTTGTAGAGAGTATTTTGCTCTACACCTTCATTCAACAGTGCAATTTTGCCAACAACTTTGGATTTCATTGGAGTTGTAAAAATAGTACCATTGTTATTACCGCCAGCAAGTGATTTCAATGCTTTAAATGGACTACTTGCTACACCATGACTACTGCTGCTTCCTCCGTGAATACCATGATGATACAGACTTGGTTTATCTTTTAGTTTATCTGATAGACCACTGTTTAGAATAGCAGTAGATTCCTCTGCCTTGTGTTTCCATTTGACCAAATCCTCCTGAAGAGATTGTTTCTCTTTTTTCTCTTGGTTCAATTGAATCTGTAAAGAATGATTTTCCAATCTGTGAGTGTATTCCAATTTCTCACGTGATTCTTGATATTGAGCCTCTAGTGATTCTCTCATTTCTCTCAGTTCTAGGTCTCTTTGTTTTTGGTAGGTTTCAATTTCTCTGATGAATTGCAATCTTTCATATTCAAGTTGTTGAATCTTTTCATTCAACTCGTCAATACCTTGATGAGAATGATTTCTTTGTTCTTCCAAATCTTCAATTTTTTTGGAGAGGCTTTGTATCTCTTTTTGGTTACTCTCTAGGATATACTGGTTCTTTTCTCTTTCTTGTTCTAGATCTACCACCAACTTATCAAATCTATTTTGTAGTTGATCTCTGTCACATTGAATCTCTGTGATTTCCATTATCCATTCATGGTCTGATTTCACTGGTGTTTTTGGTTTATTACTCTTTAGGTCTTTAGCAATCTGGGTAGTTTTTTCTAGTTGTTCTTGTAGTTTCTGAATCTCCATCTTACTTGTGGACATTTCTGATTTTCCTAAAGAGATTTGCTCTTGAAGTTTCTGGCATTGTAATTGGTTAACTGTCTTGATCAATTTTAGTTTACTTTGGAATTGATCATAGATCATTTTAGTTTCATTTGTCATTTGTTGGGCGAATTGATTTTCCATATCGGTACAAATTCTCATATTCTCCTTATGCATCTCTTCTCTCAGTGATACATTCAAAGAGTTGAATTTAATTTCATAATCAAACAATTTCTTTTGATTATCATGTAGATATTGAACCAATTGATCTTTTTCCATATTGTTGTAATCCAAAACCAGAGGTTTTTGACCAAAAGCAATACTATTTCTAGAGAGAGTAGAAATATTACTATTTGGCAAAATGATAGATGGTTGTAGTTGTTTTTGAATATTTAGTATATTATTGTTATCCTTTAGTGGAACTGCAGTACTCTGTGATAATGTAGCATCCAAATGTATTCTTTTCTTGATTTCATTCATTTGATTATTTAAAAGGCTTAAATCAATAGTTTTTCTCTTTTTTGAGTTTTGTTGTTGCAATTGTTGTTGAGATTGATTTAAAGTTGCATAGGATGGTGGAGGAGCTTGGAATGATGGAGGAGCTTGATAAGCTGGAATCTGTTTAATTTTACTGTTTGTGGTGATCTCTTTGGCACTGGCAGAGAATCTGAGTACATTCAAAGTCTCATCAGAGTCTTTTTCAGTTGGACTCACATTGACAATCATTGCAGCTTTACCATTACCAACAAAATACTCTTGACATATTCTAGTTAAATCTGACTCTCTCCATGGGATAATTTGAGTCTTACCACTGAGAGATTGTTGTTTCAGACCTTCTATACACTTGCCCAGAATAAATAGTGATGTATTAATATTACTAGCTTCTTTTAGTCTATCACCTGTAGCTTCAGTACGTGAAGCTCTTTCACAACCTGCTAAATCAATAATAGTCATCTTGGAGATACGAAGCATTTGTGGTGTTAATTGTTCTCTTGGAATGTCTGTTGGATAGGCAAATACTTTTACAGTCAAAACAGCATGTGAACGAGAAGAGGTCTTATTCAATTTAGTACCACCAACTCTTCTGCAAGCCTCACCTTGTTCAATAACATCACGAGCATCTTCTGCACTGGTAACTAGTACTTCTTTTAGATTCTGGATAGTTACAGCCTTGTCATTGGTCTCTAATTTCAGTGATGGTTTAGTTTTACGATTGGTGTCATCCAACAAATCATATATAGACTTTTTATAGATCTCATAGTAACTAAGCCAAACAGAGTAATTATATTGATCAGACATTGAAATGGATTGCATTTTCTTTGTTCCAGGTGTCTGTGGAATAGTTATATGTGGTCTTTCAACCGATTCACTGCTGTCATCTTCCATTTCAGAATCATTATCTTCATTATCACCATCTTCTTGATTATCATCATCTGATTGTCCATCAAATTCTTCAGGATACTGATGTGTAGTATTTTGTGAAGAATCATTTAGAATATTTTTTTGATCGTCATCATTTCTCTTTAGACATTGTTTTGGGATACTTTTAAAAATCAATTCCAATGCTCTTGGTATTATACCTGGATCTTGATCATTACCACTTATAGTGTAGGTCTTTCCTGCGTTAGTTACACCATACGATAGTAGCAATATATTATGTCCATTTAGAAATGATTGTATTAATGGGTATGTTACAAAACTATAATATTAATATAGTATATTAGTTAATTAATATATATTATTAATAATAATAATAATATTAATACATACTTAAATAATTCAAATTGAGTTGTAGTGGTTGGAAATACTGAATTAAATGAAAATCTATTTTCTGAATCAGTATTTTTTGTGGATTTAATTGAAACTGTATTCTTTGAAAGTATATTGAAACAATTGGATTCTTTTTGTTTTTGTTCCTCTTTGGAGAGTGGTCTTATTCTAAGATAGACTTTCATTGGAACTTTATCTTCATTTCCAAACATACTTTGATCCAAAGTCATTGTAGAGTTTAATGATGGTTTACTTGTAGATTTATTCAATAATATACTGGTATTGTTTACATTACTATTACGATGACCTGTATGAACAGACAATGGTCTAACTGATGACCTACTTGGTGTCTGATAAGGTGATGATAAAATCTTCTTTTTCATAGTAAATGAAGTTGATGGTGATAATCTATGTTTTAAATATCGGTATCCAATCAGTATTTCTTCGTTCCTGTCATCTCCATATTTTGATTCACATCTCTAGAATACATACATCAATTCATTTTTTTTTAATTGTGATTTTGAAGGGGAAGAAGGAGATTCCTCTTCATATCTAAAATCTTTCATATTGTTTTATCTATCTATTTACAAAAATTTTAATTACCTTAATAAAAAAAAAAAAATGTTTATATGTTTTCTAACTGTTGGATTTTTGAATTTTTGAATTTTAACCGCGCACTCTGCAAAATCATTATTTTTATAACCATTATAACTTAAGTTTTGGTGATAATAATTTTAGTTTACAAGTATTTGAATTTTATAAAGTTTTATTTATATAAAGTTAAGGAAAAAAATTTTAAAGTTGGTTATTAAAAGTACTGTTTGGTTTAAAAAACTAAATATATTTAGACTATGATTATCAAAAGTTATTGCTGATGTTGTTAATGATTTAATATCTTCTGTGATCAGTAGTTTCAACTTCAACTGGGACAATACCCCAGATATCCTTTGCGTATTCATCCATAGCTCTATCAGAACTGAAAAAGTAAGTTGAAGAAGTGTTGATGATGGATTTCTTTACCCATTCTTGTTGATTCTTCCAGAGTTGATCAACTTCATTTTGAGCCTCAAGATATAATGGGAAATCTTGAATGGTTAGATAGAAATCATTATAAATCAATGAGTCCAAAATTGGTCTAAAGATCTCAGGTGGACCAAAAGTACCCAACTCAATATTGAGGAATACCTCTTGAAGACGTGGATCAATGACAACTTCCTTTTGCTTCATCTTTTCACGAGCTGCATCAATTTCATGTGTTCTCAAACCAAAGATAAACATGTTCTCTTGTCCAACTTCATCGGCAATCTCTACATTGGCACCGTCCAATGTACCGATAATCAATGAGCCATTCATTGTGAATTTCATGTTACTAGTACCAGAAGCCTCAGTACCAGCTGTGGAAATCTGTTGATTGATATCCGATGCTGGAATGATAACCTGTGCAATGGATACATTATAGTTGGCAATAAAGACAACTTTGAGATACTCTTCAACTTCCTTGTCCCTGTTGATAACCTCTGCTACAGAGTTTATCAATTTAATATGTCTCTTGGCCATTACATAGCCTGGAGCTGCTTTACCAGCGAATACAACTACTCTAGGAACGACATTCTTTCTGTCCTTTGGAGACATCTTCTTAATTGTAAGATATCTATGAATGACACCCAAGATATTAAGTAACTGTCTCTTGTATTCATGAATTCTCTTGATATGAACATCAAACAATGCATTAGTATTCACAGTAATACCGCAATTCTTGTGAATAAAATCAGCTAGACGTTCCTTATTGTACTTCTTGACTGATCTCCATTCCTCTTGTAACTGTGGATTGTCAATATGTTGTTTCAATCCCTTTACAAGTTCCAATTTAGTTGTCCAATCTGGTGTTCCTAACCATTTAGTTAGGATTTGAGATAGAGGTGGATTAGCTTGTTCGATCCAACGTCTTGGAGTTACACCATTGGTCTTATTTTGGAATTTAGTTGGCCAGAGACTGTAGAAATCTGGGAATACGACATTCTTGACCAAGTCACTGTGCATGGCAGCAACACCATTGACGCAATGGCTACCTACAATAGCTAAATGTGCCATTCTAACCTTCTTTTCATCACCTTCTTGAATGATGGAAAGGTTTCTCATACGGTTGATATCATTAGGCCACTTCTGGCTGACTTGCATGAGGAATCTATGGTTGATACCATAGATCAATTGCATATGTCTTGGGAGTAGATTCTCCAAGAGACTAACAGGCCACATTTCAAGGGCCTCTGGTAAGATGGTATGGTTAGTGTATGCATAAGTCTTGGTTACAATATCCCAAGCTTCGTCCCATTGCAAACCTTCTTCATCAATGAGTTTTCTAAATAACTCTACAATACCAATAGTTGGATGAGTGTCATTCAATTGAATGGCAACCTTTGAGCTGAAATCACTCCAGTTTTGATGTGTTTTTTTGTAACGTCTTACGATATCACAAAGAGTGGCGGCAACAAAGAAATATTGTTGTTTGAGACGTAATTCTTTACCAGAGTAGGTATTATCATTTGGATAGAGTACAGAGGTGATATTCTCAGAACGTTGTTTAGCTTCAACAGCAGAGAGATAGTTACCTCCATTGAAAGCCTCCAAATCAAATTCCTTATGTGGTTTAGAAGACCACAAACGAATGTTATTGGTATTGGTTGTGTGGTATCCTGGTACTGGTGTATCATAGGCAATTGCTTGTACCAATTCACCACCTTCCCAATCAAATTTAGAACCGTCTTGTGATTTCTTTTCTGTTACATGTCCATAGAATCTGACTGTATATTGAACATCAAGTCTCTCAATCTCCCATGGATTACCAGCAACTAACCAGTAATCTGGTACCTCAGTTTGAAAACCATCATAAATACCCTGTTCAAACATACCATAATTATAACGTAAACCATATCCCCATGCTGGATACTAAAATATATTTTAAAAAATTATACAAATGTGTGTGGAGTGGGGGTGGGAGTGGGGTGAAAGTGTTAGTGTGTGATTGGTGAAGTTATTAATAAATATGCAAAATACAAACTTTTAATGTTGAAAGACTGTCCATAAAACATGCAGCTAATCTACCTAAACCACCATTACCTAAGGCAGCATCTTTTTCCTCTTCATAGAGATCCTCTAATTCGAAACCCAATTCCAAGAGTGCACTGTGATATTCATCTTTTAAACCCATATTATGAATGGCATTTTGTAATGATCTACCCATAAGGAACTCCATAGATAGATAATAAACTCTCTTTGGATCATTTTCAGTGTAATATTGTTGAGTTTCATTCCATCTCTCAATCAATCTGTCTCTGACACTGTATGCTGATCCCTGGTAAGCTGAAAACGAATCAAAATTGTATTTGGTTCTTGCCAATGTATATTCAACGTGATCTAAAATACCCTTTTGAATTGAATCCTCATCTAAATACAATTATATTAATCTCTTTGAGTCTTTTCATATTTTTTCAAAATTTGCCTGGTAAAAGGGTTATGTATATCAAACTTACCATTCTTTAGAAAATCAGTTTTCAATGCAAAGAGTTTGGAACCTTTCTTTTTTTCTGTTGGTGGAATGACACCAGTTGTTGTTCTTGCGGTGTGTTTTAAAGGAATTGACATCATTCTTGCTAATTTTATAATTACTATAAAATTTTAAAATATATTATATATAATCTTATCAATTGAGGGTTGGGGGGTTTTACAGAAGTTTAATTATACTGATATATATTATTATAATGAAAAAAAAATTAAAAATATATTATTATATTAATAAGAATATTTTCTTTTTTAATTTTAATTATTTAAAATGATGATGTGCTTGTTTGCTTGTTTTAAAACAAAATTAAAAATATTATTTTTAAATTATATATATTTTCTATTTTCTAATTTTTTTTTTTTTTATCAAAGAGAAAGAGGAATTAATTACAAATTTGTAATAAATTATGATTGGATCGTTAGATAGAATGTATAATTAAACCTGTCAAATTTGAAGATGTAAAAAAAAAAAATTAAAAAATGTAAAAAATTTTTTTACATTATTGTCATGGATCTTTATGTATATATACATGTAGTTGTTGGTATGTGTGGAGTGGTTGTTAATCCAAACTAATATTCATGAGTATTAAACATATCAATCTATCGATCTCTTCAAGTAGGGACTCTTTTAACATTCTTTTTTGATTTATATTTTTTTTTTTTATCCAAATAAAGTGATCATTTTCTAGTGTTTTTGGTTTCCTCATATGAATTGTCATTATACAAAATAAAACTCTCTGACTTTACCTTTTTCCAAAATATGTGTTATGTTGTAAAGAATAAAAAAAATAATGAAAAAGCGATACTTGGATTTTGTGAATTGGGAAAAAAAAAAATAAAAATCAAAAAAATAAATTTATCGTCGGGGGGCGGGTTTTTACAACTGAACTGTGTCGGATTTGTATGTTCACACAAATTATTAATTAATTTTAAAAAAAAAAAAAAATTCAAATATTTGTAGTTTGAGGTTATTGCTAAAATAGTCATTGTTAATAATCTATTGTAATTATTGATTTGGTTGCCTTGATTATTATAATTGTCAATCATAATAAAAAGATAGATTTGCAAATCTTTTGTGTTAAAATCTTTTAAAAGAATCTCATAATAAATAGTATTAAAAGATTTTTTGAACTATTTTTTTTTTTTTTGCAATTGATATTTTTGAGAGGATGTTAAAAACATTTGGGTTCTTGATTAGTAGAGGATCACTTTTGGGATGTTTGAATAGGAGTACTAGATTTTATAGTAGTAGTACTACTACTTCAATACCAGATATAGGAGATAAAGGAAATGATATGATTGCAATGGCAAAGGATATGCAATCTTTGTTAAAATATAAAGATGAGAAAGGAATTGTATTTTCAGATAAAGAGTGGTTTAATGTACTAAGTAAGAGGGCTGTAGCAGGGTTACCTAAACATATGGGATTCGAGGTTGTAGATATAAATTCTGCAAAAGGTGAGCTTACAGCTACTATGGTAGTCACTGACAACCAGATGGCTGCTAATGGGTATGTCCATGCAGCTAGTTTGACGACATTGGCGGATACTGCATGTGGTTTCAGTTGTTTTACCAATTTACCTAAAGGATCAAGTGGATTTACAACAGTTGAGATGAAATTGAATTTCATTGGTACTGCTACTGTAGGTGACAAACTAACCTGTGTTTCTAAATTGATACACTCTGGTAAATCAACTCAAGTTTACGATGCTTCCATTTATAATAAGGATAAATTGATTACTCTATTTAGGTGTACCGAAATGATTTTGTATCCTACCATAAAGAATAATAATAAATAGATTAAAATAGATTGTGTGCAGATGATTGTATTAGTATTTATTTGAAACTATTTGTCATTTGTTTCTTGGGAAATATGCAAACTAGTTTTTTAATTAATACCCCAACTGCCTGTTTAGGTTGACATTATCGACAAAAAATAAAAATCTCTTCTTCATTTTTCATTACTCCTTGTTACTAAGAAAAATCATAATTCTTTTACATTACAGAAATAATGGTAACAACATCAGACAGGGGAAGTTTGATAGCAGGCACAGCATTTTTGTTAATTAACCTATTATTTGTACAGAAATCAAATAAGAAGACAAGCCTTGTCAATGTTGATCATTGTGAAGTTTGTGTATTTTGTAATAATATAGCCCAAGATAAAATTCTTTATCAAGTATGATACACTACAGAGTATAAACAAACAGTGTTCTATTTTTTGATACTGACAGAATATTATTGTAATACAGAATGAACATGTAAAAGTATTTGAAGACAGACACCCAAAAGCAACAGGACACTATTTAATTATACCAATCAAACATATTGTATCTATAAAAACACTTACAGCTGAACATTTACCAATTCTACTACAAATGAAAGAAATGGGTAACGAAATTGTAGCTAGAGAATTCCCAAATCATACGGTTAGATTTGGATATCATAACCCACCATTTTATTCTATACCTCATTTGCATTTACATTTGCTAGTTGAGCCTTTTACACCAAAATTCAAAAGATATAGTTACACATCCTTCTTTGGAGGTTTATGGTACAAGAACCAAGACGATATCATAAAGTCAATTTATGATCAAGTAGTATAATATAATTTAGCTATTAAAAATTAAATACAATAAAACGAATTTATTATTTAATCGACATCTGTGGATTCGTCATCAGGTAAATTGGATAATAGGTTTTTGTAGAATTGAGCTAATTCTGGTGACTTTGGTACACCTAATCCTTCAGAATGCATTGTATAGAGATTGGTTATAGCTGCTTTATTATTCATCTAAATATAAAACAATATTGTTAGTAACAATAGTGGGATAGTGTTTGAAATTCAAATAACATACATTGTGGTGAAAAGAATTCTGATAAGAGTAAAAAGCATTCAGATAACTTTGTTCAACACCATAACCATTGAAATACATTACACCCTGATTTAGATAAGCATCTGAGTTTCCTAATTGACTAGATTCACTGAAATACTGAAATGCTAATTTATAATTTTGTTGTAATCCTTCTTGACCATTAAAATACAGTTCACCCATAGTTAATAGTGCAACTGCATCTTTTCTCTCTATTGCCAATTGAAGATATTTCATAAACTTTTGAGAATCCTGTTCGACATAGATACCATTTCTATATAACATAGACAAGAAGGTAGCAGCCTGTCCACTACCCTGCTGTACTGAGGTCTCTAGATATTCAATACTTTTCTCAGGTTGACTAGACGACATCAAATTAGTAGCTAACCAATAACTACTATCAGCATGTCCTTTCTGAGAAGCTTCAATGAAATATTTTATAAAGGATTTATCTTGTTCCTCATCTGTTGTTGCCTGTATCATTGAATACTGTGCATGATGGTATTTACCTAACTCATAGGTTGCAACTAGATAATCTTTCTCTCTGGCCTTTTCCAACCAATATAGACCCTGTTTTCGATTGACTTTAATATCATATTTACCATGTAAAAGTATCATACCCAATGTAAATTGTGCATTTGGATACTCTTGAATACTAGATAGATTTAGATATCTAATAGCATCCATCTTCTTTTTCTGTTTCTCTTGTTCATGTTGAACTATATTATCCTTCATTCTTAAACTCTTCATTCTCTCTTGTCTCAACCATGATTTATAATCAAAATCCTTATCTACATTTTCTGATGACACCCAACCATTCCCTATAACCATACTATCCGATTGACCATCATCCCTATTTACAACACTAGATAAACTCGGTAGAATAGGTACAAATATATTCCTTGTAGAGTCCATTAAAAGTGACATAGCATATGCATATTGACCTTCTGCAAGATCTTTATCAGCAGATCTCTTGAAATATTCAGTAGACAATTGATCTAATGACTCTTTTCCACTATCATTTTTAATGATACCCTGTGAATAAAATAAACCTATATTGAAATCTGATAATGATTCATTCATATAACAATCGTGTTCATAGCTATTCAATCTTTTCTTTTCTTCAGTAGTGAATACATGTTGATATTTATCTTGTAGTGTTTTTATATTGTTTAATAGTTTTTTCTGATTTTCAGATAGTGAAATCTCGTCATCACTTAATTCTCTTGTAATAACATTATTGATATTGTTGTTACAATAGTATCTATTTAAATAACTGAAAGCATTGATTTTGTTAATATTTCGAAATGTCAACATCCCCTGCGTAAATCAATAAAAATTGTTTTAGCATTTGTAAATAATTTAATACTTTTTGTAAACAAAGTAAATTTAGGGAATTGGTACCAATATTTATTTAGATCAAATACAGTTTAAACCGAAAGGATTAAGATAAACAATATATGTTTACAACCTTTTTTTTTATAAATTGTCTCCGTCTTTTTCTTACACAATTGTAACTATTAAGAAGAAATACAAGATACCAGAAAAAGCTAAAGAAATAGTAAGAGAAACCTTAGCACAAAAATAAAATTCCAAGTAGAAACTTATATTAAGTCAACAAATTGAAATTAAGAAAAAATTTGTGATAAAATTTTTTGAAGTTACAATGCATGATATAAATATCTCTCAATTAGATAAATTAATTGAACAACAACAGGTATGAAGACTTTTTTTTATTTTTAACTCTTAGTAAACATGAATTAATATCATTTACCAAATAGGATCCCAAAGTTAATGGAATTTTAAATGAAATAATTAATAATCCATTATCTTTTAATAAAATTGGCGAAATTCTAGGTAGTAATAACTTTAAAACAAAATACTTTGGATTGACTATTATAGAAAATGTTATAAAAAAGCAATTATCATCATTGACAGCACAGCAAAAGGCATCAATGTTACAAGAACTATTGATGATAGCAACCATTGCACCTTTTAGTAACTACATTGAAGGTTCTGATATGAAGAATCTTGTATTCAAGAAATCAGCTAGTCTTATGGGGATGTTAATGGGTAGAGACTTATCACAAGAGACATTAGTACAAGTTCAACAATTGATTCAAAGATTTGCAGCCAATAATGTCAATAATAACAATAATAATAGTGCCACTTCTGGAGGTACTATATCAATACTACAGATATTTCAGAGTTTAGCTTCAGAGGTTAGAAAAATCAAAGAGGACAGACAATTCCTCTTCAATTACACACAGAGTAGTATTCAACCACTGATCAAGGAAATATTTCAAATGATATTTATTGAGTCGGTAAAGGTTATAAAAGAGTCTAACGACACTATTGTAAATTATAAGACTCTTCAGATTGAAGCTTTAAACACATTGAAGGCTATTGTGGAACTTGTTGATATTGAACTTCTACTGAACCAAGAAGCACTTCAATTGATATTTTTAAAATCACAAGAATCCTATTTTAGAGGTGCTTGTGTATTAGTGTTCATTGAGTATATATCAGCTTTCATACAGCACCAAAACAAAGTCACTGTTCAACAATTTCAAGATTATTCAGTTAAATTTATACCCTATTTCTTTGGCGAACTGATGAGAACTTCATTGTCACAGCAGATACTGACTGCAACTAGAAAAGATATTAAAAAGCACTATTCAAGCCAATCTAAACTCTACAGTAACTTTTGTGTTCTCTTGTCGCTGTTACTCAAGAATTTCATAGAGATTCTCTATGCAAGAGAAGGTTTCCAGGAATCTGATAGATTTACATCGATAATGCTTTCCATTTTGGAACTGGAAAGTGGATTTATATTAGATTATCATTTGGAAAAATGTAAATTCTTGAAACAATCTAAAAATATACAGATTGTGCAGACTAATCAACCTAGATATTTGGAGTTTTATAAAGGTGTTTATCACCTTTTGAAAAGACAAAATAGATTGATTTTTGATGACTCTGAACAGGATCCACCCATTAATGGTATTTTATGTAACTTGGAAGACAAATCACTTTCAGATTGGATAAAGTATTCAGAGACCCTGGAAGAGATTATCATTCAGTACAGTGGTTTATATGGTGAATTGGTAAACTCTATTTTTGTTGAAAAATTCAAGTATCTATTGTACAATACCAGAGTTCAAAAACAGTCATCAGATGAGATTGGATGTAAGATTCAATCTATATTTTGGATATTTGGTGTGTCTATGGGTGGTTACCAAGTTGAACCAGGACAACAACAGCAATTCTTTACTCAACTAATATCAGTGGAGGTGAATGACTATTTAAAGGAATCTATATTCCTTGGAGTTCTGTTTATTCTGAGATTCAGCCCTAAGTTATTGAGAGTTGCTAATGCACAGTTTATACATAATATCATTCAAATTGTAATTACTCAGTTTCTAATGTCTGGTAAGACATGTCTAGTTGAAATGTCAGTAGAGACACTATCTATACTACTAGATAAACCACACATTTCTAAAGCATCTCCTGATAGATTGGATTCAGTTCTAATGAATCAAGCAGAGAGAAAAGATCTCTTTAGCGAACGTGTTAGATTGAAGATTTTTGAATGTGTTGGTAGCTACCTTGGAAATCGTGCTAGCCAACCTGGTGAACTTCAACAATATCTTCAGGTCATTTTAGAACAGTATCTTAAACAATTACAATCACAAGATCTTCTGAAAAGCACTGGTATTAAAGCCTATGGAAAACAAACCAACTATATCCTATCAGCACTCATTCACTTGGAAAAAGGGTTGAATAGTAATAATGGATGTCTTGTTCAATTTTTAATACCAATACTCGATCAAACTTACAAATGGACCTGTGTAAAACTACAACCTGAGCAAGAGTATCTTCCAGTGCAATTATCATTTAAAAAGAAGATTTTGGAAATTTATGAAGATTTTGTTTTACATTATTCATCAGATCAAATACAAAATCTATTGAATCAAATGAACTCATTTCTTAGTATAATGACAATGGATGAACTAATTACAAGTAGTGCCTATTCAGATCAGGTTCTACCTAAAATCATCACCTTTTTATCATATTTTTTGAATAGTGTATACTCGGTTTTACAACAAAATGAATTTATAAATCAGATATTAGACAGATTCCTTCCTATGGCTTTCCAATTAGTTATGCAACAACAATTGGTTGGAAAAGGGTCTAAACTCTATCAGGATCTAGTTGAACTCATCAATGTACTGGTATTACATTGTCCACAGTTTATGGTAGTTAATGATCGTTTGGTAAACTATTTAATGTTGACCAACAACTGTTTAAAGAACCAGTCACCACTGATTCACAGTGTAGCCATTCAATCATTGATTAACTATTTCAGTAATGTCACAAGCACCATTTTAACACTAGCAACACTGAAACCAATATTCATTAGCGAAATTACTATAATCACTGAATTCTCATGTGTTTTACAGTTACTCTCTAACCCAATCTATCAGAATTCATTTGATATCAAAACTAACATGGATGATGATTCAATTGTCTATTCAACATCAACCAACTTGTCAAGAGAAACTGTTAATTCTGTTAAAGGAAATCTTCCCTACTATGCAACAGATTGAAATAACTAATCTTTTTACAAAAGGTATTACATTTGATAATTTTAATATGGTATTTGAAGGTATTTATAAAAGATCTACCATCTAAACAGATAACACGTTCTCTAAAGTTTTTAAAAATAAATAATCAAAATGAACAGTGGGGTTGGAAAAAATGGGTTTTAAAAATTTTTATTTGATTTTCATTTATTATAATAATTGTTTATTTACTGTGTTGTAAAAAAAAAATTCTAGATATTGTTTAAATCTAAGAAATTAGAATGTCGCAACTAAAACAGGTATCAGCAGGTGTATTTAAACATGCCACAGGATTGTGGTCAAAATCATTGACAGCCAATGATAAACCATCACAAGCAACAGAAGAGAACCCAACATATCCCTATATAATTACAGATGTTGATCAAGTAGTACCAACTAAGGAACATATGGAATCATTTGAATCCAAAAGAAATCAACTGGATAAACAAATGCCAGTTGGAAAGAAACTAGAAACACTATCACTCTTTTACAATCCTACCAGTGAAGGTTTATTGAAAAAGATCTTACAATCCGATTGGAAAGAGACATTCCTTAACAATAATGGTGCTGATCAATTGACTTTTTATATCAATGCCAATGATGCAATTCAAGCTAATGATGTACCTTTCTATAAACTACTCATTTGTAGAGTTTGTCTAGGTAGAGAGGGATTAGATTTCACTCAACCACACAAAGGTTACTATAAAGTAAAAGATCTCACTCAAATTTCAACATCCTTTTTATATACATTTAGAAACTCTTTACTACCATATGTTCCACCACCAGTTGAGAGTTCACCATTGAAATCATCTTCCTCTTCTGTTAATTCATCACCTGCAAAAACAACTACAACCAGTACCAGTACACCATCATCACCAGGAGGTGAAGGTAAACTATGTCAAGCCTGTACAAAAATTAATAGTTTAACTTCACGTTTTTGTACTAGATGCGGTAATCCAATTAAACAATAAAATTATATACAATCAATCAATCCAAATATCCCTCCTTTCTTTGTTCTTATTATTATCATATTATTTATATTTTTTGTTTAAATTATGTAAACTACAGTGAAGGTGGATCCAATTTATTTCTAAAATATAAATTCTCTTTGTAGTAATTAGCAATAACTTTTCTTTTGGCAAAATATCTGTCATTTAATTGTAGAAAAGCATTTTGAGAATATTCTGGTGAATCAAAATTAATAAATACACGAACCTCACCAGGATTTTGAACATTTTTCTCTACTACATGAATCTTAATTTGTTTGACTACACCATATTTTTCACATTCCTTTTGAATTTCTTCTTGAAGTTGATCATCAATTTCATTTTTTGTAGTAATATTCTACAAATATGCAAATCAAAAAATATCCAACGATAATGGGGCAGATATTAATAAAATGGTTTATAAAAAAATTATAAATTTTGAAATTCAAAGAATACATACACTCAATAATAAAACTTTTGTTGGAAGTGCTGAGAATTGTGATTGAGAAGAAGCTATAGATGTTGTAGTTGCTGTTGAAGGATGAGATGTTGTTGTTGTTGTGGTAGTTGCTGTTATAGGTGGAGGTGGAGTTGTTGTTGTTTTTGTTGAAGTTGAAGTTGTATCTACAGTAGTTGTAGGTGAATTAAGAGTTTTTGACATTTTTTGTCTTCTTGCAAAAGCAGCTTCACCAGATTCGTCATCATAGAGTGGATTGATTTTCATTATGTTACTTGATGTATTTGTACTGGATTTTGGTGACAATGGTCTCTTTTTGTTTGGTAGATGAGTTGTATCCATTTGATTTTCATTTGTACGCCTATTCATTTGTTCAGTTTCTCTTTTTATTCTTTCTTGTTCTTGTTTCTCACGTTCTCTTACATATTGTTCATAGTCATTAGGTTGGAATGGATTATATTCATCGAGTATCTCTTCTTCCATCATTACTGTATCATGTCCATTATTATTATTATTATATTTATTTTTGTTCTTATTGTTAATGTTGTTATTTTTAGATTCTAAAATTGGTGATTTTTCAAAGACTGGTGGTTTATTCTGCACAGGTGTTGTTGTAGCTTTCATCTTTTTAGCATGTAATAGTTTTGGTGGTAGTTTAATAGAACTAATGTTATTACCACTATTAGATGTTATACTACTAGTTTCGCTATTATTATTAATTGTACTATCTATTATCATATTACTATTTATATTATTTTTATCAGTATCACCATTTATATTTTTAGTGACTGCTTTACTATTAATGGAGTTTTCATCAACTATATCTACTGTATCTTCTGCAATTGCAGTTGGTCGGATAGCATCATCATTTTCATTGTACTCCGATTCTGATTGTTTATTGTCAATATCCAAGTCATCATATAAACCGGGAGTTTTACTCATCTTAAAGATCTTCTAGCAGAATGCAAAAAAAATATTAAAATTTTGTAAAAATGAAGATAAAAAAAGAGATCAAACAGCAATTGTTGTATAATTTGATATAATTAAATACAAAATGAAAAATGATAGGGTATTATTATTATTAACTAAAATTTCTATAACAATAATATTAAAAAAAAAATACTTTTTCTATTTCAACCATTTGATTTTTTCAGAACCATTATAGGAGGTGGATTGAGAGAAATAGTTTGAATTAATACTGCTACTTCTACTTGGGGTTGAAGTAAATGAAAGTGGTACAGTTTGAGCTCTAGTTAATTTAGTTGGTGTTGTTAGAGTACTACTAGATGGTGTATAAGTTGATGGAAATGTTTTTTTAGGTGTTGATGACAATCTAGATCCACCAAAGGATTTAGATCTAGTTGGTGTGACTGGCTCAGTCACTGGTGGTGGTGTTGGAGTTGGTGTTAAATCTACAGTTGGAGGATCAAATTGTAAGAGTGATGAGAAAGGTGATGGTTGATCAGTACTTTCCTGATCTAATACAAAAAGTTTACAGTTTTTCAAGAGATGCTCAGCCATGGTTTTGGTTGAGATTTTAGTAGTTTGACTTGGTGCAGAACTGGTTGCGGTCAATTTTGATAATTTAAGTGGCACCTGATTAGTTGGTGTCTTAATATATTCTTGAATGATATGGAGAATCATCCATTGACATTGTCGCTGTGTCTCTGCATTCAGTGTTTTATAAGAAAAGTAGAATTGGTTATTGACATTGGTACTCTTTGGAATTGCAGTTTGACATGTATCGCAGATGGACAAGTCACCTGCGTCACGTAAGATATTTAAAATCTTTTTCATTGGAAATGGGTGTGAAACATTACAAAATGGTTCGAGAGACTTCTCCAAAGCCTTGAGGTTTTTGGGCATGTGGATATGGTGGCCTTTGTCCAAACGACCTTGTAACCAATTCTGAGCCTTCAAATAGCACTGCTCAACACGTTTGCTATCGTCTTGCTCATCTTGGTCCATTGAGTCCTTATCAAAGATATGTGATATATCAAAATACTCTAGATACTGTAGAACTTCAGGGTCATCATCAGGTACACTTGACCCCATAATCTTGTATCCATATTGTTTATCCTCAGAGAGAATAATCAAATTCTTATTGTACTTATATACAAATTGAGTAAGTTGTTTTCTGTAATCTAAACTACCTTGATCTGAAGTCAAATTCAATATCACTCTTCCATTACCTCCATGAATGAACCTATCTTTTATAAACAATTTGGAATCCCTATTTCCAATACCACATTCCTTACACTGTGGTGCAAACTTTGTTTTCATAATTACAAATATCTTCACTTTCTCTTCCTCACTCTCTTTTACCTTACCAAACAACATTTGATGAAGTAACTTATTACATGTCTTATTAGAAAATGATGTCAAATCAACTACAAATACATGTTCTAATGATGATAACACTAATAGTCATTACAATGAATATCAATACCCAATAGAGAGATTAAACACCACAATCTTAATCTAAATAGGCCTATATACATACAAGCTGGTTGTAAACCAACAATACTGGAAAATTCAATTGCTGCTTTTGGTTTTCTACCACGCTTACCATATTTTCTAACACCTAAATTAACCATCCTATTATATGGTTTAGATTTTTAATTTTATCACTTTTAAATAAAAGTATACTTTTATTTAAACGTAATATTTGTTGCAATAAATGAAATATTGAGAAAAAAATCTAAAAAATGTTTATTCAATTTCAAAAAAAATCAAAAATAATCCAGAAAAACATAATTAATCATTTATTTGATCAATTATTATTTAAATCAAATATTTATTAAATGATAAAAGTTGAAATGATTTATTGAGCTAGATATTTCATTAATCTATAAATAAAAAAATAAAAAAAAAAAGTATACATTTTTTCATGTCAAGTTTTTATGTAACACACAATTCAAATTTAATTCGAATAGTTCCAGAGAAAATTGATCAGAAACAGCAACAACAACAACAACAAAATGACAATAAAAAATTGAAGTTATCTAATCCCACAAGTCAAGATGGACAACAGCATATGTCAATATTACCAAATATCAATATCAAACTAGAGTTTATTAAAATTAAAGATAAACAATTTGATAAATATGATCATTATACAAAGAGTTGTAATTCTGTGGGTGAATATATAGATATGGCATTTGAAAAGGGTATTGGTTTCAATGTGTATTCACATACTATTGAATTTCTTGGAAAAAAAGATAAATTCATTGCATTAATAAATGCAGGTTTGGTTAATGACTATTCACTGAACGAAACATTAATGTATTTATTGATTCAGGTCGAAACACAGTCACTAAACACAGAGGTTAATGAATATATCTTTGGATATATTATCTTTGATCATAGTGCTGATAGTCCTACTGTGATCACTGACTATAACTTCTTTCAGATTGTACATAGATTCACTGTAAATAGTAAATCAAAGTTAAGTCATCATGTACTGGATGGACCTTGTATAGTCAGTCACCAAACTCAGACTCAACTAAATGAAAAACTGATATTCAATATAAACTATCTAGATTTTCTTGAAAGTAAATGGAAATCATTTCAGTACTTATTCACACAGATAGAATCTAAAGTTCTAACTATTACCAATAGTCTCTCATTGGAAAGTCCGCAATGTTACTATTACCCCACTGTATATACATTTACTAAATCACCTTCGCTGATATTCACCAAAACTCTATTAAACGACCGATCGTTACCTATAAAAGACAATATAGATGGTGAAGATGAAGATGTATATTTCACAGACTGGGAAATTGAAGATTCTCCAAAATCCAATAAAAACAGTAGTACCACATTCCTAAACCATTTCTCAGAAGTGGATTGGGAATTACTGGATTTAAAAGTAATAGAAGAGACCCATCACAATACACTTCAGTGTAATTATCTATTGGTATTCTCAGACAGAGTACAGATATATAAAAACGATGAAATACAACCAATATTCAATCTCAAACTATCAATGAAACCAATGACAGTTCAATTAGTTAACTATTCAGTAAATAGTAATCTAGTAAATACTGAAACTGATGATAAATCAGATCTATATTATAAATGGTCTAAAGGATGTTTAATTATTCAATATCAAAGGGAGTTTGATTGCATTCAAGTATATTCTCTATCAACAGGTCAACTATTAAATCAACAATCAAAAATCACAGAAAAGTGGGTTCACGATTTCACCAATAGTGGTTATAATCAACTATTAGTAAGACACCACCAAAACCCAAATGCCACAATACAACAACCAAATAATCAAGGTAGAAGAGTTGTAATTACATTATCTCTCATACCGTTGACTTATGTCCACATAGATACATCACTAAAAATCGATGAAAATGAAGATTCTCTAAAAAAACCAAAAAAGGAAATTGAACCTGTGGATCTAAGACATATTTATCAGTCTTTAGAAATTCGTAGTAAACAAGCTCAATTGGAAAACCAAGAATTAGAACAACAATTAAAATATAAAAAAAGTTTATTGGCTTGTGCATCTTCAACTCTTTCAAGTTGTGGCTATCCAAAGAGATATGGTCAGTCAAGTGAAGGTATTTCACATGCTACAAACTGGGATTTGAAATTAAAGTCTATATTCAATGTGGAAAATGAGAATGGGTATATAGGTAAAAGTACCACTAGTCCTCCTGTTGAACCTACATTGACTAATGCCGATGTACATATGAACCTTGAAAATGGACATTTAAATTCAACTTTTGCATTTCAAAATGGAACTAAAGAGAATATTTATATACTATCAGTTATACTTCAAGGCATTGGATTTTCAGTGGAGTCTCAAGGCAGGTTCACTAATGGTATGGAGAATCAAGATAAAGGTTGGTTTTTACCTGCTGGAGGTAGTTGTAGAGTATATATAGAATCAGTACTTTCAAATCACCAACTACTTCGAAATAGTAGTACTGCTAAAATGATGGGGTTTTTTGAATGGTCATTTACAGGTTCATCTATATCCTACCAGAACAATAATGTGTATATTGGTAAATTTAAAAGACCGATTGTACTATCTGAAGTTATTACAGGTTCAACTATTCACCATTACAATAACTCCAAGGAATGGAATATCACTAGATATCCAATTCAATTGGAATTTCAGAGTTCAATAGGGATGGATACAGCGTATTTAGAGAGTTTTTTCAATAGTATAATGTTCCAATCGAAAATGGGAAGTGGTGTTTACAAGAGTAGAGATGGAAAGACTGAGTTTATATTCAAATCAGCTAATAGTTTTTCGGCAGGATCTGTGAATTTGGAAAGTATATTAATGATTATTGATCAGATACAACAGAATGGTGACCAACCAATGGGTATAATGTTGTCTTTGGAAAACTCTTCTTGGATGTTATTCCTTAAAAATCAACTTAAAAACCTTATGGAAAAGGAATTAAAGTTTATCAGTGATCAGGAATACCCTATAATGAATGTTCAAACTTCACTATCTGTCAAAGCCAACAAAGATGTCTATGAGAAATTTTATCAATTCTATCAGAAACTATTTCAACTAAAAATGGAGTCAGAAGGTCACCTTCACCACCTATCCATTCTAAATCAATTATTTTTTGAAAATAAATAATCATAAGACACCTCACACTACATACTTTAGTAATATAAATGGAAATTGATAAATTTTATTTTTCCACTTTTTGGTTGGATCGAATTGTTTCTAAAACTTCTCGTGAAGTTCTAGAAATGGGATAAAAGTAGTCAAACATGTCACCAGAGTATCTGTACTTTTCTTTTCCAATAGGACAACAATCTCTAATTTGTAAACGAGTTTCTAGATTTGCCCAACCTTCTTCGATAGCTTGTTGGGTCAGTGCCTTCATTCGGTTCTTTACAGGCACAGTTAGAATAGGTTCAGTAGGTAACTGAGGTAGTGATTCTGGATTAAATTCAACATTTACAACCAAAACAGCTCTAAACACAAACCAAAGTCCATATTCAGGATGAACACTCCACATTATCTCCTTATCATACTGTGCAATACCTGCAAAATGACCACATGTTTGAATGTGTACGTATTTACCTGACCGTGGTGAATTCCAATCATAAAGTAACTCATGTTGATACTGATGTATTGGTACATTATTTTTGATAACCTGTTCAATTGTATCCTTACAAAATGAGTTCATAGGGTCTTTTGGTATCTCTGCTTGCTCTATAATGTATCGATTAAAGTGTTCCCAAAATTGTTTAGTGCATCCAATGATTAAACCCAAAGCACTATTTCTACCATAGTCATTGATTTTGTGTAGTGCATTGTTATTGTAATCTTGAACTTTAAATGGGCTAACAATATCAAATCCTTTTACTTTAAAGTCAACTTTTAAATCTTCAATTAATTTAAATATATCTGTCATTATTACTAAATTAAAACTTCGTTATGAAAAGTTGATATCATTATCAGCACTTTTTGTGAGTACTTTACAATCGATATTATTATTTAGAAAAAAATAGAAAAACTTTTATTTTTATTTTAAAAATCTAATAATATGAAAATAAACAATGACTAAAACTGGATTATATTTGGGTTGATACACCAATACATTCAAATCGACCTGAAATTCTTTTGCTGGGAAATTCAAACAATTTGTAATTCACTATTTATCATGTGAAGTAGAAAAGTTTTCTTTTTTTTTTATATTTTTTATCAATGATTTTACCAAATATTATAATTTCTAAAATATTTCAATATATAATTGACGAACATGAATATTATTATATAAATTCTAATATAGAATTAAAAAACTATATACAACTTTCAAAAATTAAAATAATTAATATAGCAGATAGTTTTTTATACAAATATTTCTTTATAACAAAGAAATGGATTGATTTAATCAAATCAAAGTTACACTATCCAAATGTATATGTATTTGATATCTCATACATTAGACACTACAAAAAATTGATTAGATTTGGTATAAAAAGAATTAGAATTTCGTTAATTCTATCACCAACACACACAAGCATGGACTCTATAACATTTTCAACTCAATCAGATCTAGTAAATATAGACTGTATACAGTGTAAAAATATATATTTTTCACACACATCTATGAAACTAGTTCAAACATTTATATTGATGAACTATCAACTTAACTTATTAATGGGCTATATTGGCAATGACAGCTCAATTACTCAAGCCTTCCCTAATCTAAAGACTCTTAAAATTAAAGATTATTCCAATGAATTCCTGATTCCCAAATCTGTTCCTAGCATTATTGAATTGGATAACTGGGGTCCACAATATGGGATGTACTCTATATATAGACCAATCGATTTTAGTAATCTAAGACAATGGTCAAATGTCGAACAAATCAATTTGGTTATTGGACACCTAAACATGGTATCTTTCATTGATAGCATTGTGGATCATTGTCCTATGGTATATAAATTGATGTTAAAAATCCTCAGGGAACCTATCAATAGCCCAATGCTATCACTCTTTAGTAGTCTACAGAGAATATCAAAACTCAAGGAACTGTCTATAACGATAGCCAATGAGATATGTGAGTGGTCAACTATTATAGGTTTCATTCTAAGAAACCAAACAATAGAGGTATTGGAAATAGCAATACCTCTGAACGAACACATCACTGATGATGAATCATTGAAAAACCTGAACAACAAGACTCTGAAAAAACTGACTCTACATCATTTTAGAGGTAAATCCGATATAGTGAAATCACATTTAAAATCTTTAGTTGCACTAAAAGAGATCTATTTTAACAACCCAAATGTACTAGATTTGATAATGGGGTTAGATGATAGAGTTTTGATAGGATTGAAATTCAGGCAAATGTTAAATAGATTAGAAAAACTCTCTGTACAATTACAAACATTAAAATTAGTTCAATTAGATATGGAATTCAATGAATCAACTGTAGACATTATAGTATTTTTAAAGGCTATTAATAATATATCTACACTAAAAACTCTTTGTTTATCTATGGTACAACTATATACTTTAAAAAATAAGGGTTTTTGTGAAGAATTATCACAAAATCGATGCTTGGAGAGTATTGAAATCAATGGACATGGATTTTTTGATGAACTGGACTATTTTAGATTGATTAAAACCGTTTTAGCTAGACCAGAAACTATTAAATTTAAAACAAATGGTATAAGAATGAGTATGCCATGTTCATTCACCAACATCATACCTAACTTCCAAAAACATTTTAGTGAAATAGGTCAACTCATTATAAACCACTCAAATTTAAAGGTACTGATCCTAGGTAATGGCAGTGATATCAATGAGTTTTCATTCCAACCCATTGATATCTATAATAAAGTTAAATCAAAATTGTTGATTGGTGTACTATAATTAATAAATTTAAAACTATCAATTTAATAAAAATTTAAATAATTTGAAATTTTAAAAAATAACAGAGCGTTCTGCAGATCTAGAGTTCTTCAACTCGTTTAACTTCTTCACCAAATCCTCTGATCTAGATTGACAATTCTGTTGTAATAAATCTAAATGCTCGTAACATTTCTTCAAGTGGTTCAATATTTTGGTCCTGTAGGTTTCATTCTTTTTGTAACTTTTTCTCCAGTTGATTGGATATTTCCTGATTCCTTTTTGAATGTGTCTCTGTTTCTTTTTGATTGTTTAAAATTTTGGATTATCAAATTGTTTTTTTCTAAAGATATCCTCTCTAATTCTATTTGCTTGTGCCAATTTGGAGAGATATTTTAAAAATGTAATTTCGATTAATTAAAACTTTATATTTTTTTTAAAAAATGAACAAACAATAATTTATTTTTTTTTAGAAAGATATGTTTCAAATAATATTTAATAATACTTTTATTCGGCTAAATATATTAAATAACATTGCTAGAAATACAGATTTGTTTAACTTGATGTCTACATCATCATCAAATCAGAGATTAGTAAAGAAGTCTTTGGAAAATATGACAATAGAAATTAAATATAGTACTGTAAAATTAACAAATGGAACTCTCTCTTCACCAATTAATCAGATCAATAATATATCACATGTCTATAGATTAAAGATTATAAATCCTATAGTTTCGTGTCTACATCTATTGAAACAAGTTGAGATTTTAGAATTAGTTAATTGGAATACAAATTCATTTGGAATCCAACTATCTGAAGAAATTATAGACCATTTAAAAAAAATAGTAAAAAGTAAATTAATATTAACAAATGGCCACATTAAAGAGAGTATATATGCTCAACTCACCCCCTTGATGAAGAAAGATCATTTGAGCACTCTGGACATGGAGTATTTGAAAGATCCTAAATCACATCTACTGACATTGGATTGGAGTAATGTTCAATCTATATCATTTCAAGGGAAAGTGGTAAATGATGAATTATTAAAGAAATTATCAGAATCCTCTGCAAGTGGTTTGATAAATGTAACTTTAAATGAATGTGATTTAGTAACTGACATGGGGATATCTTATTTCATAAAGTCGGTCAAAAAACTATCAGTATCAGACCTCAATAACATCAGTGATAAATCTTTAGAGTTGGCAGAAGCTAATTTAGAGAGCCTATGTATCTCAGGGTGCTCAGGTGTACGTGGTGTTTGTTATAAAAAGTTATGCAAAACACTTAGATTATTGGATGTACATTATAGTGTAGACACTCTCTGGGCTATGGGTGATTGTGATCCCTATGAATACCTAATTCAGATACCAAACATACACGTAGTCATTAATACAAGAAATATTAAACACCCCAAGCATAGAAAAATGGAAAACTGCTATCGATACCTTTCACTTATAACAAAAGTTGAATTTGTTGACTCTTACATAATGACAGATGATATTTGGAGCAATCTAACAAGACTAAAGGAGATTTATTTTCAACAAGGTGGTGGAAACACATTTAAGGGTTATTCAGATATCGGTATTAAGAATTTCATTGAAAATAGACTCCCAAATGCAGGCCAAATCGAATTTCTATCATTGGATAGTTGTATACTCACTGACCAATCTTTAAAATTACTACAAGGAAAAGTGAGGCATTTGGAGTTATATTTAGATATTAAAGATGAATGGATGAAATATCTTGATGGCGTTGAGAAATTGGATCTTAACTGTTCCGAACTTCTAACAGATGAAGGAATGAAATCTCTTTCTAATGTTTTATCACTTGGTTTATATTGTTGTCCTTTGGTTACAGAAAAAGGATTCTCCTATCTCAATAACATCAAAGAACTTAAAATTTTAGATTATTTTCCTCTGGAAGCAGTTAAATATTTGGAAAATTTAGATACATTGATTATATTTAGTTGGGAAAAAGAACCAATACCTCATGAATTGGCCAAACATTTACATAGGCTTTTAACTATAATAGACCTCAATTATAGTACTTTTTTTTCAAATGATTCAATACAATTCCTAGTGAATAATGGTGTACATTTTGAATATTGTTGGCATTCTGGATACTATTCTCCAAAGTTCTATTGATTTGTGCCTATACAATTCTTTTCCAAAAACAATTATTTCAATTCTAAACCAATACAAAATAACATCACCTATTATCCCTAAAATAGAATTGATATATTATAAATACCCACCAATCTCTCTATAGAATTAAATGGGTACCATTGATAATTTTCTAAATATTTCCCAGGAAATTGAAATCATCGAAAATGAATGGAGTGGTTTCTTTGAAATTCTCTACAAGAAACCAAATATCAGATCGCTTTATTACAATTTTTAAATAATCTAAAAATTCTCTAGAGTAATTGTTATTCAATTATCAATAACATTAAAAACATTATTAATTGTTAACAATAGAGTAGTGTACAAAAGGTAAATATCAGTTTTGTATATACAATATAAAAAAATCGTTGTTCAATTCAATTTCTGTCAAAACTTGCTGTTTTTCAAGAAATACTTGATAATTTTGTCGAAGATTCACAAGAATTGGTTGTTTTCAAAGAAATACTTAATAATTTTGTTAAAGATTCCACAAAAATGGAAATATTGGCCAATATTTCTTCCTTATATCTTTTTGTATACCTTTTATTTAGATTCTACAAAATGAAAAAAAGCATTATTATATAGTTACTTTGATATAAAAAATCTTGAAAATTTATAAATATTTTTTTTTTTTTAGTTTCATAGATATTTCTCATTTTTATCTACAATTACAAATATTGGAAATGTCATTTGTAACTAAACTCTTTTCATCATCTTCTAGTTCAACACCTAAAGAATGTACAGCAGATAAACATTTAAAGAACCCAGATTTATATTGTAATCAATGTAAAAATACATGTTGCTCCAAGTGCTTCAAGAGCCATTCCTCACATGCTGACAAGATTGTGGACATTGACCAGATTCTCTCAGATTCCTCTGTTTCCAATAACATTGAAGGCATTATAAAGTTTATTGATATCAACAAAACCAAATCAATTGAGATTCAACAAGAATTTCAGTCTACCATTGATACTGAATACCAAGAGGAGTTACTAAAGATAACCAACTACTTTAAACAACTACACGATGCACTACACTACAGAGAAGTTGATCTCAAGAGAGAGTTAAAGTCACACTACGACGAGAACCAAGAACACTTTGTAACTCTAACCTCTGCACTGGAGAGCAATGTCCACAAATGTCAAGAGATTATTTCAACTCTAAAAGACAGCAATGATAATGCCGATGTTACCATAAAGAAATTCAACGAGTTCCGTCTCATTTGTATAGAGGCTCAGAAGCAACTGAATATAACTGATAACCTCTTTGTACCACACAAATTCAAAGAGGCACCTGTTACAGAATTTGACAATCTCATGGGTAGAAACTACATCAGAAGTCAATTAAAAGGACAACAGGAAAAGAACCAGAGTATCTACATGTTCTATGGAACTGAATTGAAGAAATTCGATTTGAAAACCAAGAAACTCGAGCTTGTACCAGGTATATCTATACCAGCTGGCGAAAAGAAACTAGATTCCATTTGGCAATCCATGTGCTCAACCGACAAGCATTTATATATATTCTCAAAGGCCAAATGGTACAAATACGAGCCTGAGTCTAAAGTATGGAGTGTAAAAGCAATGCCAATGGATAACGGTGGTTACCAACCAGTTTTCTATGACGGTAAGAAATATATCTATATTTTGGGTGGTTACATCAACGCTGTTTTCCATTTAAATGTACATAGATTTGATATAACTACTGAGGAATTTGAAATGAATTTCACAACTCTTAATAGTGGTCACCAGAACACACCATTCATTATCAATGGTGACGAAAACCAAATCTATCTCTGTGGTGGTTATCATAATAAGGATACAGATGCTTTAGATATCATTGATGTAGAAAAGAAAACTGTTAGAACATTCCGTCACTTTGCACCAGATGGTTTCCCAAATCTTACATCTGGTTGTTATATACCATTTACAGATTCAATCTATATGATTACTAGAGAATACCTCTTCTTCCGTTTCGACATGAAAGAACAAAAGAGCTATGCTCTTTCCAATCCAAAAGGTAACAGTTATTACAATAGACTGCTATTTGATGGCGACAATACAATCTATCTCATCTCTACTAAATTAAAAATAATGTATGAATACAATATCAATACCAATGTTTGGAGTACTACAATTAATGATAATTTCTCTCCAACTTCAGCTTATGGTTCAACCTTATCTCCATTCTAAACACATTCACGATATCATCAATCCAAATCATCTTTTATTTTATAAACAAAAAAAAAAGTAATAAAACCTCCTATTTGAATCCTTTTTAAAGTGTATTTTTATGCCTTTCCATTACCTGTAATTGTATTTTTTTCTCAATTTTTTATCATTACATTTTTGAGTGTCAAAAAGTTATGAAAAGATATTTTGTTTTTAGTTTTAAAAATTAAATTTTTTTTTTTTTATTAAATTGAAAAAGGCTAATAGATATAAAGGCAGAAGATATATATAATGTCAACTTGCACAGCAGATAAACATTTAAAGAACCCAGATTTATTTTGTAATCAATGTATTACTACATGTTGTTCAAAATGTTTTAAATCTCATTCAGCACATGCTGAGAAGATTGTTGATATTGACCAAATTCTATCAGAATCATCTGTCACTAATAATATTGACGGTATTATGAAATTCATTGAAGAGAACAGTGAAAAGAAACTATTGATTGAAGAGACTTTTAAATTTACAGTAGAAGAAGAGTATCAAGAAGAACAACAAAAGATTACCAACTATTTCAAAAAACTACACGATGCACTACACTACAGAGAAGTTGATCTCAAAAAGGAGTTAAAGTCTCATTTTGATGACAACCAAGAACAGTTTGTTACCATGACTTCAGTCATGGAAAACAATGTTAAAAAGTGTAAAGAAATCATTGGTGATTTGGATTCTAACAAGGACCAAGACAATTCCATAAAGAAATTCAATGAATTCAAAATTTTGAATTTGGAATTCCAAAAACAACTCGGAGCCGATCCAAAGGTCTCTCCATTTGTTCCTTATAAATTCAGAGAAGTTCCTCTGTTGGAATTTGACCAGATTATCAGTAGATCCATTATTAAACAGTTTACCAACCAAGGACAAGCAAGAGTCTACAAGAACGTCTACTTATACACTAATAACAGTATGCAACGTTTCGATTTTGCAACTAAGAAATTGGAGAAAGTTGATTTTGTTCCTATGGATATCAAGTTGGATTCCATCTGGCAATCCATGTGTTCAACTGACACCAACTTATACATCTTCTCTAAAAAGAACTGGTGTAAATGGGATCCTGAGACTACAAAATGGACTGTAAAACCTCTACCAAATGAAACCGATAACGGTGGTTACCAACCAGCTTTCTATGATGGCAAGAAACACATTTACCTGTTGGGTGGATACAAGGGTACTACCTTTTACCTCAATGTCACTAGATTCAATATTGAAACTGAAGAATTTGAATTTGATTTTGCCAAACTGAATAGCAGTCATCAAAATGATCCAATCATTATTGATGGCGATGAAAAGATGATTTATCTCTGTGGTGGGTACCATAACAAGGATACCGATACACTAGATGTCTTGAATGTCGACACTAAACAAGTTGTCACAGAACACCACTTTGCAGGAGACGGTTTCCCTAATGTCACTACTGGTTGTTATATACCTGCTACCAACTCAATCTATATGATCACTAGAGAATATCTCTTCTTCCGTTACGATGTAGTCACTAAAACTGTTTATAAATTGGCAACTGCTAAGGGTAATGGTTACTACAATAGACTCTTTTTTGATGGTGATAATACAATGTATCTCACTTCAACTAATCTCTCAAATATTCATGAATATAATATCAATACAAATAATTGGACTATAGGTGAAGCTTTCCATCCCTCTTCTGCCTATTCATTTGCAATGACAACTTTCTAAGAACATAAACGTCAGTGTACACTATCTCTATACCCCCTACCTAATCATCCCCCCTCCTATATTTTAAAAAAACAAAATTATTTTATTTATAATAAAATAGTAAAAAAAAAAAAACAAAGACAATTATGTACTACCCTTTATTCAAATAAATAAACATTAATTGTAATAATAATAATAAATAGTAATTTATTGATAATAGAGTAAAATCTTAAATTCATTGTTTTCAAGTTCTATGATAGAATCTAATAAGAAGATCTTTCGAAATATAATCTTTTTATTTTACAACACTAAAAAAATTAAAAAAATTTCCTAAAAGGGGTAAAAGAAGGATCGTTTTTACATTTTATTGAAAATATTTGATATTTACTATTTGTTTAAATAACATTGTCTATTTATATTTGATAGCACTATTATACCCAATCTTTTTATTTATTTCTCCACATTTATTTCCAAAACATATTTTCCCTTATCTATTTATTTAAATATTTATCTTTTTGCAATAGGTTGTTTCACCTTTTAAACACAATAACAAAAACAAAAAAACTTTATAGAAATTGAGGATTCATTCAAATTTAAATCTATAAGATATAATGGTTAGATTAGGTAGGTACATTGTTATATATTATAAATATCTATTTTAAATTTGTTTGCGATAGCCATAAATTAAATCCATTAACATTTCCAAAACATTTAAAACCAAAAAGTGTAGAAAACAGATAGAATATATATTATAACACATAATTATAAAATCTAGATTAAAGAACATAGTTTTTTTAATACATAGATTTATATTATTTTACATTGCAACATTAAAGCTAATTATTAATTTTACAAATATTTAATTGTTTTTACACAATTTAAATTAAAAAGACTTTAAATTAAAAATATCATCGCCAAGGTATGTACAAATTGTATAGAAACAAATGTTTTGTTTATAACAATAAACACCTTTCTACTACTACACCACTCTACCACCCCCACACGCAAAATGTTTTTAAATTTTCCAAAATTAGCTTGATAATATATTAATATCTATTTTTTCTCTTCTCTTTCTTTTACATCAATCTGGTTGACTATTAATATCAATGTATAATTTTATAATATTTCTATTGTCATGGATATTTTTAAATATTAAAAAATATCAACAAACAACAACAACAACAACCATTTTCTATTCATTCCAACTTATGAAATCTCATAGGATATTTAAAAACTTGAAATCCTTGCTCAAAAGGAACAATTTAAGAATGATGGAAATTGATGTTAATGGACTTAATAACCTACCATATGAAATTCTTTTACAAATATTTTCATATTTGAAATGTATGTTTCATAAAAACCCACCTTTATACCTATTAACTTCCCTTTTAACACACCATTGTTTTTTTCCAAAAACCAACACAGTGACAGATTTAAAACATTTAAAATTAGTTTCAAAAAGAATATCAGTAGTCAGCAGTGAACCATCATTATGGAGAAACTTTTTGATTAGGTTATCAACTCAGGGTAGAATAGCACCTAGAGTTTGTCACTCAGCTGTGGTTTACAAGAATTTAATGTATGTCTATGGTGGACATCTACCTGATAAACACACTTTTATAAAAGATGTAAAAAATGATTTGTCTATATATAATTTTGAGAAGAGAAAGTGGTCAAGTAAGGCAAATAAGAAACTGATTAAAGGTCAATTACCAGAGAAGACTGAACACACTGCTGTTTTGTATAAGCAGTCAATGTATATATTTGGAGGCTACTCTGTAGGACCTTCGTATAGTGATATCAATGTCTACAAGGTGGATTTAGAGACTTATGAACTAGAGATTATCGAAGCTAAGGAAGGTCAGGTCAGACCATTTGGTAGATCGGCACACAGTGCTGTTGTATGGAAAGACTACATGTATGTCTTTGGCGGTTGGGACGGTACAGAGAGCAATAACAGTCTTTTTAAATTCAATTTCCTTACACATGAATGGACAAAAGTTACTTTGAAACTCGGTGGAGGTGCAGTAGCTCCACCTTGTATTCGAAGTCATTCATCAGTAGTTCACGAGAACCTTTTGTATATTATAGGTGGATATGGACCTGAAGGTCATCCTGCTTATCCCTATTGCTTTGATTTGGTCAATGAACAATGGCATTCTCTAGAGCAGAATAAAGGAGGTCCTTGTGCAAGATCTAGATTAAAGACGGTAGTTTATGGAAACAATATATACTGTTTAGGCGGTTGGAATAGAGAGAACTACTATAACGACTTTTGGCGATTCAATCTACTGACTAAAGAGTGGGAGAAGATTATTCCAGATTTTGAGTTACAGGGTATAGGGCAGTACTCTTTAGTGCAGTACCAGAACCAGATTTACATATATGGTGGATATAATCCATCAACTTGTTCACCACAGCCTAATATCTATACATATATAGCAGCTCTCTATCAGGAAGAGAATGAGACCTCAAAAGCTGTTAATCTTGAAGATGATAAGGAACTAACTGATCAAGAGTTATTAGAGAAAGAGAAACATTTGGAATTGGAGTTAATACAACAACAGAATAGAGATAAATTAGTTATATCATATTCTACTCCTATTGTGCATACTGCTAGTAGAGTTGATCAATCACTTTCTACAATTGGAATTCCAACAAACTAAGCTAATTTTAGATATTATTATAATATAATAAATTTATTTATTTAAATAACACAGTTATAACTTGAAAAACTAACCTAATTTTGACAGTTGAATTTGATTTTTTTTTGGGTTTTTTTTTTTTTGTAAAATTTAAATTTTTATTTGTTTGTTCAAAGTTCACATTTTTTTGTATTTTTATATATATAGATAATCACAATTAACAATGACACTAACAAAAGATGCTGTTGATAAAATGAATGTCAAAGAACTTCAAAAAGAGTTGACTGCTCTAGGAAAAGATATAAAAAATAAGAAAAAGGCAGAATTACAATCACTGCTTTTGGAATGCATAGGTGCCAATTCAAAGTCTGATGTAGTATCATCACCAACTATAACAGCTGCAACAACAACTACTATATTAACTGAAACCACTCCAATGCAAACTAGTACAACAATTCAACAGAGTACAACTACATCAACAACAACAGATAATACAGATGATGATGTAAGTCAAATGACAGATGAACAAAGAAGATTGTATAGATACAATAAATTTAAGAGTAGTTCATCACCACCCATCACATCAGTCAGTGAAATTGTTACTACACCACCAACTATAAATCCAAATGAATCAGAACAGGATAAAAAGAGAAAGAGAATGTTAAAATATGGTACTACATCTAAAGATGGTAATGTAACACCACCAATTTCAATATCCTCACCACCACCACTCTCAACCAAAACTCAAAAAGTACAAAAAACCAAGATTGCAACTGATAATGCAATAAGTTCAAAAACACAAATTGCTAGTAGACAACAGAAATTCGGAACAAAAGCATCTTCTCCAAACAAATCAGCTTCATCTTTATCAAGTAGGTATCTACCCATATACACTCTTTCTCTCACCTTCATATATTCTATTCCATAATTGGATATTAATTGAAATTAATTAAAATAGCACAAGAAGCAATTGCAGAAAGATTAAAGAAATTTCAACCAACTACAACTAGCAACGATACTCCAGTTGGAATGAATATATAATTGTTATAAATATTAATCCTATATAAATATATTAAACCTCCTCAAAAATCAAAATCTTTTGAACTACAATTCAAGTAATTTGTACCCACCCCATCCACATATCATACACATGCGGATTATTAACCCTTTTTTGGTAGAGGCGTGTTGGATATCATTTTTGTTTTGAATTTATTTACAAGTACAACAACTATTATTACTATATTATGATATTATTCATTCGTTCAACCAAAGATAATTTGATTAAATAGCACTTTCTTCTTTAATTTTCTGAGCCATTTTGTTGAATTTTTCTTTTTCCTCAGGATGTAATTCTTTCCATTCTTGACCAAGTTTTGTAGAGATAAATTGCATTGTACTATTTGGATTACTTTTGATTAGTTCTGGTCTTCTACTATTTGAGAATACTAAAAATGCATTAGGTGGTTTCTTTAGTTTGATTGGTTTTTTGTTATTGTCATCAGAAGATTCATCAAATTGGTCATCTTCTGAGACACCTTCTTGATCATTATCTTCAAATTCTATATCTTCATCTGATGTTTCTGTTTTTTCAAAAGATTCTACTAGATCTTTTGAGAATTTAAATTCTGGTATTGTTGAAACTTCCTTCATAAAATCTCAACACACTAAATTTTTAAAATACAAAAAATAAAAAATAAATAACATCCAACCAACCAATAAACACGTACCCAGTTATATGTAGACATTGTTGTTGGTATTTTAAAGATATTTACTATGCTAGTAATAAAATATAACCTAAAATAAATATAATGCACATATGTTATCTTATTCAATATCATTTTACAGGAATTAATCTATTGGGAATTAAAAGATTTTATATAAAATTACAATAAAGGAAAACATTTAATTTTAAATAAATATTCCTATGTACTATGTTCTATTGTAACTGATTATTCAAATAAATTATACTGTGGTTATAAAATCAACACTATTTTAAATTAATATAAATTAGAAAATTTTTTAATTAATTTCCTGTCAGCAGACAAAATGAATAAGTCATTATTATTTCTAGTAGTACTCTTATTGGTATTGGTAAGTGCCAATAGTGATAATCTAAATAGAAGAAAAAATTCATATTATTCAGTTAGAAGAGATTATAGAAAATGTGCATTCCCAATGTGTATGTATAGGTTCTCTAACTTAAAATTTTAAGTTTATTAATATATAAAATACATAAAATATAAAAGGTGGAGGATATTGGTTAAAAGCTGTAAATACAAATGCTGAAGAATTATATGTTTCTGAATTCAAATTTGATGATAGATTGGATCATCTAAATAAATCACTAGTTTTAGATGCCCCAATGAATGAGTTGATTCTAGGTGGTTGGATTAAAAAGACTAATAAATTCAATGAATTACGTGTTGTTGAAGCTACTAGAGTAGTTCCAATTAAACCTGCTGCTAAAGATCCTGTTGGTTACTATGGTTTATATAAAGATGGTTCTAAATGGAATTTGATTGAATTGAATACTGATAAGGTTACAAAAATTAGTTGTTGGACAGACAGATATTCAGAGGTATCTCATATTGATCGTCAATGGCTAGATTCAAAGATTAAACATGATGCCATTGTCAGTGGTGTAATTGCTGAACTACCAGATAAAAAAGAGAAGACTCTTACAATTGAGAAAGTTTACATTCAATTACCAGATCCTGCCAAACCTTGTAAAGAACTACCATTAGCTAAATGTGCCGGTGGTCATGTAACTGTTTATACTAGAGATGAAGATAGATGTCTATCATTTGACGGTTGTATTAAACCAGGTGTATGTACTCTTGTTTTACCACTATGTGATGGTAATTATACACTTGTTGAATTCCCATCTAGACCTAATGCATGCCCAAAACCATTCTGTGACCCATACTATTTGCAATAAACTACTCTTAACAATTTTGTTTGAGTTTTAAGAGAAAAGATAAAAAAAATTTATAGTGTAATTAAATATTTGATAAATTGATCAATTTGTCAATCTATATTTTGATTTTTAGATATATTTTTAATTCAGATTATAATTTCAATGTTTTCATTTTTTGCCAAATAAAAATCATTTTAAAAAGTCTATTAGAAATTAATAATGAAGATTAAATATACACCTTAATTTACCAAATAGTAATGGATCAATTTCAAGCAGTATTTAATAATAAGTTTATAAGATTAAAGATTTTAAATAATATTACAAGGATAATAGATTTATTAAGGCTAATGTTTACCTCATCACGAATGATGACATTGATAAAATCAACACTTCCAACCATGATAATCACACTGAATTTAAATAGTACTATGAGAAAGAGTATGGTTGAAATAATCAAATATTTCTCTGTTGTACATAAACTAGTATTAGACAGACCCAGTGTAGAATGTATATTACAATTAAAGAATATTGATATATTAGAACTACAATATTTTAATTGTTCAAAAGATGATGAAGATTCTGTGCTACAACATTTATCAACTGTTGTAAATGATGAACTAATACTCAACAACTATCAAATAACAACCATTAATAATAATATAGAATCATTAAAAGGAATCTATCAACGGATAAAGAGATTGCATTTAGATCGAATATCTTCACAGTTTATGAAATTCGATAACTATGATCATATCACTTCATTGAAAACTACATGTATCACTAATTCATCCTCAGGTTACTTCAAAAGCAGAACTCCAATAGAAACCATTCCTATAACATTACCAACACACATTCTTCAATTTCTCTCTCAAAAACACTTTTCATCACTTCAAGAGTTGTGTTTAAACAGTAAATCTATTAATGATGAAATTCTATTGAATCTCTCCAAATCATCAAATTGCGTGAAGAAGCAACAGATGAACATCTAAAGAATATTCCCAATGTCAAAGCACTCGAACTTGGGAGCCGTAAGGATAGTGTCACAGCAACAGGTATTTCATATCTATCTAACCTTAGATTTATTAGAATTGCAAACCCCAACTTTCCATTAAATGCATTTCAACATCTTTCAACTATTGATACACTATTTATCGATGTGTGGGAACATCCAATTCCATTTCATATCACTCAACTTCTCAAAGGATTGGTGCACGTCGTTGAAAACGTTGGTAATTTTTTGCAATCTGAAGATGATGAAGAAGATTCAGAAAATAAATTATTTCTCTTAAGAAACGGTGTTACTTGTACATATGCTTAAAAATACACAGGCCTTCATTGTAGATGTAATATTACCAAAATTAAATAAAGACATTGCTTTTGCAACTAATTGTGGGTCTATTATTTTACTTTTATTTCGTGATTTTATAACCTCTCCGGTGTCATCTATATCTTCATTACTTCTCCATACATAAGAAAAATCCATTGGATCTTTATTTTTAATTAGCTGGAAATCAAAATGGACACCATAATTAATTAAATATTTATTTATTTTTATAACATTATAAAGGGATCCATTGTATATAAATAATTATATTTAAGATGACCAGTATAAGGTGCTGAAGGAATGATTCTAAACTCAATAATTATTAAACAGTCATTGGACCCATTCGACCATTCTACTGTAAATTTATACTAGAGAAAATATAGGAAAAGATCCAGATAGCAATGATGAATCTTGGACGAGAGGATGACTTATTAAAAGAATTTAGGTTTGAACAAAAATAACATTAAATTGGTTGGTCTAAGAGATTTATAGATAACAAAATAATCAAATATGATATCTAGATAGATAGATAAAAAATATCAATCATGTTTATTTTACAAAGACAAAAAAGTTGTTAATATTAAAATTAAATAGAATGAAATAGTAGAAAGAGTAGCTGAACTATTGATGCTAGTTGTGGTGGTTGTGGTAGTTGTATTAACTGGTTCATTCTCAATTTTAATTATTGATGAATCTGATTTTGTATTTATCACAGCATATGATTTTAATTTTTCAATGGTTATCAGTTTATAAAAATCTTTGGCATCTGGATAGATTGGTAAGCTACCTAAAAGATCAATTATTAAAGTATAGCTTGGTGAAGTTGTATTGATGTCAAAAAAACTCACACCAATTCTTGACACTGGAAATGCAGATGTACCACCAAATATTTCTTGAATTTGAAGTTTCTTTGAATAATGGTAAAAAAATGAATCTTTTGGTAAATAACCTTTAACACTAACAAATATAGAAATTGTTTCTTTAATTTAATAGGAGTTAGTTTAACAATTTCTTTTTTCAAAAGATTGAACACATACTTGTTAAAGGACCGGGTGAACACATTGCTTTAAAACTTGATAACCCAGTGGAATTAATTACACAACCATATTTATCAGGTTGAAGATGTCCCATTGTTTCAATAATACTACCATTCTCAGAGTCAAGGAACTGAGAATCTATAGTTTTTACAATCAATGATTGAACACCAGAAAAAAGTATATTGGTTTTCACAGAGAAAAAGTTTGTTTCAATAAAAAATACATCATTCACCTTCAATCTAAAGTTTTCATTTTGATTATTGGTAATCATTGAAATGTTTGTGTTTATAAAAGTCACATTTGAGCCAGTGAATTGAACATATTTATCTGATCCCAAATCAAACTGATTTTCAATTGTCATTGTTTCATTTGAGAATATATAAATATTATTTTCACAACTATCTGCAATATAGTTTGATATAATACATGTTGAACTTATTAATTCAATGCAATAAAATAGTGTAAATAAAAGTATAAAATATTTAAACATTTAATTGAGTTATTATACTAAATCTTACTAGTGAAAATTGTTAAATAAAAAAAAGAATAATAATTGATCAAACATAATTCAGATAATAATTTCAATGTCTTGTCATTTTTTATCAAATCAAAACCACATTTATAAAATCTTTAGATTTTTGAATTAATATTTTTATTTTGGCTTTGGTCGACCAATAGAATTTGTATTTTTTTACAAATTACCATTTGAAAAATGACCAGATATAATCAATAAAAACTGATTTTTTAATATCATTCCACTCTTTAATCCACATTTTTATTTGAAATTTATATTCCAATATTCCATTGTCACATTTTGATACAAAATTGTTAATATCATTTTCAATTTTTTTTATTGAATTATTAAAAATCGTGATCATTAAAAAATACACTTTAATTTACCAAATAATGGATCAAATTCAAGCAGTATTTAATAATAAGTTTATAAGATTAAAGATTTTAAATAGTATTACAAGGATAATAGATTTATTAAGGCTAATGTTTACCTCATCACGAATGATGACATTGATAAAATCAACACTTCCAACCATGATAATCACACTGAATTTAAATAAAATTATGAGAAAGAATATGGTAGAAATAATCAAATATTTCTCTGTTGTACATAAACTAGTATTAGACAGACCCAAAGTAGAATGTATATTACAATTAAAGAGTATTGATATATTAGAACTACAATATTTTAATTGTCCAAAAGATGATGAAGATTCTGTGCTACAACATTTATCAACTGTTGTAAATGATGAACTAATACTCAACAACTATCAAATAACAACCATTAATAATAATAATATAGAATCATTAAAAGGAATCTATCAACGGGTAAAGAGATTGCATTTAGATGGACTATCTTCACAGTTTATGAAATTCGATAACTATGATCATATCATTTCATTGAAAACTACATGTATCACTAATTCATCAAGTTACTTCCAAAGGATAACTCCAATAGAAACCATTCCTGTAACATTACCAACATACATTCCTCAATTTCTCTCACAAAAACACTTTTCATCACTTCAAGAGTTGTGTTTAAACAGTATATCTATTAATGATGAAATTCTATTGAATCTCTCCAAATCATCAAAACTAAAAATATTATCTCTAAAAAACAGTGATAGAGTGACAGATGTTGGATTAATAGCACTATGTCATCAACTTTCTAAATTGGTTGTTTATAATCTCTCAGAGATTACTGACCGATCACTCTCACATTGCTTTATGTTACGAGATTTATTCATTTCAAAATGCCCCAAAGTACGAGGTGACTGTTTTCAAATTCTTTGTAACACATTGGAGAGTATTGATCTTGGAAAATCATTGAAATATATTCAACCAAATAAATATTTTGACTCTTATCAATGTTTTTCCAAGATCCCAAAAGTTAAAGTTTCAATAGGAAACTATGATATTGAAAATGATTGGGATCCCGTGAACCCCTACTCACATTTACCATTGCTAACACATATTGATGAGGTTCATAGTAGCAGTGATCTGACAGATGAGATACTATCACAATTCACAAGAATTCAGAGTCTAAGATTCGGTACCTATGGATATCATGCTAGTTATACTGACCAAGGTATTAAACAAATGATTGAAAACAGAGATCCCAATGCTGGTGTGATTGAATTTTTCATGTTGGATAGTAATCTAATAACCGATCTCTCATTGCAATATCTAAGCCAAGTACCAATTCAAAGACTTGCAATACATTGTAAAATTACTGCTCAAGGAATGAAATATTTAAATGGCATTGATGAAATTGATTTGAATCTAGAAGCAACAGATGAACATCTAAAGAATATTCCTAATGTTAAAGCACTCGAATTTTGGAGTAAAAAGGATGATGTCACAGCAACAGGTATTTCATATCTATCTAACCTTAGATTTATTAGAATTTCATACCCCAACTTTCCATTAAATGCATTTCAACATCTTTCAACTATTGATACACTATTTGTCGATGAGTGGGAAGATCCAATTCCATTTCATGTCACTCAACTTCTCAAAGGATTGGTAGAAGTCTTTGAAAACGGTGATTGTAATTTTTTGCAACCTGAAGATGATGAAGAAGATTCAGAAAATAAATTATTTCTCTTAAGAAACGGTGTTTCTTGTCAATCTTATTAATATTAAAAATAAACCGGCCCTCATTGTAGAATGGTCGAATGGGTGTTTAATAATTAAAATATTTGACAAGAGAAAGAAAATGTATATAAATAATTATAATTTTCATTTTCACATACTTTCTGAGTGATGTAGAAATCAAAGATGTCAATGAATGGAGTGGTACTTGCTTGCTCATCTTTTTCATCTACAGTGTTTTGAACAGAGAGAACATTAACAATCACACTGATAATATTACCAACAGTAATTGGAATATCAATTTCCTTTTCAACTTCCAATAAAATTGAGTTGTTATTCATTGGCACACTCTCTCAATACTCTATTATATTGATACCGTTGCAATATTGGATGTTGGTCAAGCGATGATGCCCAATTACCAAATGATGAAATTGAACCTTCTTCATCACTAGAATAGGCTCCAGGGGCACCACCATAGGTGATTACACTGGTCTTTACAGTCTTGGAATTGAAGGATGTTTGTGTCTGAACAGATACCTCGTTATCTTGTGAAGTGTAATAGCTTCCCGAAACCTTCATTATCGGTGATGAAACGGAGGCAGAGAATGACAATGCCAATGAATCTTTGATTTCTGATGATGAAAATTGTTCTTTTGTTTCCTCTGAAATCACAGTGATTTGTGATAGTTTTCCTCCTAGGGACACTGACTTGTAATAATATGATCCATAGAGTTGAATTACATTAAACATATCCTCAACTATCTCCACCTGTGAGATAGAATGTAAAAAGTCTTGTTGATTACGCCTCGATGGAAGTTGATGTAAATGATATCGAGGTGCACCATATTCAACGTTTAAATTAAATATTTTTAAATAAAAGCTTTTCTAACCTTTACTATGATCATTAAACTAGTTAGTTAGTTATTTATAATGTCAATATTTCAAAATACTGAATGTTATTTTTTTTATTGTGTTATCTTTATTTTGATGGTGTTTTCGCATATTAATGAATTATTTTGATTTTTTTTTTTTCTCACGTTTTGGTAAATTGTCATTTTTATAAATATAAAAAAAAAACAATAAAATAAATATTTTAAAATTTAATTTAAATAAAAATTTTCCACAGTATAGCAATGGATCAATTTCAAGCAGTATTTAATAATAAATTTATAAGATTAAAGATTTTAAATAATATTACTAGGATAATAGATCTATTAAGGCTAATGTTTACCTCATCACGAATGATGACATTGATAAAATCAACACTTCCAACCATGATAATCACACTGAATTTAAATAAAATTATGAGAAAGAATATGGTAGAAATAATCAAATATTTCTCTGTTGTACATAAACTAGTATTAGACAGACCCAAAGTAGAATATATATTACAATTAAAGAGTATTGATATATTAGAACTACAAGATTTTAATTGTCCAAAAGATGATGAAGATTCTGTGCTACAACATTTATCAACTGTTGTAAATGATGAACTAATACTCAACAACTATCAAATAACAACCACTAATATAGAATCACTAAAAGGAATCTATCAACGGATAAAGAGATTGCATTTAGATCGACTATCTTCACAGTTTATGAAATTCGATAACTATGATCATATCACTTCATTGAAAACTAAATGCATCACTAATACATCATACTTTGATGCAGAAGGCCCTTCACGTTACTTCAAAAGCAAAACTCCAATAGAAGCCATTCCTAAAACATTACCAACACACATTCTTCAATTTCTCTCACAAAAACACTTTTCATCACTTCAAGAGTTGTGTTTAAACAGTAAATCTATTAATGATGAAATTCTATTGAATCTCTCCAAATCATCAAAACTAAAAATATTATCTCTAAAAAACAGTGATAAAGTGACAGATGTTGGATTAATAGCACTATGTCATCATCTTTCTAAATTGGTTGTTTATAAACTCTCAGAGATTACTGACCGATCACTCTCACATTGCTTTATGTTACAAGATTTATTCATTTCAAAATGCCCCAAAGTACGAGGTGACTGTTTTCAAATTCTTTGTAACACATTGGAGAGTATTGATCTTGGAAAATCATTGAAATATATTCAACCAAATAAATATTTTGACTCTTATCAATGTTTTTCCAAGATCCCAAAAGTTAAAGTTTCAATGGATAACTATGATCATCTTGAAAATGATTGGGATCCCGTGAACCTCTACTCACATTTACCATTGCTAACACATGTTGATAGGGTTGATAGTAGCAGTGATCTGACAGATGAGATACTATCACAATTCACAAGAATTCAGAGACTAGAATTCGATAGCTATGGAATTAATACTAGGTATACTGACCAAGGTATTAAACAAATGATTGATAACAGAGATCCCAATGCTGGTGTGATTGAACTTTTCATTTTGGATAGTAATCTAATAACTGATCTCTCATTGCAATATCTAAGCCAAGTACCAATTCAGAGACTTGCAATACATTGTAAAATTACTGCTCAAGGAATGAAATATTTAAATGGCATTGATGAAATTGAATTGGATCTAGAAGCAACAGATGAACATCTAAAGAATATTCCTAATGTTAAAGCACTCGAACTTTGGAGTAAAAAGGATGATGTCACAGCAACAGGTATTTCATATCTATCTAACCTTAGATTTATTAGAATTTCATACCCCAACTTTCCATTAAATGCATTTCAACATCTTTCAACTATTGATACACTATTTATCGATGAGTGGGAAGATCCAATTCCATTTCATGTCACTCAACTTCTCAAAGGATTGGTAGAAGTCGTTGAAAACACTGGTGATTGTAATTTTTTGCAATCTGAAGATGATGAAGAAGATTCAGAAAATAAATTATTTCTCTTAAGAAACGGTGTTACTTGTACATATGCTTAAAATTCACCGCCCATAGTAGAATGGTCGAATGGGTACAATGGCTGTATTTAATAATTAAAATATTTGACAATGCCAATGAATCTTTGATTTCTGATGATGAAAATAGTTCTTTTGTTTCCTCTGAAATCACAGTGATTTGTGATAGTTTTCCTCCTAGGGACACTGACTTGTAATAATGTAATCCATAGAGTTGAATTACATTAAACATATCCTCAACTGTCTCCATCTGTGAGATAGAATGTAAAAAGTTTGGGTGGAAATTGTAGCTGTGCATATGAACTTTAGATACAGGCATTTGGCATCAGTTTTGTAGAGTGAACCCTCTGAAATACTGTTTATCGATCGTGAACTTGCCACAATGTAGCTTTGGTAGCAACTTCGGAAGATGACATTTGAGAAGTTGACTTGTATTCTGTTATAGCTTCGTATCTACATGAGGGATGGAGTGATGCATATATGTCTTTGGGATAGTATATTCTAGTCGTCCGCAGGTATCTTGGATTACAGATATACTATCATTCTCGCAAAAACTAAATTGAAATAGATTGGTTGTTTTACCCTCACCAGTGTAGATATCAAAAACGTGCATAATCCAAACAAAAATAACATTAAATTGGTTCGTCTAAGAGATTTATAGATAACAAAATAATCAAATATGATATCTATCATTAAAAAATATCAATCATGTTTATTTTACAAAGACAAAAATGTTGTTAATATTAAAATTAAATAGAATGAATTAGTAGAAAGAGTAGCTGAACTATTGATGCTAGTTGTGGTAGTTGTGGTAGTTGTATTAACTGGTTCATTCTCAATTTTAAATATTGATGAATCTGATTTTGTATTTATCACAGCATATGATTTTAATTTTTCAATGGTTATCAGTTTATAAAAATCTTTGGCATCTGGATAGATTGGTAAACTACCTAAAAGATCAATTATTAAAGTATAGCTTGGTGAAGTTGTATTGATGTCAAAAAAACTCACACCAATTCTTGACAATGGAAATGCATCTGTACCACCAAGTATTTCTTGAATTTCAAGTTTCTTTGAATAATGGTAAAAAAATGAATCTTTTGGTAAATAACCTTTAACACTAACAAATATAGAAATTGTTTCTTTAATTTAATAGGAGTTAGTTTAACAATTTCTTTTTTCAAAAGATTGAACACATACTTGTTAAAGGTCCTGGTGAACACATTGCTTTAAAACTTGATAACCCAGTGGAATTAATTACACAACCATATTTGTCAGGTTGAAGATGTCCCATTTTTTCAATAATACTACCATTCTCAGAGTCAAGGAACTGATAATCTATAGTTTTGACAATTAATGATTGAACACCAGAAAAAAGTATATTGGTTTTCACAGAGAAAAAGTTTGTTTCAATAAAAAATACATCATTCACCTTCAATCTAAAGTTTTCATTTTGATTATTGGTAATCATTGAAATGTTTGTGTTTATAAAAGTCACATTTGAGCCAGTGAATTGAACATATTTATCTGATCCCAAATCAAACTGATTTTCAATTGTCATTGTTTCATTGGAGAATATATAAATATTATTTTCACAACTATCTGCAATATAGTTTGATATATTACATGTTGAATTTATTAATTCAATGCAATAAAATAGTGTAATTAACAGTATAAAATATTTAAACATTTTAAATGAGTTGTAATAAATTTCTAATGAAAAAATAAAAAAATACTAATTGATGAATAGATGGTTATCAATTATTTTAGATATAATTCAGATAAAAATTTCAATGTTGTTGTCATTTTTATATACAGACATTTTTGAAGAGATATATTTGGATTTGATTGGCAAAGGGTTTTTTTTGGATTGTTTTACAAAGGAATTTTTATTTTTGCACAAATTCGTTTTTGAAAAATAACCAGATCCAATCAAAATAAAAACTGATGTTTTTACATCATTTACCTCTTAAAAACTTTTTATCCATATTTTTATTTGAAAATTTTTATTCCATTGTCACATTTTGTTATCAATATTCATTTTAATTTTTGCTTTTGTTAATAATTTTAATAGAGCGGAATTAAAATCAAAAAAATAATGAGAAATATTACAATTGTAATATTATTATTTTTGATAAATTTTATTGTTTTTATCAATGGTGCTAATCAATGTCCTGATCATAGGGAGACCTGCTATTAGCAAAATACATTATTTCTATGATGGAGATGAAGAAGTTACCGAAAAAGAAGTTAACTTCCAAGATGTTTATGATAATCTTTTTGCAAATATAAAAGCTATTAAAAAAACTCATATATTTGCATTTTCAGATTCTGGTGGAAATTCAAATTATGCACATCATAAAGTATAGTATATAATTGTATATAAATAGAAATTTTTATATTAATATTTGCTCAGAGTTTTTTAGTATTAAATGAAAATCTTCAGAGCGGATTTGTACTCTTACATACATATCCAGAATTCCATAACAACTTTATTGAAAATACCCCCTTAGGGGTTAGTCACACCCAACATATGATATGTATTAGTTTGGAATCAAAAATAGGTATGAATGATTATTAATTATTGTCTAAATTAGATATTAACCATTTCACTTAATAGATGTTGATACTTTATTAAAAGCCTATAATATTATTAAACCAAATTTACAATTTTATAAAGGTATTGACGATAAAGTGAAAGAAGCTAAGACGGGCCAGAACAACCCCTCCTATCGACATAGATATCTCATGGGAATTTAAAGAGGATGATAAGTGTGTAAACGGTGTTTTTGGTCATGATAAATCAATTAAAAGTGATCCAATGGAAATAACTAAGGATTTATTATCTGTTTCCAATTTTGATGTTTGTTTCAAAAAAGTTTCTAATATTGGAAATTTTGATATTTATGCAACAGGTACATTTTTAAATTTAAAAATCAATTTAAAATAGAAAATTTTACTAATATTTTTGAAATTTAAATTCATTAGTGTCACAAAGACATATTGATTTAGATGTAAAGACTCATACAGTCAATGATTTGGGAGTTGATGCTTGGTGGAAATTAACAAGGATATTAAAAGAGAATTTTAACATTATCACTCACGTATGTAACTTTTAAATCGAATTTCATAAATTAATATCTAACATTACAAAAAGACATTCCAAAAGAGGTTTTGGATCAATTTATTCAAAAGATGCAATATTACAACATGTAGTTTGGGATTATGAAAATCTCGGAAATGAGCACTTCCATCATGATAAAATAGCATTCAGTACAAAATCAAATTTAGTATGTGTTGGTGATGGAAACAGAGATTACACCCAAAATACTAGATCGGGTTTGATTGTAAGTATTTTAAAATAAAATTATGAGAAAGAGTATGGTAGAAATAATCAAATATTTCTCTGTTGTACATAAACTAGTATTATACAGCCCCAATATAGAATATATATTACAATTAAAGAGTATTGATATATTAGAACTACAAAATTTTAATTGTCCAAAAGATGATGAAGATTCTGTGCTACAACATTTATCAACTGTTGTAAATGATGAACTAATACTCAACAACTATCAAATAACAACCATTAATAATAATATAGAATCATTAAAAGGAATCTATCAGAGGATAAAGAGATTGCATTTAGATCGACTATCTTCACAGTTTATGAAATTCGATAACTATGATCATATCATTTCATTGAAAACTACATGTACCACTATAAGAAAATACTTTGAGATAGAAGAAGGAGGTCCTTCACGTTACTACAAAAGCACCGTGAAAAGCAAACCCCACATAGAAGTCATTCCTATAACATTACCAACACACATTCTTCAATTTCTCTCACAAAAACACTTTTCATCACTTCAAGAGTTGTGTTTAAACAGTAAATCTATTAATGATGAAATTCTATTGAATCTCTCCAAATCATCAAAACTAAAAATATTATCTCTAAAAAACAGTGATAAAGTGACAGATATTGGATTAATAGCACTATGTCATCAACTTTCTAAATTGGTTGTTTACAATCTCTCAGAGATTACTGACCGATCACTCTCACATTGCACTATGTTACAAGATTTATTCATTTCTGAATGCCCCAAAGTACGAGGTGACTGTTTTCAAATTCTTTGTAACACATTGGAGAGTATTGATCTTGGAAAATCATTGAAATATATTCAACCAAATAAATATTTTGACTCTTATCAATGTTTTTCCAAGATCCCAAAAGTTAAAGTTTCAATGAAAAACTATGATCATCTTGAAAATGATTGGGATCCAGTCAACTTCTACTCACATTTACCATTGCTAACACATATTGATGGGGTTGAAAGTAGCCGTGATCTATCAGATGAGATACTATCACAATTCACAAGAATTCAGAGACTGGAATTCGATAGCTTTGAAATTAATACTAGGTATACTGACCAAGGTATTAAACAAATGATTGATAACAGAGATCCCAATGCTGGTGTGATTGAAATTTTCGTTTTGGACAGTAATCTAATAACTGATCTCTCATTGCAATATCTAAGCCAAGTACCAATTCAGAGACTTGAAATCTTATATTGTAAAATTACTGCTCAAGGAATGAAATATTTAAATGGCATTGATGAAATTGTATTGCGTGGAGAAACAACAGATGAACATCTAAAGAATATTCCCAATGTCAAGGCACTCGAACTTGGGAAAGGTGAGGATAATGTCACTGCAACAGGTATTTCATATCTATCTAACCTTAGATTTAATAGAATTGCAAACCCCAACTTTCCATTAAATGCATTTCAACATCTTTCAACTATTGATACACTATTTATCGATGAGTGGGAAGATCCAATTCCATTTCATGTCACTCAACTTCTCAAAGGATTGGTAGAAGTCGTTGAAAACGATTGTAATTTTTTGCAATCTGAAGATGATGAAGAAGATTCAGAAAATAAATTATTTCTCTTAAGTAACGGTGTTACTTGTGAATATCCTTTTTAATATTTAAAATACGCCGGCATTCGACATTTTGTTTCTAGAAATTTATAATTAAAGATGGTTTAACAAAATGAATTTTGATAGTTTCATTGGAGAGTATTTCTTTTTATAACCATCATTTTATTTGATTTCACTATTTAAAAAATCTACCCATTTTGAAGATAAAGGATAAACTTCAAAAAACCTCGGTTTTACAAATATTCTTTTGGGATTTTTATTTTAATTTCGATATTGTTGTTGTTTGTTTTGATTATTTGTTTTGGTTCTAGAACTCCATTTGATTCATCAGATTCATCAGATTCAAATTTAAAATGTCCATTATCAAGAATAATGGTATTCAGGGTGTGATTGGTATCAAGGAAATTTGTAAGTATTTCAGCTGTTAGAAATTTCATTCGCAATTGTAATTTTGAAATGTTTGGACTGATGGAGTGGAGTAATTCTTTAAAGTCTTCAATAAACTCTGTTGTTATATTTGTGGGTTTATTATCATAATGGCTATAGGTATAGCAATGTTCACTTTCTTTTAGTGAAAGATTGGTTAATGTCTTGTGATTTTTCATTAGATCTTTACATTTATTCCAAAGATCGTGTGAATGAACTTTATTAGGGCTATTATCATAATAGGTATAACCTTCACAAAATAGAGAGTTATCCTCAATGCGTTTGTCCAACTCATCATAATATTCTGTTGAAAATACTCTATTATCATTATCATTGTTGTTGCTGTCGTCGTTGTTGTGGTAAAATGTGAATATTTGGTGAAATAATAATCCAATTTTTAAAGTGTGAATGTTAGGTTGAAGAAGAAATCTATAGAATGCATTCAATGGAATTGGTGTAATATCGATATTAACTCTTTGATATTGGTGATTGTGAATTGAAATACTGTGAAATATATCAATGATTGGGTTTCTGTCTTCAGTGTCTCCGTAGGATTTCAATTTTAGTGATATTGGGTCCAATAACATAATGAGATATTTGAAACTATCAAATGCATTTTCTGATGTGTATGATGCAAGATGTAATGCATCAGTTTCAAAGTTTATCTCATGTAGTTGATCAATGGTAGATGGTTTTCGGAGTCCATATTCAACACCATCCCAAGAATCAGGATTATCTCCAAACTCATCAATTACAAATTTGAAAGAATATTTAACATTTGGAATTTTGATTTGGTTGACAAAATTCAACAGTATCCAATTTATACTCTCATCTTTAATGTTATATATTTCGATAGTTTCTATTGATATATTGTTGTTGTTTTCTCTGTAAGTTGTCAAACCATTGACAAATTCTATCAAATCGCCAAAATATAATGTCAAATATTTAACATTTTCAAATTGATACAAACTAAATGGTGACTTTTTGAAACTGTTAAATTTGTATCTTATTTGTTCTTTACCCATCCAATGGTAGATATTATTAGGGTTACTACAATACTCCAATCTCTCTATTTCATTTCCGAAAAATCTTCCAACATCATTTTTCAATGAATTTTGAATTTGTTGACAAATTCTGAACCAACCATGACAAACCAATGCATAGTTTAGTTTACAACTATCATAATATCGTCTCACTTCAATATTGTCATTTTTTGTTGTTGCAATCATCTTTAAGATTGTGTGATAAAGATATATTGATAACGATGATGATCTAATATTATTCATGGATTGTTGAATCATGCTTCTTTGCAGCTCATTTCCCATTAAGATTTGATTGGTTTCATTTGATAGTGAATTTACAACAGCTATTGCAGTTGATTTAGAATTAATGAGATTCTTTAATGTCAATAGTTGTGCTGTGTTATTCTTTTTTTTTTTTGTTCTCGCCATATTTTTATGTTATTTTATTTTATTTTATTTTTTACCTCATACCACTATTATTTGAAAAATTTTTTCATCAAATAATCAAAAAAAGAAAATGGGGTAATGTTATTTTTAGAGTTAAAGGAGATATAATGAAAGATAAGCATTTATTGTAATACCACATTCACACTTTATCCTTATTTAACTATTATAATATGTGGTAAATTTAATTTAGGGTGTTATGATAAAATAATCATTATGATAAAAAAAATTAAACATCATTAGTTTAATTAAACAAATATGTTCAAATCAAATAATATTTATTTAATTTTAGCTTTTACACTATTTATTTTAATAAATAAATCGGTTCCGGAATGTATGTTGTTAACCTCTTTGTCAATATTTACATTTCATTTTACAATTATTAATATCAAAATATAGCAATTCCCAGTATTTCATCCATTTCATTTAAAGGGGATCTTATATATGATGGTACCAATGGAATGGAAATTACACTGATTGGTAGTGGATTTGGTATCAATAAAGAATATACAAATATTCAATTATCAGGTCAACCAGGATTTTCTATTTTTATCCTACACCAAGATATTATTTCACTAACTGATACAGAAGCTGTATTTAAACTCTCAAATATGAAGGCAATGGTCTCAAACGTAACCATTACTGTTCATGGTATAAAATCTGAACCACACCAAATTACAATCAGTAAGTGTGTTAGTTTTATTAGAATTGTGATTTTCATATATTTAAATTTTTATATTAATACCTTATTATTATAATAAACAGGACCATTAATTGAAGAAATTTCACAACCACCATTAGAAGGAGGTGAAGTTACCATAACTGGTAAAGCATTAAATACACAATACAGTCAAAGTTTATCTCAACAACCAATGGTTTCTGTAAAGTTTGGTGATAGAAAATGTTTCTCACCAAGAAACCCAGTTCCATATGACTACAGATGGTTAGTATGCACAATTGAAGCTGGTTTAGAGTCAGATCAATTGAAACCATTGATTTCAATTGACAATATAACCAATGTTGAAAAGAACAATTTCTTAACTTATAACTACTTACCATTGATTGAGAAATCTATTCAATCAGGTAACATGATGGAGCTTAGAGGTAAATACCTTCTTTCACAATCTGGACAAGCATCTATCATCATGTATAATGGTCTAACTTTGAACCCTGATACCACTGTATCTACTGCTCAATCATTGGTATTCAAGTTGCCTGAAAACTCTCTAAATGGACCACTATTAGTATACCCATCCAACGGAAAACAATCCAATCTCTATCAACTTCAATTAACACCTGTAATTACTAATATAAATCCAAGACACTTGTATTTACATCTAGGTGGTGACTTTACAATCTATGGTGACTATCTAAGTACACAAAGATCTGATAACTCCTCTGCATCACTTGTAATCAAAGCACAAGATGGTGAATTGTTATGTAAATCCTATAAACCAGGTCCCCAAGAAAATACTATAATCTGTGATTTTATCCCACAAACAGACAGTGTCTATATGATTGTTAGTATTGACGGTATTGATTCCAATAAATATCTTTTAACCTGTAGAAACTGTCAAATCACTCCATCTAAAAATCCAGAATTCAACAGTAACAAACAACTAATTAAAAAAGCAATCATCATTGTTGTTCCAATTCTAGTTGTTGCCATCCTTTCCATTACCATTTTCTTAATTGTCAAAAAACTAAGAAATAATCGTAAATCTAATAATTTCCAAACTTTCAAAGATGATAATGTAACACCAGGAAATGAATAAACAAAAAACAAATTAAAATAACCCAAGAAAACAAAAAAATTTAAAATAAATCATTAACAATTATGACTAAAACACATTATTACTTGTACTTAATATAATTTATTTTCAATTAAATTAAATTGAGAATATTGTTTGAAATTAACGAATAAAATTTTAAAGCTCTTTTGAATTTTGATTTTGAAATTTTTGAGCGGTAAATAATTTTTTTGTATAATGAAAAATCCGTTTTGTAAATTTTTTTTATGAATTAGTAAAAAATTAATGAAAATTTTTAGCGCTCTTTCAAAAATCCAGTTAAAAATTTTTACAAACAAATAAATTGAAATTTTTTTCAAACATTTTTTTATCAATTCATAATCATCCATTAATCAAATAAGTTCATTAAGATCTTAAATATTTTTTTTATAATTCTTCCAATTCAAAATGTCAAACACTGAAACTAAACCATCCAACCCAACTCCACCAGTCGCCAAAGGTGGCAAAAAACCAAAAGTCAAGAGAGGACCAGTTGTTAAAAAGAGTTCTGGTGAAAAAGCAAAACCAGAATCCAGATCACACAAGGCCAACATTACTTTCCCAGTCTCTCGTATTGATAGATTATTGAGAGATGGTCGTTTTGCACCAAGAGTTGAATCCACTGCTCCAGTTTATTTAGCTGCTGTCTTGGAATATTTGGTATACGAAATTTTAGAGTTAGCTCACAACATTTGTAACTCTCAAAAGAAAACTCGTATTACTCCACAACACATTAACTGGGCTGTTGGTAACGATCAAGAGTTAAACACTCTCTTCTCCAATGTTACTATTGCCAATGGTGGTGTATTACCAGTTCCAACTCAAGACACCAGAAAGAGCACTACCAAAAAATCAACCAAAAAAGCATCTGCTGAAGCCTCTCAATCATTCTAAGCATGTAAACTTAATAAAAAAAAAAAACAATCCCTTAAAAACAAAAAAGTTAATGGATAAAAACAAATCAAATCTAAAGGTATTTTTTAATACCATCCTCTATAACAAAGAAATATCTTTACATTTTAAAAATGTTTACTAATGTTAGATAAATTTTAATTTTGTACATATAAAAAAATACTAGTTTTTACAAAAATATTTTACTCGTCATAAAAACTAAAAACAACAAATTAGTTTTTACAATTTTTATTTTACAAGTTCAAAATTAAAAATATTAATGATTAACATTCAAATACTAATAAATTATTTTCAATTTGGAAATTTAGTAATTTCAAATCATTTATTTTTAATTGTTTTTTCATTTCAAATTTAATATTTATTTTTTTATTTACAACAACCAAGTTACATTATATATATAGCAATTTATTATAATAACAGTGAAATGTTAAAATCTATAAAGTAAGAGTTTATAAATTAATAAGATCTGAAATTAACCGACGAATACTAACCCTTGTCTCTTTATTCTTTTTTTTGTGTGTGTTTTTTTCGTGTGTTAAAAGAAAAAGGAACACAAAATCATTTTATTTATTTAAAAAATATCTTTTGTAACAACAATCTATAAAATCTCATTTATTAAATTAAATATTGTTATTTACATTTTCTCATTGCTTTTATAAATTATTTTTAATCTTTGTTATTTAAAATATTAATTTCAAAATATTAGTATTACTCTTTTGTATTGTATAAAAAAACAAGATTTATTATTATTTTACCTCTTCTCTTAATTTTATTGCAACAACTGTTCATACATAAATTTGTTCGATTAATTCTTTACATTTATAATTACACAACAAAAATGATAAACCAATTTCCTCATGCAAACACACTTTCCAAATACTATCATTTTGATAGTTTTCCCTATGAAAACTCTTATGAAGAAGAGGATTTCCAAAACAAATATACCTTCAGTGAATTACAAAATATAGATAAATGGATTAATGGAAATGGTCTAAAACCATTATGTAAAAGTGGTGATGTATTTTATCCAAAACACAACAATAGTGTGGCAAGTAATGGTAGTGGTAGTGGTAGACAATTATCAAGTTCCTCATGTATACCATTGTCCAGTGGTACTGGTAGCGGTGGTAGTAGTAGGAAAAAGAAGATATTGTCATCATTTAAGAATTTAGTTAACCTTTCCAATAGATTTAAATCTCAGAATAGAGAGACATTTATATCTAGGTTACCATGTGAAATATTGTTATATATTGTTGGGTACCTTACAATGTCTGATGTTAAATCTATAATGTTGGTGTGTCAAGAGTGGTGTCAAATTGGTATTGAAGATATACTTTGGAAGTTAGTTTTCAAGAATCATTTCATTGTATTTCCAAATAGAGATTTACCATTATCCAAATCAGATTACACACAAAGATTATCCACTAAAGATGAAGTCAACAATGCACCTGAAGAACCACATTGGAAAGAACTCTTTAGAGATCGTTGGGAAAAGGAAATGAAATGGAGAAATGGAACACAGAAAGACTCTATAATGGTAGGTCACACTGGAACTGTATGGACTATAAAGACCAGTGGTGACAAGATTCTCACAGGTTCATTTGATAAGACTGCCAAGGTCTGGGATAAGAATACCAAGAAATCTCAATACACAATGATAGGTCACAACTACCCAGTCCAATGCGTGGATTTGTCAGCTAACGAACAGATCCTAGTCACTGGGTCACTGGATAATAGTATTAGGGTTTGGAATCTAGATCAGAAGAAGTGTCAGGGTATCCTCACTAATCAAGCTCATAATTTTGATGTATTTTGTCTGCAATTTAAAGATGAGAGATACATTATCTCTGGTAGTTCTGATAGTACTGTAAAGTTATGGGATCTGAATCCAATGATTTCCAATGATATAAATAGACACAGCTACTCTTCAACTATTGGTAGAAATGAAAATAATATAGAAGATAGAGACCAGCTTATGATGGATGAAGGTCCTCATATTGATCCTGATACTATTCAATTTAGAGAGGATAATCAAGTTGACCAAAACTATTTGGATAATCTTCAAGAACAACCTCCTGCAATATTATTCGATGGTATGGATGACCAAGATCTACTCTATAATGACAGTGATGATCCATTCAATGACAATATCAATGTGAATATCATTAGTAGGAAACCACAAAACCCTAAAACACAGATAAATAGTGAACCTTTACAGACATTTAAACATGCATCTTGTGTTACATGTTTACAAGTCGAAGGTAATCAACTGGTTTCCGGTGGCTCTGATAAAGTAGTTCGTGTATGGGATCTAGAAAGTGGTCAAGAAAGAGCTATTCTTCAAGGTCACAAAGAGGGTATAAGATGTCTTCAATTTGAAGGTAATGTCTTAGTTACAGGTGCCAATGATAATACTTGTAAGATTTGGGATCTTCGTATCAACCGTTCTATAGCAACACTAAGAGGACATACAGGATCAATACGCTGTTTACAAATGAATGGTAGTACATTGGTTACAGGTTCAAATGACCAAACTATAAAACTTTGGAATCTGAATCATTCTTCATCTACCAACTACCAATCCTCAAGTAGCAGTTCTAAAAAACCATTACTCCCATACCAAGATCTATTTACACTCTCCAGTAGTATATCATGTCTGACATTTGACCAATCCAACACCATCATGTACAGTACCAGTGATTCTAAAGTAAAAGTAACAAAATTCATCTAAATTGTGAATAAATTGTTAGGAAAAAACAAAAAACCAACCTTATTTATTAATAATAACTTTAAAATTATCTTTTCTTGTATAGACAAGGTTTTAAAATTACTTGTTGATCTAATTGTTTTTTTTTGTTTGGTTGCGGTTGTGTGTTTTTTGTAAATTGGAAAAGTGTAAAATATTGGTGTGATGTGTTTTTTTTGAGTAATTTAAAGTTTAATTGTTCGACTGCATCTACAAATGTTTGAATATTTTCGATTCTGGATTCAATTTCGGCAATTCTTAAAATACCATTTTTAGCGAGTATTCTGTGTGCCTCAGTTAGGAAATCCAAGAAATTAGTTCCCATCAAGGACAGACAAAATACAGCAGTATCCACTGACTCCTTTTCCAAAGGAACTGATGCTATATCACATGCAGTCACTCTATCATTGACGGCAACCAAATCAAATGAATGTACCTGATGTTGATCTTGCAGACGTTCAGCAAGTTTAGCTTCACCACAACCCAAATCAGCAATCTTTAGTTTCTTCTTACTCTTTTGAAGATCCTCAATTATCAAATCCAATGGATTTATTGGCCAATGTTCTACCTGGGATTTAAACCCACTGTGATATTCGTCAAAAAGTTTTGGATTCTCTTTGAATTCCTTTAAAGCTTCTTTTGACTCACTGGTATACAATAACTCATTTAACCATCTAAATTTACTTCCTTTTAATGATTCATTCTTTTCCTGTGTCAATTTGGATTGTTTACTATTCTCACTATCCATAGGTTTAGGATTCCAAAGATTAAATTTTTCATTATCATCCCTATCGTTATTTATCACTGCTTTTGCAATTTCCTCTTTTGAACTATTATTATAATTGAATTTCTTTTCTTTTTGTGTGGTGGAAGGTTGTGAAAATGGGTCATTGGATTTTTTAACAATGCTCAATACTGTTGATGATTTAGGTTTACTATTATTACTATTTTTACTAGTATTTTTATTTAATTTACTATTTATAAAATCAGGTTTCTTTGCTAATTCTTTCGGTATTTGTTGTTTTGATCTAGCTAGTTTTTGTTGTTTTTTGGATTTGAATTCATTGGGTTTTTGTTTAATTTTAATTTTGTTTGAATTGTTTGTTTGTTTCTGTGATTTGGGGTTATTCTTTTTCATTTTTTGGTGTTTAATTCTAATAATTGGATGGTATAAAACCTCAGATTTGAAAAATCAAGAATAAAAAAAAAATCGATTACGTTTATTGTCAACATTAAAATGAAAAAATTTTTTATTATTTTATTAATTTATTCCAAAATAGCATAAATAAAGAAATTACATAGAGTGAATCAATGTATGTATATACACTGACACATGTTTGATATCATTAGCATATATTGACATTTTAAATTCAATTTCAACTAGACAATGGTAGCAACACATTCTTTTCAACCATATACCTATGAAGTTCCACTAGAGGTCTATATGCAGATTTATAATAAAAGATTTCCACAACATAAATTGTTTCCATTCATTTTGGATTCACAAGTTGTAGAACATATAGTTGAAGAGAATGGAAATGAAAAATCAATTAGAAAGACAAAATTGTATGATGACTGAAATTAATTTAATGATCATTATGTAGTAGACTAATGAACTTTAAAATAACTATTATTCAGAGACATTGATGCACCAGGTTGGTTTAAATCTATATTTAACATTCACCATTCAATATTTATTGAAGAATCTTATTATGATAAGGCAGAGAGAAAAGTTATTATAAAGACAACTAATGAGACTTTGAATACCAAAGCAAAATTAGAGGATATTACAGTTTATTCAGTTCACAAAGAGAACCCAAATTGGTGTCAGTTCACTCAAACTGGAAATGTACAGTTATTGGTATCCGTATTTGGATTTCAAAAGAAAATTGAAAATTATGTGTTAGACCTCTACAGTAGTAGATATGATGAAGTAAGTATTGCTCATAGCCCAAGTTTATTTTTGTTTTTTTTTTATTCCAATCAAAAAATCAATGATAAAAAATTGAAAAATATCTTTTGGAGATTCTTCCGAAACTCTCAAAAAACAAAAATATTTTTTACCAGGTTCACTGAGTGAAGATTGATTTACTAACACTGAACTTCCATCTAGTCAAGAAAATTAGATTTACAAATGATTGAACAATATAAAGATGAATTAATGGCAAACTATCTTAAACAACAACAAGAACAGCAAACTAATACACAACCAATTCTCTCAATTACCACTGAAACTAATATTCAACCAAATACTATTGCATCTTAATTCAAAGAAAAAAGATTAATCAAACTATAGTTTTGGTTCTAATAAAATTGTTTTTTTTACGTTATCAAAAATTTATTATTTATTAATCAAGACATATATCTTATTCTTTTAATAATATTATTATATTAATTATATATTTGAATTTTATTATTTGAAATTATTATTTAAATGGTTGTATGGATTATTTGAAATTATTTTTTTGGAGCACCACCAGATTTCTTTTGGAATCTCTTTTTATTAAAACCTGGTTTTGGATTAGATTCATCTTCGTCATCTGAACCTATATTACCAAATCTCCAAAAACCAATTCTACTATCGATAGCAGTTTTCTCATCAGATTTGAATTGGTCCAATTGTGAACCTCTGGCTCTTGGGTCAATTTTAACTAAACCATTACGTAAAAGTTCAGTATTGATACAACCATGGTCATCCTTTAAGACTACAGACATTTTATTATTTTCATCACGAGATTGTACAGTACATTTCAAAGTGATACCAGCAAACTCTCTATCCAAGAAATCAATAGCATCGTTATTGACATCTTCATTTGGAGTACTCTTTAGATAAGCTAGAGATACTGGAGTTATAAGTGTAGGGATTTGGTGATATTTAGCTGGTAATGGGTGTACTCTATTAGCAGACAATTGTTCAACATCACCGATATCATAGAGAGCTACTTTGTATTGGGTATTGTTAATCTCTAAGACCTTTGCACGATAGATTTTTTGATCTTTATCAGATCTTACTCTTGCCAAATCGCCTACTTTCAATGAAGAGGCACCAAGAGATTCAGTTGAGTTATCAGTCTCCAAGAGATTGAGTTGGTGTATAATTTCTTCAGTTTTACTATTTACAAATTCTACATAGATGTCAGTTGGGGTCTGAACACTTCTGACAATAGCTTCAGCAAACTCAGCTTGAGAGGCTTTGTTCTTCTCTTCTTGTTCACGGAATCTTGCTTCTTCTTGTCTTTTCTCTTCCTCTGGATCATAGTTCTTCCAGATACCCAAACGTGCGTTTTTAGCCTTCTCTTCAGTCTCAAAAAAGACACCAGGAAGTTTTCTCATGGGATCATGAACAGATGCATAACCAAGTTCAACAAGTGACAATGCATAGTTCTTATTCTGATGATACAAACTACCAATGAAATTACCAGCTTTATCAATGTCATCAATGTGAATAGTGACATCATGTTGCATGAGTTGATCCTTTGAGTAGTTTAATGCCAAATCAGCAATAACAGCATCGTCTTCCTTCTTTGGAACTCTGACACCACTGAGTGACAAATTAATCATACAACTATCTCTTTCAATAAAGATTTTGAAACGTTGTGCTGAGATTACCAAATTAATAACAGCAGGTAAATCAGCATTTCTCAAGTGTGGGAGAAGTTTTGTGGCTTTGGCTTTGAGGTTTTTGTCTTCGAAAGCAGAGCAATCGTTGATATTGAGAATTGGTGCATTGTCCTTGTTGGAGAAGAGACCTGCGTTCTTCTTCTTTGCTTTGTTTTCAGCGGCGATTAAGGCTTCATAGTCTACAGCTCTGTTGTCTGCTCCTTTATGTTCGAGGAGTTTAGCTAGACCAGCTTCAACGAGGCCTAATGAGACGTTTCCTTTACCTAGGTATACAGAGTAGAATGGTTTCTCTGGAAGTGATGATTGAGCAATAGCTGGACGGATGTACTCTAAACGTGCTTGTACTCTCTGACCTATTAATCTCTTTCTAAGCCACTCTTTAGCTTCGTAGGCATAGTATCTCTCGAATCTGGATTTACTCTGGTCGTCTTTTGACATGATTTTTAGTGCATTTTCATCTTCGACTTTAGTCAACATTGGTACCTTTAATGAGGCTAGAGAAACCTCATATTCAACCTTCTGATCAGTTACGATAACAATTTGACCTGCGTTACCAATTTTAATGACTTTTCCATTGATTTCTCTTGGGTTGTCTACACCTCTGATGTTGGAGGTTGAAGTAGGGTTAGCTGTTGAAGAGGTGGTTGCAGTGGTTGTAGTGGTTGAAGTTGGGATTACAGGTGTTGAAGGTGTACTCCAAACTCTTAGAGACTGATCTTTGGCAGTTTGTTCAGCTTGTTTGAGTGATTCTTGATCAGTACGAGCTGCACATGTCCAAGCTACAATTTGACCAAACCCATTTTTGAGGAGTGTTGCAGCTACGTCTCTGTCAGAACACATGACAGTACCATAGAGTGTACCTTGTTTATCATAGGTATCCAAAGTGATGGTAACGTCTCTGTGAAGTACATTTTTAGTGATAAAGGCCTCGGCTTCTTGAGCATAAGGTTCAGGTTGCATTGTACCAGATGCATCTCTTTTGTAGCCTGGACATTGAATACCAGAGAGATGAACTACAAATGAGTGGAAAGAAGGTAGAATGACAACACGATAACTATTGGCATTTCTAATTTGTTCCACTACGGCATTCAATTGTTTTTTCTGAAGTTTATTGTAGAGGTCAAATGGAGACAGAGTGTGAATTGGACGAACACTGTTATTAATTGCCTCTGGATTCTTATTGTGAATACCCAACTCTTGTTGTTGAGCTGCAGTCTCTAACTGAATCAAATTCAAATACTCTGGTTTCTTATTTTCTTTTCCAGATGCTGATCTGAAAAGTGATGCCCATCCAGACTCAATCATTTGCTTATTTAAACTATTCTCCAAATCCTCTACCAAATAAACTGTAATATATTTTCTACCAGTTGGTGCTTGATAGTCAACATAGAAATTCACTTTTTTTCCAATAGATTTCTTTCTCAAAAATTCTTTACTTTCCCAAGCAAATGGCTATAACATAAAATTAAATATTATTTTTGATTTTAAAAATATATATATATATATATATATTTCAATTAATATTTGGAAATTAATGAAAAATGTAAAATTTACATACTAGATCTTTAGTTGCTGGTTTATCTGGGGTACCATGATAACCAAGTCTTGGTACTGTTAAATGTGACAAGGTATATTCAACTTTATCTGGAGATTCAACACCTTGTTTATTTACTTCATGAATGACCAATGAATCACCTGAATTTACAGCACGAACTACACCAATAGTTGGTTGTTGTGGTTGAATAAGTGATGTGCTTGACATTCCAATATATTAATATATAGTAAAAAAATGAAAAATAAAAAAAATGATGATTTTGTCACTTTTAAAAAAAAGTCAATTTGTGATCATCAAAAAAAAAAAAAAACTTTTTTTTAGTTCCAATTCAACATTTTTAATAATTGCAGTCTATGATTTGATGACAGTGAGAAAAAAGATAGATTTCTTTATTTTCTAACACTCGAAATTTCATATTTGTTTTTATTATTAGATTTCAAATATTATATAATTATGTAGAAATAGATATTTGGTTGTGAAACATCGAACCCCACACCTTAAATATGATATACAATTAAAATCTAAGATTAAAGAGTTTTAGATGATGGAAAAGTTATAATAATACTCTATATTTTCAAATTATTTGAACAGAATAGTTATTAGTAACACCACCACTAGAATTATTGTTAAAATTTGTGTACTTCACTTATTTTTCAAAAAATTTATTTACGTGTTGGATCTATCAATGTTGCTGTTATTGTATCCCATTTAAAAACAAAAATATAAACTAATCACACCACCTCTTTTTTTAGTGATGTTTGATAAATTATAATTGTCATTTACTTCTTTCACACCACACCTACCACTGTAGTTTTTTTTAGAATTTAAAAAAATAATTAATAAAATCAAGAGGGATGGGGTTGTGGTTGGTATGTGTGTTTTGTGGTATCAAATATATATCACACCCCCTACTTCTACTGTTACATACAACACCAATTATAATCAAAAAAAGTTAAAGAGTTTAAATTTTTAATGTTAAAACAATATTCTTTCCTTTTTGTTCAATTTTATTATTAAACATAAGCTAATCTTTTATAAACAAGTTTCACCAACAAACAACTTATTATTTATTATTTTCCCTTATTTATTTATTCCATACTGAAATTTAATGATTTTCTAAATATCTCAAACTTTAACACTCTCTTGACAAATTTAGTAAATTTCAAAGGTAAATTTTGATTACTCATCAATTTTGATTTTACAAAAAATCATTAATTATTTTATTATCAGAATAACCTTTTATTAATATATTTTTAATTAATTTTATATTATAATTACTTTTATTTTATAATATATATATATATATGCATTTATTATAATAGTTAAAAAAAAAAAAAAACAAAACAAAAGCTCTAGTATATTTATAAATCATGATAAACAAAAAAATAGTACTACTATTACTGGTAGTATTTATAAATATAAATTTAAATATTGGTGCACCATTATGTCCACTTAAATTTAAAGATATTATGGATGGCACAAGTAATCAATTTTCACCAGCCGAATCCACTACTCTATACAGTCCATATCAATGTGGTCTAACTGATAAGGCAGTAAACTATACAGCTGAAGATGAAAAATCAGCAATGCGATTGACATTGGATATTGATGGATGTCCACAAGATTGTAATCAATATGATTACTCATGTGCAGAAGTTGCCTCACTAGAACAATTGTCTTATGGTTCCTACAGCTGTGTAATGAAGACTTCTAGTATCCCTGGTGTTATATCTAGTTGTTATGCTTCAAATAACGGTAAGGGTGAAGCTTATGCCGATATCTATTTCAAAGTCCCTGGTAATGCCTCAAAGATTATCATTGGTTGTAATAGTGCTGGAATAAAGTTTGAAAAGACCATTACCAATGCTTTCTTTTCTCAGACTGATTTCAATACCTTTACATTCAACTTTACAAATAAGAGAATCACTTGGAATGTAGGTGGTAATCTCTTGGCTGAAAAGACATCTGATTGGTCAGGTGATAAATCTATCCCTAAGCCACCTCTCAAATTGTTTGCAGCAATTTACAATGACGTTAACAAGTCTATAAAGAATAGTAGTCTTCCAACATCACTCTTTATCGATTCCATGTCTTATGATCCAGTTCCTTGCACAAATGACACCTCTTCTGAGGACTCTACCGATGAATGGCACTGGGAGGCAGGTTCTCCACTATGGTATTTCACAAGTAACTGTACTTTATGGCGTCCAGAGTGGGTCTACAATGAATCTTTTGTCGAACCATGGGAGGATTCATCCTATTCATTCAGAAAAATTGAAGATTACACCCTTCCTAAACGTGGTCAAGTTTCTATATCATTTGATCTTAAAGAAAACACTGGTATATTCTTCCAATCTACAGAACCATTTCCAGTTCATCGTCATAAATATCTGACATTTTGGATCAATGGTGGTGTTTTGGGTAATCAACAAATGATTATTTACTTTATTGGTCTAAATCGTACTAAAGTTGCCTCATTGAATTTGGGTGACTATGTTCGTGGCGGTTTGAAACCATACCGTTGGTACAAGGTAATCTTACCACTAAAAGGTTTGCAAATCAATCCACCTGAGACCAAATATCTCACTGGTTTCCTCTTTTCAGAGGCATACAAACAATATATGGGTCAAATGTTTGTTGATGATATATTCTTTAGCAATGGTAGTATTTGTTTGAATCGTGAGAAATCAATAGCATATTTCAAAGATGGTCAATTAGTTGGTGGAGGTGCTGGTAATTATTCTACAGGTTCAGTTGATTTCAAGAGTCGTGGTCAACTCTATAGAAAGAACCCAACTATTGAATGGAGAGTAATGTCAAGTAACAAGATGGTAATGTCATTTGAGAATGGCACTATTAGTACAACAGATTATGATGCATTCCTTATCAGTCTCTATTATATTCCAGATAATCAATTCCAATGGAATGGAGAGGCTTCAGATGAACCACATACATCTCCACCTAGAGAAATTAATGCCAAAGTTCAAGTTCAAGTCAACATGAACTATTATCAAGGTGTTGGTTTATCAGAGTACGTCGGTGGTGAATTCCCAACTAAAAGATGGGTTGATCTCACTATTCCATTCTATGATCTCTCATGCGGTGATGCTGAAGAAATTCAAGCTATTCAAATCATTTCTGAGGAAGGACAATATCAAGGTGTAGTTTATATTGGTAGAATTGAAGCTGTTAAATTTGCAGATCCACCAAAAGAAGCTGAATCATTTGCCTCAAAAACTCAAATTTCCAGTATATTTATAATCTTATCCTTGTTATTATTATTACTATAAAACACTACCATGTAGAATAATTATATTTTTTAAATACACCCTCACATCATCTCATACCACATCCCTATATAAAATTTAAAAATAAAATAATATAGTTTTATTATTGCTATAAAAGACAATTTATACATTTATTATTAATTTTCTTAAGGTTATAACATTTAATTTTTTTATTTTCACTAAATTTTCAAGTGTGGTGTGTGATTACAACAAACAAAAAAACAATGAATAAGATAAATAATAGAAAATAGATAAATACTATATTATCTTTGAGTGGGGTAGTGTGGTTGAGTAGAAGGGGTAGTGGTTATTCGAAACCATCATTTGAATAATCTCTCTGACTCTGTTTTTGTTTATTTTGTGTATTTAGAAACAGAACTATAACATTATCTTCATTGAGAAGTACTCAATTGATATTTAGATATACATATATATAAAATGAAGATTAATAAATTTATATTAATCTTTTTAATAATTACATTAGTAATACAATTTATAGATAGTGCTTCACCTCCACCTACAACACCAACAAAAAGTACAAAACCAAAATCCACTATAAAACCTACATTGTCTCCACTTGTTGATAACAGTGGTAGTAATAGTAATAGTAATAGTATTGATTCGGATAGTTTAGAACCTGATACTCCTCTCAGTAAAAGTAAAAACTCAACTACAGTTCTCTGTCCAAAAGAATTTAAAGAGACTTCTTTTGTTTCACAATCAAAGTATTTTACAATTGTTGAAAATGCACCTTCTTACAGTCCCTACAGACTATGTGGTTTGACTAAAGATGCTGTTTCATTCAGTTCTAACGATGAGATGGTTTTGACATTGGATAATGATGAATGTCCTGAGAAATGTCATAGAAAAGACTACAGTTGTGCACAAGTAGTTTCATCATACCAATTGAAATACGGTACTTTTACATGTGTAATGAAAGCCTCTGATGTAGCAGGTGTCATTTCCAGTTGCTTTGTAAGTAACAGTGCAAAAGTTGGAATGTTGAATGAAATCTATTTTAGAATTCCAGGTGGAAAGTCTCTGATTCAATATGGGTTTACAAGTACTGGTGTACCATCTGGTTATTTTAAACAGAAGCAAACTACATTTGATCCACTAGACTACAATAATTTTACTATTGTTCTAACCAACCGTTCTGTGAGTTGGTATGCCAATGGAAATAAACTAGATGAATATGCTGGTAGATGGGACAACAATCCTGCAATCCCTAGACCACCTTTGAAATTCTTTGCATCTATTTACAATGATGAATTTAAAGATTATGTAGTGCCTGCAAAGAACCTTCCAACCAGTATGTTTATATCCGAACTATCTTATACACCTGGACTATGTCCCAAAGTGGAAATCAACAATTCTGGATACTCTTGGGAATCTACAAGTCCCCTTTGGTACTTCCACAAGAATTGCACATATGATCGTGTGGAATGGATCTACAATGACACTCTAGATGAAAACTGGCAAGATAAGTCATTGTCGATGAGAGACTTTGCACAAGACCAATTGATAAAGTCTGGTCAGGCTGCAATACGTTTTGATCTCACTGAGGAGACTACAGTGTACTTCTATACCAATAAGTCATGGTCAGTCAACAAGCATAACTATCTATCGTTTTGGATCAATGCTGGTGAGACTTTGAATCCTCAAATGATCATTGCAATGACTGGTGTCTATAAAGGTAATGATAATACTATAGTAGGTACATTTAACCTTGGTGACTATATTCGTGGTGGTTTGGAAAAGAATACTTGGTATAAGGTAATTTTACCATTGAATACAATGAAATTAATCTATCCTGAAGTTACACATTTCTCTGGATTTGTATTCAAACAAGCTTATAAACAGTATTTAGGCCAAGTTTTTGTTGATGATATTTATTTCTCTAATGGTACCAATTGTATTGATGAAGATACTTCAGTAACATACTATGAAAAGGGTTCTTTGGAGAACGGTGCTACCAAAGCTGGAAGTTATGGAAGTGTAGATTTCAATTCAACTAATGAACTCTTTAAATCAGGTACGAATGTATTCAAAACTATTGAATGGAGAATTGCAAGAAATAACAAATTAATTGTCTCCTTTGAGAATGGTACTCTTAGCACTTCAGACTATGATGCAATATTACTAAAGATTTTGTATATACCTAAAGGTTCCAATCCATATCTCCCAGACGAGACCAACTACAATCCAAATGGTGAGAAGAGACAAACTCCATTGGAACCTAAAGCAATGATAGCAGTTCAAGTTGCATCAACACCGTATATGGGTATTGGTCTATCAGAGTATGTTGGAGGTGAGTTTCCAACGGATACATGGACTACACTTGTCATTCCATTCTTTGATCTCTCATGTGGTGCTGGTGAAGGTATAAATGCACTTCAATTGACCTCTGATCAAGATGGTGCTGGTAGTACTATATTCATTGCCAAAATTCAGGCTGTTAAATATGCTGATCCACCTGTTCTTGACTCTTTCGCAATCAAAACATCTCAAGCCAATATGTTACTTGTAATTCTATCTACTTTATTATTACTATTCATCCTTTAACAACAAAATTTAATTAAAAACGAAATTAATAACCATATATTTTAGTTTATATTTATTTATTTAATGAGTTTCTATTTGATTTTTTAAGCCAAAATACAGTTGAAAGTATGTTGGGTATCAAAACATCTTAATTGTTTTTGATTTTCTTTAAAAAATATTGAATTAAAAAAATTATAATGTACAAAACCTTCTCTAAGATAATTATCTAAAATTCATATTTTTTTATTACTTAATTCAAATGACACACTGTCTATGCGGAACCACTCTTTGAAAAGTGTTTAAAAAAGGGGGTTAAGGAAAAATATAATTAAAAAATCTTTGAAAAATGTGTGGTAATAATGAAAATTAAATAGAAGTCCATTGTTGTCATACTTTTATAGTTTCAGCTATAATTATTTAAATATAATATAGTTTAAAGTAACAGAATGAAGAGAATATATTCGATGGTATTTCTACTTTTATTATTGGGTATTATAAATGGTGAATTACAGAATGGTCCTTTGGAATCTATAGGAGAATCATTAAAACCATTTATACCAGAGACATTAAAACCAATTGCAAATGATATTTCAGAGGAAGTTGGTGATACCTTACCAAAAATTATTCCAGAGACTTTGAAACCATATCTCACCAATAAACCAAAACCTACTATGAAACCTACACCAACTCCACATAGTAGTAGTACCAATAAACCAACTTCAACCCCTAAACCACCACAACAACAACAGCAACAACAAGATTCCGTAGAATCATCTAGTAATTCTGAAATTTTAAAGGAAAACACATCAATACCAAAGAGTACAATATCACCAACATCTTCATCTAATACTAAATGTTATAGAAGTTATAGACAAGAAATGAAAAATGATACTGAAACTATGGTATTTAAATCATTGGATGACACTTATGGTTATAGAAAATGTATGTTGTCTGAGGATTTAGTTAAGTTTGGTGAGGATACACTTTCATTGTCCATTGATCATACAGGGTGTCCAGGAAATTGTAATTCATTGGACTATAGTTGTTCACAAATTCAGTCTACAATGGAGTCTTCTTATGGTACTTATTCATGCCTAATTAAACATAGTAATCTATCAGCTGTAGTAACCAGTTGTTTTGTAAAAAATCAACATTCTGAAATATTCTTTAGAATCTTTGGAAGTAAAGTTCAATACGGTTATGATAAAATTACAAAAACTCATGGACTTCCTAACAATTATGAATTCAATAACTATACTATAATTCTAACTAATCATAGTATTGAGTATATTGTCAATTCACAAAAAGTTGATGAAGTTACAATGAACTCTGTACCTAAACCACCTTACCATTTCAATTCTGCAATTTTCAATGATGAGACTGCACGTGTAGATCCAAATAAACTTCCAGTACAATCTGAGGTTAAAGCCATGTCCTATCAAACCAGTACACATTGCAAAGAAGGCCAAGGTCCACTCTTTGACTGGGATCCCAAGTCACCTTTATGGTATTTCATGAGTAATTGTACCTATACTAGAATCCAATGGATTTACAATGACACTCTATCCACTGACTGGACTGACAAATCATTATCTATGCGCCAAATGGATGCTGAGGAGTTAGTTAAAAATGGACTTACTTCAATTAGATTTGATTTAGCTGGTGATACTACTATATTCTTCCAAAGCACTGTTGGATGGTCAGTTAAACAACACAAATATCTTACATTTTGGTTTAATGCTGGTGATACACCTCATTGTGATATGTTGATATCCGTTACTGGGTTAGTTAATGGTAATAATAATACAGTGGTAGGATCATTCTCATTAAATGACTATATAGGTGGTGGAGTTAGAATGAATCGTTGGTATAAAGTTATATTACCATTACACAAGATGAAATTGTTAGTCAAAGATGTTGAGTATCTGACTGGTTTTGTGTTTAAGAATATCTACTCTACCTATCTCGGTCAAGTGTACATTGATGATATCTATCTAAGTAATGGTACCAATTGTGTCGATGAAACCCAATCTATAATGTACTATCAAAAAGGTAAATTAGTCAATGGTGCTAACAGTAATTATAGTATTGGTAGTGTAGATATTCAAAGTACTGGTGAAAGAATACAAGTTGCAGATAAACAATTCAAAACCATTGAATGGAGAGTCTCAGAAGCCAACAAATTAGTCATTAGTTTTGAAAATGGGACTATAAATACTAATCAACATGAAGCAATTCGTGTATCTGTATTATTCCAACCATCCAGAGAACCATCCTATTATCCAGAGGATGCACTATCACCATATGAACCTAAATCACTATTGGCAGTTCAAATTGATCAACAGCCTTATTTAGCTATTGGTTTGTCTGAATATGTAGGTGGAAAGTTTCCAAATGGTACATGGCTTGATTTAACCATTCCATTCAGTGACTTATCATGTGGTGATGGTCAGGAAATCAATGCTATTCAATTCTATTCTGAAATTCAACAATATACTGGTGTATTCTATTTTGGTAGAATAGAAGCTGTAAAATATGCTGATCCCCCAAAAGAAACCTCATTCTCAATACCTTTTATAAATTCAATCAATTTTAATTTAATATTATTATTATGTATAATTTTACTACTCATTTCTTAAAATAAACATTATCAAATGTAGATATCTATTTTAACTCACCCACCTAAAATTAAAAATTTTCCTTTTTTATCATTTTCTACTGACTTAACACCCCCATTTTATTTCATAGACCCACTATTCCACAATTCTTTAGAAATAATTGAAAAATTAAAAGAAATAAATGTGGTAAACAATATTATAAAGAAATAAGAATGTAAATCTATTATTATTTTTAATTCATTCTATATTTTATAAATTCGAATTTATAAAACTTTCTAAAGGTAACCTATAAATATATATCTCTTTAATTTTACAATTTATAATGAGTATTAATTTATTTGAATTGATAGGATGTTATCAAAAACCTTTATTATTGTATTTTTATTTTTAATAATTAGTGGAAAATTTTGTAATAGTACAATACAGGCAGATGGTGCAACTCTAGATAAAATACCTACTGCTAAACAACATAGCCATGAAGCATCTGAAGATAGTATAGATGATGAGGAGTCATTTGAATATGCAGATAGTACAGAATCAGTAATAGAGGGTGGTGAAGGACTCTATGGAGATGGAGGAGATGATACTACTGATAATCTACCTCGATTCTGTCCTTCAAGTTTCAATTTAACAATGACAGGTTCAAATTCAGCATTCGGAGCTATACCACGTTCATTATTGTACACACCCTATTTATGTGGTCTTAATATAAATAATTCTCTAAGTTATTTTGTAGAAGGTGGAAAAGCAGTAATGAAACTGTTACTTGACAGACAAGGTTGTCCAAATAATTGTAACAATTACGATTACCGTTGTGCTGAAGCTTCGACTTCTAATGACCTTGGATATGGTGCCTATACATTTACAGTAAAACCATCACAAACACCAGGTGTAATAACAAGTTGTTATGCATCTAATAACCTTCCTGGAAGATTATTGTCAGAGGTTTACTTTCGTTTTAACTCCAATTCCAGTATGATCTATTTTGGATGCTATTCCGAACGTTATCAATACCAAAACCAAACTTCAATTTCATTTGATGCTAATAAATTCTTGACTCTGACCTTTAATCTTACCGAATTCAAAATTAGTTGGTACATTAATGGTGTACTTTTAGGCCAATACAAACAAGATTGGGAACAGGACAGTATCCTCCCATCACCACCTCTAAGAATGTACACTTCAATATATAATGACCCTACTCTTGACCATGCCATTAGTAACAAACAGCTACCTGCTATAGCCTATATCCACTCAATCTCCTATGCAGCAGCTCCATGTACTAATAAAACCATTCAACCAACTCAAGAGCCTTACCATTGGACCCCCAACCCACTTTTATTCAACAAAGATCGTTGCACATATTCAAGACCTGAATTTGTATTCAATGATAGTTTTGTTAAACCTTGGGAAGACAAATCACAGACACTCATTAGAATAACACCAGAAGCTAGAAAAAACGGTGAGAATGGTCTGGCATTTGATATTAAAGAGAGAACCATGATTTATTTCCACAGTCGTAAACAATTCACAATTTGGAAGCACAAGTATCTCGTGTTTTGGATTAACGGTGGTAAGATTGGAGGTCAACAGATTGTAATCAATATGATAGGTCTTAATAGAACTATAGTTGGAAACATTAATTTGGGTAACTATATTAGAGGTGGCATTAAAAAGGATGAATGGAAACGTGTAGTGTTACCATTGAGATCTATAAGTTACAAAACTGGTACAAAGTATCTAGTAGGATTTTCATTTGCCGAGACGTATTCAGCATATCTTGGTATGGTTTATGTTGATGATGTCCATTTCAGTAATGGTACTGTTTGTCTTAATAGAGAGAAATCTATTAGTTACTATGAAAGTGGACGTTTGAAAAACGGTGCTAATGGGAACTATAGTACCGGTGTAGATTTTAAATCGAAGCAAGAACTGTACAGATCATCTAGTAACTCTAGAAGTAATACCATTCTTTGGTATGTTAAAAAACCAAATAATATGATAATGTCTTTTGAAAATGGTACATTGTCAACAACGGAATACGATGGTTTGTTAATATCGGTAATGTATATACCGAATGTTGAATATCAGTTCCCAAATGGAGAGGCATCAGACGATATGCATCAAACTGAACAAGTTGAACCTAGAATGCTACTGAATGTACAAGTCAATCAAATTGATTATCTTCCCATTACCTTATCAAATTTCCTCGGTGGAGAATTTCCCAATAATAAATGGGTGGATTTAGTTATTCCTTGGTTTGATTTATCTGTAAACAATAATGAGGAAATCAATGCCATCATATTGTCGACTGACAATGACCAGTATCAAGGTAAACTTCATATAGGTAGAATTAATGCAATTAAATTTGCTGATCGTCCTTTGAAAAAGAGTTCAAGGTTATCCAATAGATCTTTAAGATTAATCCCATCACTATTGAATATTTATATTTTCATTTTCATTTTCATTTTTAATCTATTCATATAATATTATAATAAATATAATATATATAATTTTTTTTTCTTTTAATTTGGTTTAGATGTGTTGTTGTGCATATGAACATTGTAAAAAAAAAAATAAAGTGAATCATTTTTCGAATTAAAATGTCGGAGAGTGACCAAATAACAGATAATCCACCTATTGCAATAGATACTAATAGTAGTTCTACTACTGTTGAACAACAAAGATATTATACAGCAATATTCATTCCATATGATGACTCTATTGAAGAATATGAAATTAAAATACCCTATGGAATGGAAGAGATTCAGAGGTATGAAGACGATTTAATTATATTTACAGTATTTGTGAGAATTATTATTAATAATTAATAATTTAGTATGTCAAATTATCTGAGTTATAATGATTCACCACTAAAAGAATATCTATCTAAAAAAGATCCTACAATGATTGCATTTACAATGTATCAAATCAAATCACTACCAGATGAAGAGAAAGAAAAGCTAAAGAATAAGAGAGCAACTAAAATTATATCTAGAACCAGACAAAGGATAATCTATAGAAATGCACTATTTGTTAGATTTAAACCTAATATTGAAGATGGTTCAACAACATCTGTTGATATTACATTAGAAGAATATAGAAGATTCTATCAATTTTATACATTACCTGATTTTACTGTATTTGATTATGAGAATAGTTTAGAATCTAGTAAAGATATTGTTCAAACTATTCTTCATAAATCAAAATTTCAATATAAGGATGTATGTATTTTTATAGTTTAAAAAGTTAGTTTATGGTTTTATATCTAATCTAGATTAATTAAATGATGATTTAAAGGTTTGGATATATAAGAATAAATCACCTTTGGCTATTCTAAATGAAATACATTTGGGATCATTTGAACCTACAGGTACAGAAGTATTATATCCCAGTGGACCATTTGCCAATTACTATCATATTACAGGAACAGATTTAGTCATTTACTCAAAGATATGTACACAACAAAAGAAAGCTTTACAGGATTTATGTCATAGAATATTACAATATTATGTAATTAGACAAAATCATATACTTTTTGGTGATGAAATGGATATCACCCCATTCTATAAAACTAAAGTGGATTTTAAAGTTGAAAGGGAAGCTCTCTATGCTGCCAAGCCAGCATATACTCTTTCTTCAAAATCACAATTAAACAATACTGTAGATGAAACTAAGAATATTAATAATACCGATACGAATACCAATACCTCAAGTATAGATGTTGAGGATATTGATATATTTGGTAAATATAAACTAAAGAAAGATCATAAGGTCTATTACTTAACTGATGATAAGTTACTGGTAAAACATATGATATATGAGAGTATATCTGAAGATTCAAAATCTCCAGATATATTCAGTGCAGTTACAGGTCAGTATAGTATATATCTTCCAAATGGAGTTGCAATTATTCAAGATTGTAAACTATCAAGTACTTTAATATCACAATTGGATGCAATTCAAGGTGTAAAAATGGGATTGTGTTCAATGAAAGAAGGTGATATATGTTTGATTAGATGTAATTCTAAATATGCTTATGGGGAGCATGGTTCACCTCCATTGATACCTCCAAAAATTGATTTATTTTTATATTTGGAACTGAAACAAATATCAATTAGAAAGAAACCATCGACTGCTGAGTTGGCGGTAATGTCTATATCTAAACGTTTACAATTAATAGAGAGTGCTAAACAAGAAGGTTTGGAATTGTTTAAAAAGAACAAGATTAAAAATGCACTGAATTTATATAGAAAATCACTGGAATATTGTGATCCTGCTATATTTAATAGCACCATTTCGGAAGATGAATGGACTAAATTTCAAGATTTGTCAGTGTCAATGAATATTAATACTGCAATATGTTATTCAAAAATCTCACGTTGGGATAGATCACTTACCTATCTCAAACAGTCTTTGAGATTTTATGATTCTGCAAAAGCTTACTATTGGATATCTAAAGCTCATCTGGCGAATAAAAACTATGAATTGGCTTATGAAACAATGCAGAAAGCTAAAGAATTAGATACAAAGTATAACTCCATACCTCTGATTTCAGAGATTCAATATAATCATAATTTACATAATATTCAAAAAATAATTAAAAAACAATTAGACAATGAAGCTAAACTCTATCCAAAGATATTTGAGTCTTTAGATAATGATGATCTCATACCAACTTGTAAATAAAGAATATATATATATATTTTTTTTTTTTTTTTTAATATTTCATTTTCAATGTTGCCAACATGCAAAGAAAGAGATTTGTTATTTAAAAATCTAGATAAGATCATACAAGAATGTAATGATTTACTATTTATAAAAGGTTTAAAAAAACAATTGGTTGATGATAGACATTGTTATCATATTGAATGTTTCATAGATGAGATATTAAAATTTCATGTATTACATAATCAGAATGATTGTAATGACAATACTCTACAACAACAAGTCAGTGTTGATCAATTAAAAAATCAATTTAAAATATTAGATCAACTTAGAGATTTAATGTGGGAATATATTCATATTGGTAATTGGAAAGATTCATCTCTTATATTGTGGAGAGATATCTATTCATTTTCATCAATACACTATTCCTATATCAACATGTTACTGAATCATCAGAGCATATCTGATTCTTTAAAACCATTAGACTATGCACTGATACTAGGTGGTCCATTATTTAGTTTAAAAATTCATAGTTTTATAGAAGTACTTTTGAATTACCACCACCATAACTCTGACATAAATAGTAGTAATAGTAGGAATAACATTTCAAAAATAATATCAGCAGATAGTGGTCATTGTGATATTACATTTTCAAATGAAATTAAAAGATTAAAATATCTTCCTAGTTTACAAGAATTCTATAATGAATATATGGTAAAAGGTGTACCTGTTATCATTGAAAATGCATTAAATTACTGGTCCGCATTGGAGAAATGGAATGATATTACATATTTAAAAAAAATTGCTGGAATGAGAACTGTTCCAATTGAAATTGGTTCAACATATCTAGATGAAAATTGGTCTCAAAAACTAGTAAATTTTGATGATTTTATTGACAAGTATATTCTGTCCAATGAAACATCTACATCTACTGATGAAAGCACTCCTATTGGATACCTAGCTCAAACACAACTGTTCAATCAAATACCAGCTTTGAGATCTGATATTATAATACCTGACTACTGTACATTATCTTTACAAACTGAAAATGATCCTAACAATGATGATGATATAGAAATTAATGCATGGTTTGGACCTAAAGGTACAACTACACCACTGCATTACGATCCTAAACATAATTTATTTTGTCAAGTGGTTGGAAGGAAATATATTAGATTATATTCCTCAGATGAATCAGAGTATCTCTATGCTCACAATGATTCTAAGTTACTTTTTAATACAAGTCAGGTAAAAACCATATCATTTTAAATCTATACTATTGGTTTTCACAAGTGGGTACTAATACACATATTTTTACTATATTTATATATATTTACAGGTTGACATTGAAAATCCAGATCTGAATAGATTTCCAAAATTTAAAGAGGCCAACTATATTGAGTCCATTGTAAAACAAAATGAAATGTTATACATTCCACCCAAGTATTGGCATTTTGTAAAGTCAAAGAGTTGTAGTTTTTCCGTTTCATTTTGGTGGAATTAAATTATACCATATATGGTTTGGTGAGAGGTAATGCATTATCATTGGTCCTATCCCTTAGAATATCTACTACTGCTATTATTATTATTACTATTATAAGGATGAATATTAGATGAATAAAATGAATCATTGGTATAATCAGTATTGGTAGTGTTCATAACTCTTGAAGAAGAGAATTGTGGTGGTGTTGTATAATTCAATGGTGAGTTATTACTATCTGATAATGAAATTCTTGGTTTGGATTTGCTTGGAGATTGTTGATGTAGATGTAGTTGAGATTGTTGGTTTGTAAGATTCGAAATCTTTAAATCTGATATATCGTCTTTTAACTTTGATATAGTTTTCTCATATTCCAATGAGTTATGTTCATATATTAACTTGTCAGTGAGTCTTTGATTGTTAGCACTTTGCAAATCCTTTTCCAATTTATCGTATTTCAATTGTAGTTCAAGTTGGTTTTCATTCATTATTTCTAGTTTATCTTTTAGTGTTGTTATTTCATTTTGAGCAGCCTGTGAACTCAATTCAAGTGATTCAACATACCCATCCCTAGTGAGAGTACTAAGTTGATTACTCAAATGGTTAGATTGAATTCTTTCAGATTCCAATTGTTTTACTAAACTGTCTTTCTCTTGAATAGCAGATTTCAAACGAACATTGTGAACCATGGTGAGACTCTGTGATGGTGTTGTCATTGTTAATGGTGATGATAACTCTTCCAATCTACTTTGCAACTCTTTAATACGATCCAAAAACTCAGTATTCTGGGATACCAGTTCCTTATTGATATTAATTAACTTTATAATATCTGAAGTCCTTTCAGTATTCGAATGAACATAATTGGGTTGTGCTAATACCATTTGTTGTGAGTTCTTTGCTTTAGTCTCTAAATCATTTACCATTTTTAGAAGTAAACTATTATTTTTGTTGATAGTTTCATTGTTTTGTTCCAATAATGAATTCCTATATAATATTGATTTATATTGTCCCTTTATTTGTTCAATATCATCTAAATCTTCAATCTGTATTTCATCATCTTGGTTTGATGGATATGAATTGTGATCCATATTGTCGATTATAATGGTTATTTTTAACCGTTAGAAATGAAAAAAAGAAATAATATTCAAAATCAAAAAAACAAAATTTGAAACTACAAAACATAACAAACCGATGAACAACAAAAAAACTTTACAACATTTAGAAAGTAAAAAATCATCATTTATTTTAGATATTGTGAATAATAACAATACTAATGAATCAAAATCCAATCTTTTGGGTATAAGTAGTCATAAGAAAGTTTTAATAAAAGTTTTAGCTGATGACAATATAGAACAAGAAGAAGAATCTGATGAAATTGAATATAATGTAAATAGAGATACTTTGAATGAAGATTTAGATAAACTTTGTAAAATGTATGTTAGTTAGGACCTATTCCCGAATTTTTTTGCCTAGCAACTAACATTTTATAATTATATAGATGCTCTAAACAATTTAGTGTATATTCATGTCCAAGATGCTTTATATCTTATTGTTCATTGAATTGTTATAAGAATCATAATGAAAGATGTACAACTGAGTTTCTAGAATCTCAGATTATTGAAAATCTACAATCTTTAGATAAGGTAGATGAAAAAGATTCACATCATTTTCTAAAGAGAATGAAAGAAATCTATGATCAAGAAGACGAGAAATTTGAAAACTTTGTTCAAAAAGTGAAACAAGAAGAGAATGGTGATTTAGATATTGACGATAATGACAGTGAAACTGAAGATATACCAAATGTAGATTTATCTAAATTAAATATAGATGAAATGACAGAATCACAGATATTATCTTTATTGACTAAAGATCAAATTGAACAATTTCATCAGTCAATTAAAGATGGTACCATATCAAATATTATACCTGATTGGGTACCTTGGTGGAATGAACCTATGAAAGAAGAATCACCAATTCTAATACAAGAAGTCAATAATGAAAATGAAACTACTATTAAAGATACCCCGACTACAGTACCTGAAAATAGTTCTAAAAACCAAATATTTAAAACCCAAATACCACCAATATTCAATGACATTCAACCATTTAGTGATATTTATAAATCACCATTACCACCCTCAAAATCACTATTTTTTCATTTAATTGATATAATGTGAGTATAGACCTATAACTAATTTCATTATTAATTTTAATATTCTAATTTACCATTCTATCTCCTAATTACAGATATTGTTATTGTTTTGTTTTAAAAAGTTTTAATGGTGATTGGAGTTTAGACAATAACGAAGATTTGGAAGGACTGATTGAGGGTTGTTCTTTAGCTTATGAAATATCAGTAATTTTGAAACCATTTAAACCTAGTGATACCAAAATTCAACAAATACAATCAGTTTCAGTAATATTACAAATGTTGTTAGATCAGACCCACACTACATCTATAACACATCCAAATCAAGGAAATTTACAATTTTCATTTTCAACTATACAAGATCTCATTAAAATTATTCAAAATAAGCAATATATACTGTCATCACTCTCTCATCTATACCAAAACTTTTCCGAGTCTATATTGCAATCCAACAATACCCTCAACAAAAACACTTTTAAATTAATTTCTAAAAAACTTTTATATTTTATGTCTTGGGTACAATCAGAAGATTCCAATAATTTTAAATCACTTGCTTCTACTATTAAAGAATATTATAATAGTAATAATCAAGTAACCCAATAAATAAAGGTACTGTGTTGTGAAATTCGTAAAATATTTTTTTTTAATTTTTTTTTTTTATGATTTTTTTTTTTCTTTTTTTTTCATAGACAGATCAAATTAAAGAAAAAAGGTTACAGATATGTTTGCATTAAGAAATTTATTAACTAAATCATTAAGAGTTAACAACAGTAACTCACAACAATTGATTGGAAAGAGATTTTATGCAAGTGAAAACAATGCAGTAAATGCTGACGATCTCTTAACTTTTTCCTTTATGGTTCCACACCAAACCATCTACAAGGACAAAAAAGTACAACTCATCACTCTACCAGGTGCAAAGGGAGTATTTGGTGTTGCCAAAAACCACATTGCTAAAATCAGTGAATTGAAACCAGGTGTAATTCAAATCAATCACCAAAATGGCGATGCTGAGAAATACTTTATCTCTGGTGGATTTGCTTTCATCAATCCAGATTCATCATGTTACATCAATGCCGTTGAAGCCTTCCCAGTTGACCAATTGGATGCAACTGAAGTCAAAAATGGTTTAGCTAAATACACTCAACTATATAATGAAACTACCGATCCACAACCAAAAGCTGTTGCTCAAATTGGTTTGGAAACTTATCAACAAATGGCATATGCTTTAGGTGTTACTTTATAAACAAGATAAATCTATAGCTATAATCTATATAATAATATTACTATTTAAACATCACACACCCCTCCTTATCAACCATTATCATCTTTAATAAGTTGATTCTCAAATCAAATTCATTATAGCACCATCACCACTCAACTAACTCAACTCAAAAACATAATAGTAACAAACGATAAACTCAACTTTTTAATTCCATTATATATTACAACATTTCTTGACATCAAAAAAAGAAATTTGTATAACAAAAAAAGACTAAATAAAAAAAAAGTGTACACTGATGAAACTTTACTTAAACTATAATAATAATTTCCAAATTTGTAGTATTTATAGATAAAAACGAAACATTGATATTTGATGCTTGATCAATAGTTTTCCCTCCAAATTTTCAAAATGTATTTTTTTCTAAAACTTTTTTCCTCAATTCTTTTTTTTTTATTTGGTATTTATAAATTAGAGTGTAGATATATATCCATAGATTTGTTTAAAAATGGGTGATGAAGAAAAACCATCAGGACCATTAGAAGACAGATTATCACATTCCAAGTGGAAATGGAGAGTCAGCGGATATGAAGAACTGGCAAGTAAATTTAAATTGTCAGAAGATGGAGCTGGATCACTATTCAATGAATACGGTCCAAAGTTTAAAGTATACCTGGCAGATGCCAATCCAATGGCACAGGAAAAAGGTCTAGAGGCTCTATTATCGTTTATAGAGAGATGCGATGTGGTCAATAAATTTGCAAGTTCATTTGTTTCAGTTTTGGTAGAGAAATGCTTTCCTTCTTCCAGACCTAAAGTTAAAGACAAGACTATAGAAGCTCTCATTGCAACCATTGAGGCTGATTGTGCTGAACCTGTAATTGAATCACTAATGAAAGGTGCAACGAGTACATCACCAAAACTCTTATTATACTCACTAACAGGCATAAAAGAATGTTTAAAGTTTGTATTAAACTTTTGATTATAACATTTTGAACTCTCAGAGGATATTCTTATTTATATTAACACTATATTGGGAACTATAGAACATTTGGACCAAAAGTATTTTCAGTAAAACCTATAATTAAAGATTTTAAACCGTGGTTTGAACACAGGGATAAGAATATTAGAGATGAGGCTTCAAACATTTTGATTGAAATTTATAGATGGATTGGTAAGCCATTGGAAACTATGATTCAAGATGGATTAACACCTATACAATTAAAGGCATTAGTAGAGCAATTTGAAAAGTTACCTAAGGAGCCTGCAGTACCTTTGAAATTAACTAGATCTGAGGCTGCTAAACAATTGGCACAGGCTGCAAAAGGTGGGTCTGGAGCAGGAGGCGCAGGTAGTAGTCAGAAACAAGAGGTTGTAGAGGAAATAGATACCTTCTCTATGATGCCATCTGTAAATGTATTATCAAAGATCACCGAAGAGTTCTATACAGGTGTAAAGGCTGCAAAATGGCAAGAAAGACAGGCTCAGATTGATGAGTTGGTCAAGATTCTAGAAAAATCACCAAAAATTGACAGTGGTGATTTTGGTCCACTTTCTAATGCTCTCAAGAAATTGATTGCCGACAACAATGTAAATATTATGACCAAAGCTGTTATAGCTGTAGGTTTGTTGGCTGAAGGTTTGCGAGGACAGTTTACTGGACAATCTAAACAATTTGTAACACCAATTCTAGAGAGATTCAAAGAGAAGAAACAATCTATTATTCAGGCTCTACACACTGCTTTAGACAGTTTATTGACTAAATGTCTATCTGTGAATGATGTTATGGAGGATGTCTCTGCTCTGATGGCTGCTTCCAAGTTGGCTCAGGTTAAACAAGAGGTTTTCAATTTCATTGAACGTACTATAAAAAACACAAAAAAACCACAAGATATTCAGAAACAGTCTAAAGCTATAGCAAAGATTTGTATGGATAATATATCGGATACTAGTGAACCTGTTAGAGATGCTTGTTCGAAAGCTTTTGGCGCCTTGGGTGGTATCATTGGTGACCGTGGTATGAACCCATATCTCTCTCAACTCGACCCTATCAAAGCTAAAAAGGTAAAGGATTCAATGCCAGCTGTTATGACACCTGTTGCTACAGCACCAACTGTTCAATTACAAGCTGTAGATGTCTCTGATTTGGATCTTGGAGGTCCTAGTACAAAATCTGCAAAACCTTCTGCAGGTTCATCAAAAAAACCAGCAGCTTCATCAGGAAAAACTACTACTACTACTACTACTACAACAACAACAACCAGCTCAAAACCAGCAGCAACTAGTAAATCTATTCCTCCTCCAGAATCTCATTCTAGTAGTGAGATTGTTGAGAAGGTTCAATCTATAATACCAGAGGAACAGTTGAGTGGGTTAGCAAGCTCAGCTTGGAAAGAGAGATTACAATCTATTGAGGATATTCAGGAGACTATTAAAGGTCTAACAGGTGACAGTTTGAACCAAATGGCTGAATTTATTATTCTCTATCTACAAGAGAAACCAGGTTGGAAAGAATCCAATTTTCAAGTGTTCTCAGGTATTCTAGATGTCATTTCATATCTTTCCAAAAATGATAGTTCATTTTCTAAACAGACTAGTAACCATTATCTTACAGCTGTCATTGAGAAACTCTCTGATGTTAAGCTTAAAGACTCTGCATCTGAGTGTCTATTCCAGACTGCAGAAGTTGTTACACCTCAACATGTACTCTCTGTGCTCTACCCATTTGCACAGTCACATAAGAACCCTAAAGTCACTGCCGATGCACTTCAATGGACTAGCCAAGCACTTGAGGAATTTGGATGCAACTGTGCACAAATGAAACCTCTAATTGACTTTGCTAAAGTCTGTTTGGAATCCACTCAACCTACCATCAAAACTGCTGTTATTAAACTTTTATGTACCATCAGAATCGCAGTGGGACCTGGTATTAGCGACTTCCTATCTGATGTCAAAAAAGCCTTGTTAGATAGTATTGAAAAAGAATTTGCAAAAGTACGTGATCAGAAGCCTTCTCCTCCTAGTAGAACATATAAAGGAGCCCCAGCTGCAGGGTCCTCTCAGGCTAAGGCTATGGGTGAGCTTCCAAGAACTGATATCTCTGCAAAGATATCGTCAACTACTTTGGATCAGCTATCGGATAATAATTGGAAGACACGTTCAGATGCTTTGGATGAGATTGAAAGATTGATTTTGGATGCCAATAAGAGACTTCAACCTAAACTTGGGTCTTTGGTAACTGCACTCAAGAATAGATTAGGTGATAGTAATCAAAAGGTTTTAACAACTACACTGAATATCATTTCACTATTGTCACAGAGTATCGGTACTGCCTTTGATAAGAATGCAAAGATTCTATTACCTGGTGTATTGGCATTACTCAGCGACTCAAAGAAAGTAGTTAGAGATGCTGTTGTATCTACCATGACTCAACTTCTCACTGATTTAGGATTCGATGTTTTTGTAGGTGTTATTGGTGGACCTATGTTACTTGACAGTGCAACTGCAAAGAAAGAAGCCCTATTCTTTGCAACTACCAATTGGAATGTTAAAACAGTTGTTCCTGCTGATATGATCACACTTTGCAAACCAATTTGCATGACTCTCACTGACAAGACCTCTGAGATTCGTTCCATGTCTGAACAGTTACTCAGTCTTGTCATTCACTATGTCAGTATAAATGATTTCAAGAAAGAGTTTAGAGAGGTAAAACAAACAAATCTCAATACAGTTACTACCATCATTGAAAAACATTACAAGAATAAGACTGCTCAACCACCACCCTCAGCAGCAAAGAAAACTGGTGCAACTACACCTTCTACATCATCTCCAAATAAACCCAATACAACTACAACTACAACAAACTCGACAAATTCAATACCTATAAAGACAAAATCTAATGTACAGTCACCAACAACAACATCATCATCCAGTGAGATTGTAATATCAAATCCAAATGGAAAAGCAAATAGACAAAAAGAAAGTGCTGGTAAATCATGGACATTTGATGAAGTTACTGAAGAAGTAGAAGAACTTCTCCAAGGACAGATTCTAGAGGCATTCAGTGAAGATTTTGCCAATTTAATGTTTGCTTCCAACCCATCACAATCACAACAAATGCAAGAGGTCTTCTTACAAGTTATCGAACAAGATACAGAATCATTAATACAGGTACTGGATATTGTATTTAGATGGATTACATTTAAACTCTTTGATATGGGTTTAGCAAGTCAAAAGAGAATTCTAAAGATTCTCGATTCTCTTTTGGCAAAATTAATATCATTGGAATACACCCTCACTGACTATGACGCAAGTTGTCTAGTACCAATTCTCACTGAAAAGATGTCAAATAACAATGAATCTGTTAAAGCACTCATTAAACAAGTTGTAAAACAACTCGAGGAATTGTGTCCTCCAAACTTCATGTTCAAATACATGATTGAAAATTGCAAATCACAAAATTGGAGAACTCGTTTAGAATGTTTCAATGAGATGGCTGGTCTCATCGATCGTTCTGGTGTCTCTGTTATCGGTGGTCAAAATAACCTTAAATTTGTTGGCACACTCATTTGTCAGAATCTCTCTGAACCCAATCTCAAACCCTCTTGTATATTATGTCTCCAGAAACTATATTCTCACATTCGAGAAGAACTATGGAAATTCCTACCTACTCAATTGTCACCTCAAGATAAGTCATTGATTAGTAGCGGTGTATCATCTTCAAGTAGCGCTGGTGGAAGCGGTAATTCATCACCTCCACATCCAACATCAGTCCAAAAGAAACCACAACAAGCTAGTCAATCTAGTAGTGGAGGTGGAGATGAAATTACCAATCAATTAAACGGATATTTGGATATTCTTAAAGGGTACAGTCAAGGTAAAGATTTAGAGTTTATTGTAGAATCATTGAAACAATTTTCAACATTTATAGGACAACCCAACAAGGTTATTGTCGAACGATTTATTCCACAGATGGAAGTCTATCTGACAGCAATTACCAAGATTCTCTCTGATATCTATAGTAATGTATTCCAAAATGCAGCACTATTTAGATTGTGTAAATATCTGATACATGCCATCATTACAATCTATTCGAATACTTTGATTGCCAAACAATCATCTACCAAATCACTGCAGATTGTGCTCACTGAATCCATTAAATTACTGGTAATACCACCAACTGAACAGTCTACTGACTCTGAATGGTTGACTAAAGCATTCAATCAAGTTTTACTTAGAGTCTTACAGAATTCACATGCCACCACTTTGTTTTCATCACTTTTACAGATGGTAACTCTTACTAAAACCAAAGGATCTCCTGAGAAATACAATGATCTTTTGTTGAGATGTCTACTCAGAGCAACCAAATTACTCAAACCTACACCTCAACAACAGTCACTTTCACTAGATGAACTCGATATTCCAGTGATTCTAACTGAGATTAACAAGTTCCTGTCCTCTCCAAATCTAGATGAAACATCAAAAAGAGCTACCAAAACACTCACTACTGAACTTGTTAACATTAAAGGTAATCAAGTATTCCAATTTGTTAAAGATCTCATTAATAATCATAAACACAGTAATTTTACACCTTTGGTAAATCTCCTACAAGAACTGTTAGGTAAGCAACAGTTTGAGGAATCTATTGGTGTGATACCTCCACCTTTGGATATCAAACTTGATTCCAAATTGGATAATGTTGTTGGTGGTCTGTCTTCATTTACCACTAATAGATCCAGTCAAGATCTGACGGGAGTTTCACTGTCCACTACTGTAGGGTCAAGTAAATCCAGTTCTGGGTCATCTACATCCTTATCATCGACATCCAGCAGTGCTACCAGTAAATTCTCACAACTGAAGGCCAATACCGAACCTAGAAACTACAAAAACACAGTAAAAACAGATGAAGAGAAAAAGGAAACATTAAAAGAGATATTTAAAAAGATTGGCAATACTCAACAGACAATGGACGGTATACACGATCTATATTACTTCCTAAAAGAATTTCCAGAGATTGATATCACTCCTCAACTGAATCTTACTACTGTTTCCTTCCAAGCCTACATTAATAGAAATCTAGCTAAAGTAAAGGAATCATTAGAGAATCAAAAAGAGAAAACCGAAGATGAATTCAAGAAATACAATGAGAATCTAACTAAAATTCAAAATGCATTCTACCAATCCAATCAACCACAATCTCAACTATCAAACAACATTAACAATGGTGCTAATCTAACACAAAATGTTCAAAACCAAACCTTACAATCGCTGAATAGACTTAAAGATATCAACCAATCAACTAATTTTTCAACACCATCACAAACACAACCTACCAATTTGAATGGTTCTTCTAATGATTTGCATACAACTGTTGCCTCTCTGCGACAAAGATTGGCACAAATCAAAGAGAAATCAAATGAATAATATACTATACAAAAAAAATTATCACACCATTTATATACACAAATTAATAAAATAATTAAATTTATTTTATAGTTAATACCAAAAATAATTATAATATTTTAATATAAATATTTCCTATTTATAATATATTTATTTATTTTTATAACATTATAATGGGGTCCATTGTTGAGAGTTCCTTCAGCACCTTATACTGGTCATCTTAGAATATATGGTGATTGTAATTATAACTATTATATACATTATCTTTCTCTTGTCAAATATTTTAATTATTAAACACAGTTATTGAACCATTCGACCATTCTACAATGAGAGCCATGTATTTTTAATATTAAAAAGCATATGTCCAAGTAACACCGTTTCTTAAGAGAAATAATTTATTTTCTGAATCTTCTTCATCATCTTCAGATTGCAAAAAATTACAATCGTTTTCAACGACTTCTACCAATCCTTTGAGAAGTTGAGTGATATGAAATGGAATTGGATTTTCCCGAGTATCGACAAATAGTGTATCAATAGTTGAAAGATGTTGAAATGCATTTAATGGAAAGTTGGGGTTTGAAATTCTAATAAATCTAAGGTTAGATAGATATGAAATACCTGTTGCTGTGAAACTATCCTTACAGCTCCCAAGTTCGAGTGCTTTGACATTGGGAATATTCTTTAGATGTTCATCTGTTGTGTTTAGACGTAATTCAATTTCATCAATTCCATTTAAATATTTCATTCCTTGAGCAGTAATTTTACAATCTAAGATTTCAAGTCTCTGAATTTGTACTTGGCTTAGATATTGCAATGAGAGATCAGTTATTAGATTACTGTCCAAAATGAAAGTTCAATCACACCAGCATTGGGATCTCTGTTATCAATCATTTGTTTAATACCTTGGTCAGTATACCTAGTATTAATTCCAAAGCTATCGAATTCCAGTCTCTGAATTCTTGTCAATTGTGATAGTATCTCATCTGATAGATCACGGCTACTTGCAACCCTATCAATATGTGTTAGCAATGGTAAATGTGAGTAGAGGTTCATGGGATCCCAATCATTTTCAAGATCATCATAGTTTTCCATTGACACACTAACTTTTCGGATCTTGGAAAAACATTGATAAGAGTCATAATATTTATTTGGTTGAATATATTTCAATGATTTTCCAAGATCAATACTCTCCAATGTGTTACAAAGAATTTGAAAACAATCACCTCGTACTTTGGGGCATTCAGAAATGAACAAATCTCGTAACATAAAGCAATGTGAGAGTGATCGGTCAGTAATCTCTGAGAGATTATAGACAACCAATTTTGAAAGATGATGACATAGTGCTATTAATCCAATATCTGTCACTTTATCACTGTTTTTTAGAGATAATATTTTTAGTTTTGATGATTTGGAGAGATTCAATAGAATTTCATCATTAATAGATTTACTGTTTAAACACAACTCTTGAAGTGATGAAAAGTGTTTTTGAGAGAGAAATTGAGGAATGTGTGTTGGTAATGTTATAGGAATGGTTTCTATTGGAGTTTTGCTTTTTAAGGTGTTTTTTAAGTAACGTGAAGGACCTCCTTCTTCTATCTCAACGTATCTTCTTATAGTGGTACATGTTGTTTTCAATGAAGTGATATGATCATAGTTATCGAATTTCATAAACTGTGAAGATAGTCGATCTAAATGCAATCTCTTTATCCGTTGATAGATTCCTTTTAATGATTCTATATTATTATTAATGGTTGTTATTTGATAGTTGTTGAGTATTAGTTCATCATTTACAACAGTTGATAAATGTTGTAGTACAGATTCTTCATGTTCTTTTGGACAACTAAATTCTTGTAGTTCTAATATATCAATACTCTTTAATTGTAATATACATTCTACATTGGGGCTGTATAATACTAGTTTATGTACAACAGAGAAATATTTGATTATTTCTACCATATTCTTTCTCATAATTTTATTTAAATTCATTGTGATTATCATGGTTGGAAGTGTTGATTTTATCAATGTCATCATTCGTGATGAGGTAAACATTAGCCTTAATAAATCTATTATCCTTGTAATACTATTTAAAATCTTTAATCTTATAAATTTATTATTAAATACTGCTTGAAATTGATCCATTACTATTTGGTAAATTAAAGTGTATTTTTTAATGACCATGATTTTTAATAATTCATTAAAAAAATTAAAAATCAGTTTTCTATTGTCCTTTTTCAAATGGTAATTTGTGAAAATATACAAATTTCTATTGGTCGACCAAAGCCAAAATAAAAATATTAATTCAAAAATCTAAAGATTTTATAAATGTGGTTTTGATTTGATAAAAAATGACAAGACATTGAAATTATTATCTGAATTATGTTTGATCAATTATTATTCTTTTTTTTATTAAAATATATTCTAGTAAGATTTAGTATAATAACTCAATCAAATGTTTAAATATTTTATACTTTTATTTACACTATTTTATTGCATTGAATTAATAAGTTCAACATGTAATATATCAAACTATATTGCAGATAGTTGTGAAAATAATATTTATATATTCTCCAATGAAACAATGACAATTGAAAATCAGTTTGATATGGGATCAGATAAATATGTTCAATTCACTGGCTCAAAAGTGACTTTTATAAACACAAACATTTCAATGATTACCAATAATCAAAATGAAAACTTTAGATTGAAGGTGAATGATGTATTTTTTATTGAAACAAACTTTTTCTCTGTGAAAACCAATATACTTTTTTTCTGGTGTTCAATCATTGATTGTAAAAACTATAGATTATCAGTTCCTTGACTCTGAGAATGGTAGTATTATTGAAAAAATGGGACATCTTCAACCTGATAAATATGGTTGTGTAATTAATTCCACTGGGTGGTACAGCTGTGAAAATGAAAATTATAATTATTTATATACATTTTCTTTCTCTTGTCAAATATTTTAATTATTAAACACCCATTCGACCATTCTACAATGAGGGCCGGTTTATTTTTAATATTAATAAGTTTCACAAGAAACACCGTTTCTTAAGAGAAATAATTTATTTTCTGAATCTTCTTTATCATCTTCAGGTTGCAAAAAATTACAATCACCGTTTTCAAAGACTTCTACTAATCCTTTTAGAAGTTGAGTGACATGAAATGGAATTGGATCTTCCCACTCATCGACAAATAGTGTATCAATAGTTGAAAGATGTTGAAATGCATTTAATGGAAAGTTGGGGTATGAAATTCTAATAAATCTAAGGTTAGATAGATATGAAATACCTGTTGCAGTGACACCATCCTTTTTACTCCAAAATTCGAGTGATTTAACATTAGGAATATTCTTTAGATGTTCATCTGTCACTTCTAGATCCAATTCAATTTCATCAATTCCATTTAAATATTTCATTCCTTGAGCAGTAATTTTACAATGTATTTCAAGTCTCTGAATTGGTACTTGGCTTAGATATTGCAATGAGAGATCAGTTATTAGATTACTATCCAAAATGAAAATTTCAATCACACCAGCATTGGGATCTCTGTTTTCAATCATTTGTTTAATACCTTGGTCAGTATAAGCAGTATGATATCCACGGGTACCGAATCCTAGACTCTGAATTCTTGTGAATTGTGATAGTATCTCATCTGACAGATCACTGCTACTATGAACCTCATCAATATGTGTTAGCAATGGTAAATGTGAGTAGGGGTTCACGGGATCCCAATCATTTTCAAGATCATAGTTTTCCATTGACACTTTAACTTTTGGGATCTTGGAAAAACATTGATAAGAGTCAAAATATTTATTTGGTTGAATATATTTCAATGAACTTCCAAGATCAATACTCTCCAATGTGTTACAAAGAATTTGAAAACAGTCACCTCGTACTTTGGGACATTTTGAAATGAATAAATCTCGTAACATAAAGCAATGTGAGAGTGATCGGTCAGTAATCTCTGAGAGTTTATAAACAACCAATTTTGAAAGTTGATGACATAGTGCTATTAATCCAACATCTGTCACTCTATCACTGTTTTTTAGAGATAATATTTGTAGTTTTGATGATTTGGAGAGATTCAATAGAATTTCATCATCAATAGATATACTGTTTAAACACAACTCTTGAAGTGATGAAAAGTGTTTTTGTGAGAGAAATTGAGGAATGTGTATTGGTAATGTTACAGGTTTGGTTTCTATTGGAGTTCTGCTTTTGTATATTGTAAACCTTTGGAAGTAGTAACTTGATGAATTAGTGATACATTTAGTTTTCAATGAAGTGATATGATCATAGTTATCGAATTTCATAAACTGTGAAGATAGTCGATCTAAATGCAATCTCTTTATCCGTTGATAGATTCTTTTTAATGATTCTATATTATTATTATTAATGGTTGTTATTTGATAGTTGTTGAGTATTAGTTCATCATTTACAACAGTTGATAAATGTTGTAGCACAGAATCTTCATCATCTTTTGGACAACTAAAATATTGTAGTTCTAATATATCAATACTCTTTAATTGTAATATACATTCTACATTGGGGCTGTATAATACTAGTTTATGTACAACAGAGAAATATTTGATTATTTCTACCATATTCTTTCTCATAATTTTATTTAAATTCATTGTGATTATCATGGTTGGAAGTGTTGATTTTATCAATGTCATCATTCGTGATGAGGTAAACATTAGCCTTAATAAATCTATTATCCTTGTAATTCTATTTAAAATCTTTAATCTTATAAATTTATTATTAAATACTGCTTGAAATTGATCCATTACTATTTGGTAAATTAAAGTTTATTATTATTTTAAAAATAATTGAAATGATATTAATTTTGAGTTGCAAATTATTTTTTTTTTTTTAATTTAAAATAGTATGTTGGAATCAAAACATCTTTTCTCTAAATATCTAGGAATTATAAATAGATTTTATTCTTCAAAACAGTAAGCTATTTTAATTGCAAAAAATTATAGTATACTAACTCTAAAATTGTACTTTTTAATTTCCAGGTAATCTGATTTTTCAAATACAGTATTACTATTTGTTACTAAATAATTTCATCGGGATCTGGAACAACTCAACAGCATATACCAAGATGATGGGTAGAAATGGTATTTCTATTGAATGAAAGAATCTATCATATTGTATTTTTACAAAATCCTCCTGTAAATTGTTCTCTATATGTAAATAATATAGCCAAACAAACTTAGACCACTTCTATACTACATTAAATACAAAAAGGAGACAATCATATGATTATTACCCAAAATTTGGTCCCAATAATCTTTGTGAAGATTATATGTCAGAAATTTTAAATTTCCAAAATCCGAATATATTGTTATATATTTCCAAAATCCTAATATCAACACCAGATTCAATTCGGATACTAAATAGTACAGCTTCAACAAAATATCATTAACGACATCTACAGGGAATAACATTCAATTGATTTCACCTAATACAAATGTGACTATTACAACTCCATTTACTCAGATCACTGAACTATTATGAAGAGTTTACAGGTTTTATGGGCTTTGATTTTGGTTCTGCATCTACTGGAACTACTTTGGGCCCACCACCATCAAAAAAAGTAGTTGATACGATTGTGGTACCACTAAACAAAATAAAATTTGGATTCCAATTAAAATAAATTTATTTCAATAGCAAAATATTTTTATCTATCTTCTAAATGGGGGTTGCTGTCTTTGATTTAAATTCCAAACACAAACATATTCATCCCAAGAACATGATGCCATTTGACCATCTATAAACATATTCCAATCTAAACCTACAACAAATTCAGTATGATGGTCCATCTTGGTTAAAATTGGGTCATCTCTAGCTCTATCCCAAACTATTACACTCATATCACTGTAAGTGAATTAGATTTGACATGTTAGTTATATTTTGATGTATAGTTATTATTTTGTTTTACATACTATGATGTGGAGGCAAAAATCTTATCAGAATGAGGCGAACATTTTATTCTTCTAACTGCATAACCATGACCTCTTAGGATTGCAGTTGGTCTATCAGGATATCTTATATCCCATATTCTAATGGTTTTATCGACAGAACCAGTTAGAACCTCTTTGTCATTGTATTTATTCCAGTCACAAGTTAAAACCTCGTGATCATGTGCCTTTATGGTATTTAGTGAACGTGAATCTCTTTGATCCCATATCTTTAGAGATGTATCTCCAGAGACTGATGCAAATAAATGTGGATTTCTAGGTGACCAAATGGCACTGTATATACAGTAACGATGTTCATTAAAGGTTCTCAATGACCTCTCTGATCTGGGATTCCATAACTTTATAGACTTATCCCAAGATCCAGTGATAAATGTATCTTTTTGTATCAGATTCCAATCGATAGAATGCACCTCTTTGGTGTGTTCTTCAAATGATTTTATAGGTCTTTCACCATTAGGTGCCTGTGTATCCCAAATCTTTATAGAACCATCTCCTGATGATGCTGCTAAATGACTTTCATTCTCTTCGCTCCATGTACAATCATATAAACCATCTCTACTGTCATAGACTCTGTACATTGCTAATTCTCTGTCTAAAACATCTAATACATATTGTCTACCATTACCTATAATACCAAAATGCTGAGATGTTGCACATGCCAATCTAAACTCTTCAAATGGACTAAACTCTACTGAATATCCATTAAAATGTGTCTTGAATCTTTTCATCCTCTTCTTCTTCCTCTACCTATTTTATATAATACACAACTTGACAAATAAAAATTGGAATATTTTTTTTTTTTTTTTTTTTTATTTTCATTATTTTTTTTGTCGATTTGATTGGAACTTATATAATCAAAATGTCAAACCTTATCTCAACTATTGTATCAAATGGAAGAAAAGTAGTTTCATTTCAATTACAGGGTATAGATAGAACATTACCATATATAGCCAAAAGAATAAGTTGGGCAGCTAAATTGTCAGGTATCAAAACTACCGGACCGTACCCATTACCATCAGAGAGCAAGAAATGGACAATCAATAAATCACCACACACCGATAAAAGATCTCGTGATCAATATGAAATTAGAATTTCAAAAAGATTAGTACAAATCGATGCACCAATTGAAACTGCTGATAAATTTGTAAAATTTGTTCAAACTAAAATGCCTCCCATTTCCTCTTCTGTAGATATTAAAATTGAAGAAAGAATCTATATACCAATTCAAACCAACTATTCTGGTAAAAAAATAGCATAAATAATAATCAATAATCAATAATAATATAATTTAAAATATATATATAATAATATATAATAATATACTCTATATATAAAGTATAGTAGTAAATCCGAATAATAATAGTAATAAATTGTAAATTCACTTCATCTCTTTTCTCCACAACTTCTGACGAGCCTCAATCTTATTTCTTTTTTTTTTTTCACAATCACCTTCTAAAATCTTAATTGCATCATGATTTTGATTTGATGTTATTTATACATCTATTAAAGAAATTTAATTGGGCCACTTGCTAAAGCTAAAATATCCCAATTTTTTTTTTTTTTTTATGCTTTAACCGAATTTCGTGATTATTCATCATATTTACTTTATCTATTTTATATTTTATTATTATTACTTCATTTTTAACTTTATTGGTAAAAAATATCTCTAAATTTCGTTGATATTGCTTAAAAAAAAAAAACGATTGTATCAATTTTCGAATTTCCAAAAAATATTTTTCACGTTAGAGATATAACTGTAAATTTATAGTAGGTCAAGTTCAATTAAAACATAAATATTTAAGGTCATAACTTCATATATTGATAAGAATTCACCATTACAAAATAGTTTTTTTCCCTTTTAAAACACCCCAGAATCTGTTTTTTTTTTTTTTTTTTTTTTTTAAAAAAATCATTTTTAGTTTTTTTTGTTAAGCAAAAACTAGAACCGCGTATCTATCTATAAAAACAAAAACAAACAATAGTAAATATAACAGGGATTTCACGAAGCAGTTAGTAATAGCTAGTTTTTAGAATATTTCAGTTTATTTGCAGCACACACAGATAACCATTTGTATCATAGAGAACAATGGATCCAAATCATTTTCTTCAGGACGATATGAATGGAATTGACCTAAGTAAATGGACAATAAGATCGAGATTCGATCAAACCATTTCGAGAAGTTCTTCAGCGCCTCCTGTAATACCAGAGGAAGAGAATTCTCAAAATTCAGAGACAATTTCACCTCAAGATCCTCGACTGGATATTGGGTATTACAATTATTATTACTCTCAAAAACCATTGGACCCAAGACTTCCACCACCTTTAATATCTCCTTATCACGCCTACTACAACAAAAGAATAGACAGCAATACAAACGATGAATACCAGTCGAATGTATGTATAATTGTCGTTCTCTTAAAAAAAAAAAAATACTGACATGGATGAAAAAAAAAAAAAAAATAATAACTAACCTTGAAATTCGAAATAGGCTTTCCCAGAGTTAGGTGTATTGCAACAACAAGTTCAACATCACCATCACCAACAGGTTCAACTACCTCAACAGCAACAGATTATTCAACCTCAACCTCAACCACAACAGATTACTCAACTACATCACCACCACAGTCACAGTAGAGGATCTAGTGTTGATTCAACTGGTGAGATTAATGGTAATGAGCTAAGAACATCGATAAAGAAGCCACTTCCATTTCATGCTGTAGGTCCAAATATATTGAGACAGCAGAGTCCTGATATTGTTTCTTTGGATGCTGGTTTTGATGGTGCTGGTAAACCAAAGTCTCTTGTAGATATGATTCAACAGGATTTCCCAAGAACTCCTTCACCAGTCTATCAAAAGACTGCTGCTAGTGTTGATCCAAAGGTTCACCAGAGAAAGAGATCTCAAGTTGGTTCAGAAGATCTAATTCAATTGTCTACAACACCTCCACCTCCAACAGTCTCTTTGTCTTCTTCAACCAGTGGTACAAGTCAAATGTCTTCTATATCATCTTCACCACCACAACAGTTACAGCAATCACCTGTTGTTGTACCTCAACCACATATTCATCAACCACAACCACAACACCACCATAACCATAACCATACCCACAACCAACAACAACAACAGCAACATCATAACCAAGTACATCATCATCAACCACCACAACCACAACCACCACAACCACAACCACAACAACCACAACAACAACAACATCACCATCACCACCACAATCAAGCTCATCACCACCATAACCAAGCTCAACATCACCATAACCAGAACCAACAACACCATCATAATTCCAATCAACATCATGGTAATCAACAACATCAACACCACCACGATCAATATGATAACTATGAAAATGATCAATTGGATAATAATGGTAATTATATAAATTATTACTCTTCTGGAAATAATGGTAATACTGGAGGTGTTATGGTACCACATATGTATCCTTTGCAAAATGAATTCGGACCTCAACATTCTAACGGATCATCTCATCATCACAATTCAATGAATGAAATGATGGGAGGATATCAACCTAAACAAGATAGAAGACAACAGCAGCAACAACCACCAAATATGGCCAATGTAATTAGTAACAGTAATGGTATTATGATGCAACAAAATGTTATGAATAAGAGACAACAATCTCAACAATATAATAACAATTCAATGAATCATAACCAAAATTATCATTATCAATCACAACAAAATGGTAATCAAAATATTCACAATAGATCATCACAACAACAACAACAACATCACCACCACTATCAACCAAATGAACATATTAACAAACAAACTGTAAATCAATACCAACAAAGACAACAAATACCACAACAACAACAACAAATGAATCAACATTCTAATCAAAATAACTATGGAGTGTATTCTCAATCTCAACAGTACAATAATAATGTACCAATTCAATCACATCAACAACAACCATATAGAAATGAATCTTATAATACACAAAATCAACCTGTTCCTGTTCAACAACCTCAACAGGTTATTATTCAATCTCAATCACACCAACAACAACAACAACAACAACAACAACAACAGCAACCAATTAGTAATATTCAACAACCACAACCAATCTCACCAACACAACAAACACAAATACTTAATAATAACCCAACAACAGTTGTAGAAAGTAAACCACCACCACCAACATCTCAATCTCAACCACAACCACAACCACAACAACAACCACAACAACAACCACAACCACAACAACAACCAACACAACAGACTAGAGGGGACAATAAAAGAAAACCGAATCAAAACCAACACAATAATAGTAATACAAATAATTCAAATGTTAATATAAATTCACAAACTTCTTCATCATCATCCACAGCCAATTCAACCTCCACCACAAATGTAACAAATACAAAACAAAATGGTAATTCTAGTTTATCATCATCACAAAACAAACAATCATCACCATCTTCATCGTCATCAGGTGTTCTTATAATACAACCAAATGCAGCAAATGGAACAGTTACAATTACTGAAGATACATCCTCCACATCTGCTGCTGGAAATGTGTATAGATCAACCCTATTGGAAGATTTTAGAAATTCCAAAACTAAATTGGAATTATCTGATATCAAAGGCCATATAGCCGAATTCAGTAAAGATCAAGTTGGATCTCGTATTATTCAACAAAAAATTGAAAATGCCAGTTTGGAAGAGAAACAATTGGTATTTGATGAGGTTGTAGTTGCAGTACACTCATTGATGACTGATGTCTTTGGTAACTATGTTCTTCAGAAGTTCTTTGAACATGGTACCACTGAACAAAAGAGAATACTAGCTGATAAACTTTCTGGAAATATCCTTAACCTGACATTGCAAATGTACGGTTGTCGTGTCATTCAAAAGGCTATTGAATCCATTGAATTGGATAAACAATTGCTACTCATTAACGAATTGGATGGATATATTGTACAATGCGTAACCGATCAAAATGGTAATCATGTCATTCAAAAATGTATTGAAAAGATTCCAACCCATTTGATACAATTCATTATTGATAGTTTCCATGGACACATTTATCAATTGGCAACACATCCATATGGTTGTCGTGTCATTCAGAGAATCTTGGAAAACTGTGACGATAAACAGGTTGCTCCCATTCTAGACGAACTTATGAGATGTGCTGTCTCCCTGGTCCAAGATCAATATGGAAACTATGTCATTCAACATGTTCTGGAAAATGGAACTCAACGTGATAAGAGTATGATTTTGCAGAAACTACACGGACAAATCTACAATCTCAGTCAACATAAATTCGCAAGTAATGTAATTGAGAAATGCGTTCAACACGGTAACAATAACGAAAGAGTCATGATTATTAATGAGATTCTTGGTGATCTCGGTCAATCTAATGGCTCTGCAATCTTACTCAAGATTCTTAAGGATCCATATGCTAACTATGTCATTCAAAAGATCTTGGATATAGTTGATCAGAATCAACGTGAACTCATTATCAGTCTCATTCACCCATTTATTCAAACCCTAAAGAAAGTTCCTTATGGTAAACACATTATTTCCAGAATTGAAAAATATACAATTACTCCAATTGTTGGTTCTGCAACTGGTGGCAGTAGTAGTGGTGCTACTTCCAACAGCAGCAATAATAGTAGTAATAGTAATAGCCCTTCAAATTCTCACTAAATCATTATAAACAATAATAATAATAACAGCCAAACAGAGAGAATAGTACAACAAAAAAAAAATTTTTTTTTTTATTATCAACAAACCCAAAAACTAAGATAATTATATATTATAAATAATACACAAAACAATTAAATACAAAATACTATAGTAAATACATAAATTCGTTCAAAAAACAAAAAAATCAAAAAAAAAATATAATAATTAACAATTATAAAATAAAAATTAACACTTTATTATTTCAATAATTTATATATATTTTCATAGAGCGACATATTATAAATTGGTAACTGACCATTTTTTTAATTTCATGTGATATTGAAGAATCTTGTCATTTTGTACAATAAAAACGCTGTTTTCATTTAAATCTGGAACGATTTTAATAATCTTATGAAGTTCAATGTACTTTTCTGGGTATGGTAATTGGGTTACATCATCACTGATGAGAGAATAGCTAAAGAATTTCTTTTCACTTTCGTGATTAGAGGCCAAATAAAAGGTTTTAGTCTCTTTGAGGAATGCACCAAATCTGATTTGAAATGGAAATGATTTGGTTAGAGTCATCTCCTTAGTTTCAATATTGTATAGATAGATGGTAGACATGTAGTTGGAATCTTCAACTTCTTTGAAACCACCAACAATATAGATATTAGGATACTCTATTACCAACTCATGATCCGAAGAGGCTACAGGTAAAACTGAACCTAATGAATTAATGGAATGGTCATTGATATTGTATTCAAATACAGATGATTGGCACTTATTAACTCCACCAACTTTCTTATAACCCCCAAAAATGTAGATACTTCCATTCTCTGGACAATAGATGGTTGATGATTTTTTGTAGCCTTTCAGGTTTGGTATTCTGTGTGTAATTGCATGATCTTTATTCTGGCTCTGTTTCAGTGTTATTTTCTTTGGAAACTGTGATATCATATCCTGACGAATGCAATACAAGTCATCACCAATGTCCATCAATATCTTGTTATGGAGTAGTCTGTTGTCATGTAGTAGCTGAACAACTCTAACATACTTATTTGTGTAGTTGAAGGCCACTATTGAATTTTTTTCTCTATCAGCACAGAATATCTCTTTAGGTAGTGGATTGGCATTACCTATTAGTTCAATGCCTTCAGACATTTGTGAAACTTTATTTAATGGCTCCAGATTCAATGCCCAATAAGAATATTTTACACCAAATTCAATAGATTGAAATCCTCTCAGGACATTTGCATAGGCATTGATCATTGTCAATTTCTGTGGATTATCAGTGTATACATATTGTGATGATGTTTCGGTGGTTTTCAATTTTTTATGTGAACTTTCACCACCACCACCATTTTCATGTCCATTCTCAATTGCAGCATTACTATCAATTGTAGTTTCTACTGGTTCTTGAATTTCCTGAATTGCAGATTGAAGTTGATTAGATTGTAATATATCACTATCAAGTCTATTGATGAGTGCATTGAATTTTTCCAGATTACTTTCGTAGAGTGAGGTAAGTCTGGCTTTAACTATGGATTCACGTTGATCCAATTTCTCATGAATAGCTTTAAAGCTGTTATTTAGTGATTTCATATCTCTATCATATACAGTTTGAATCTCTTTTTTGAATTGGTTTTGATAGATTGTTTTGATATTGTCTTTGGCCTTGTTAGTCTCAGTTACTAAATTCATTAGTTTTTTGTTTTTTGTAAGTTCAGAATAGATATCTTCAATATCCACAACCTTGTGATTTGACATATGATGTTGTATACATTTTGTACAAACACATTTACAGCAGTTTTGACAAAATAATATAATAGGTTTCAAATGACTATCTCCTTGACACTGCTGAGCATCTAAGGTCTGAATTGTTGGTTGTGGTGATGAAGAATCATTATTTTGTGATTTTGATGGTGTTGTTATAGTTGGTGGTGAGATACTATTACTACTACTAGGTGTTGTTTCTGTTGCTGCACTAGTTGTGGTAGTTGTAGTTCTTTCTTTAGATCTACTATTAGATAAATCATCTATAATTGGTTGTATTATAAGTGGTACTGAAAGATCATCCAACATATTGTCTTTTTCTTTCTCTTTTTGACTTTGTTTCTCTTTTTCATTATCTAGTTGATATTTTTCTCTCTCTTTATTAAGTTTATCAATTTCTAAACCAATGTCAATATCCATTTCACTATCAGTACTGCTACCTGTACTACTTGTAATATCATTTGTATTTTTGGTGGTTGTTAAAGTATCCTCCAAAGGTCTCTTTTTATTTGGGGTACTATTACTGCTCTTACTGATACTCTTATCAATGGAACTCTCAAATTTATTATCATCTTCGTCTTCACTTCTATCACTTATAAGAGTAACATCTTCTTTTTCTTTATCCAGTAATTCTGTTTCATCTTGTGATTTACTAGGTTGTAACAATGAATTTAGGGGTTTTATAGATTGCTTAGTTGATTTTCTAGCTTGAGGTGAATACACTGGTTTTGGGGGTGGTGATGATGGCGATGATGATGATGAAGAAGAGGTATCAAGATTAGGAATTAATGACTTTCGTGTTCTCTTCTCAGGTAGATCCTTTAAATTTCTTTCTGTAAGAAGTAAATGTCCAAAAGTATTGAGATAGTTATCAGTATTTTTGGTCATTGTCGTTCAAAAAGCACTCAAATATCACATTTTTTCTTTAAATTTTTATTTTTGTCAAACAATTATTAATAAATAAAGTTTTGAATACACACAAATTCTGTAAACAATCCGATAATATAAAAAATATTAAATTAATATTATTAAATTATTTTTATTGAAAATTTGAATATTTTGAAATTCAATTTGATCATCACAAAAATTTTTTTTTTTTTTTTTTTTAATTTTTTTATTTTACTACTTTACATTTAAAAATGACAGTTACAAAGATGGAACAAGATCTGAGTCCAGTTGCTGATGCAGCAATTGAAGATAACAGACCATTGGCCAAAGTATGATATATTATAACAGAAAACATGTTTTTTGTGAAATCCACAATAGTAATGAGTGATTATTAACTATTTAAAATATGTGTGTGTTTGTTAGAGTGGACAATTATTACAGGCAATTGAAAATCTATTAGTTGCAGAGAAACAGTGTCGTCAAGCAGAGGATTCACCATCTACTAGTAGAATTGCAGTTGAAATTGTTAGATTATGTTATCAAGATCAAAAATATGAATTATTAAATGAAAAATTAGTATTACTATCCAAAAGAAGAGGACAATTAAGAGCTGTAATCAGAGGAATAATTCAAGAATGTGTTACCTATATAGATAAAATCCACAATATGAAAATTAAATTGGATCTAATTGAAACTTTAAGAACAATTTCAGATGGAAAGGTAAACATTTATAATCACCTATAAACTCACTTTATTATCATTTTCATACTAATATTAATATACTTTTGTGTGAATTTTATATATATAGATTTTTGTTGAAAATGAAAGAGCTAGATTAACCAAAATATTATCAAAAATCAAAGAGGATGAAGGTGATATAGCATCAGCTGCAAAGATTTTACAAGATCTACAAGTAGAGACATACAGTACCATGGAGAAAAAAGAAAAGATTGAATTCTTTATTGATCAGATGCGTATCTGTATGAATAATAAGGATTTCATTAGAGCCCAATTGATTGCCAATAAGGTAAATAGAAAAACTCTAGGTGAGGAGGATATGGGCGATTTGAAAATTCAATTCTATGAGCAATTGATTCGTTACTATACCAACAGTTCTGATTACTTGGAAATCACAAGATGTTACCTTTCCATCTATGAAACTCCTTCTGTACAAAATAGCCCACAACTCTTGCACTCTACTCTAAAAATGATTTGTATCTATATAGTTCTCTCACCAATTGGATCTGAACAAAATGATCTCATCAATAGAGTCTATGATTATAAACCACTTTCCGATATTTCATCTTTCAAGTAAGTTTTTATTCACTTAACCCAGTTTTATTTGAAATACTAACTTTATTCCTTATAGAACTTTATTAGATAATTTCAAAGTTAATGAATTAATTAGATGGACTACATTCTTTGAAACTTATAAAATTGAATTGAATCAACACCCAATGTTTATTCAAGAACACAATGTTTGGGAGGATTTAAGAAAGAGAGTTATTGAACATGTATGTTTTTTTTTTTTATTATTCTTATAATATATCTCTAACTAACACTTTAACTAAATTTAGAATATTAGAGTAATTTCAACCTATTACAGTAAGATATCAACCAAGAGATTATCTGAATTGTTGGATCTCTCAGGTGATGACTCTGAGAAATTTGTATCAGACTTGGTTACCAATAAGACAATCTATGCTAGAATTGACAGACCATTGGGTATTTGTAACTTTATCCAATCTAATGATCCACACAAGATGTTGAATAGTTGGGGTGCAAATATCACCTCTTTATTGGATTTGGTTGAGAAAACTAATCATTTAATTCAAAGAGAGTTTATGATTCACAAAATCAACAATTAAAATAACATGTGTATCTTTCCCTCCTCTACCTCTTATTCAATTATATGAAACTACAATTTATAACTATTAATAAAAAACAAAACAAAATAATAATATAAATACAGTAAACCTAGAGGTCTATCAATTGGTAATACTATAGTTTTAATGTTAAATTCTTTTTGTCTAGTACAAGGGCAACTAAACATAGGAAAAGTGTGTATCCTGTTATGACAGTCATTGAGGTTTCTGTATCTGCATAGATGGTCTTCATTGAGATGTTAATGAGTCCAGTTAATATATTGCCAAGTAAAAAGATAAATAGTTGGTTTCTGTTGATTGATTTTGCAATCACAGATGGGTTTTGGTAACCTGATATCAAGGTAACTATGATATTCAGTGCAAAGTTAAAAAGATTAATTGTGAGAATAGCTAATACATAAGGAAGATTTGCCATTCTTCTAGAGATTCTGTCAATTCTCATTTCTACTTGATACAAAAGACATCCAAATACCACACTGAGTAATAATAATTGAATTGCATAGTTTCTCCATTGAGCTAATGATTTTCTAGGTTTGAATAGTGTGTGACCTAGTTTGATTCCAATTAAATAAATTGAGAGGTATCCAATAAAACTGCATATTCCCTCTTTGTTTGCAGATATTAAATCAGTTCTAGGGTGGTTTAGTATATAATCAGCAAGTCCATAATTTGACAATGCAATTTGATATATAACAATTGCCAATACACCAATTGCTGCATTTACATTTGGTGAGAATTTCAAGAATGCCATAGACAGAGACACTAATGCCAATGTGAAAAAGAAGTTCCAATGCACACCATACTCAGATGTGTGTTCTTGATAGTTTACAGATTTTGTGAGTATCATACGAACGAATCCTATAATAACCAATGGTAAATTAGATTTGAGGGTGTGAATAGCTAGTGAGAGTCTGGACAATGACTGCTTTTTATATAGTCTTGGTATTGGTCCCTTTTTGGAATCAACTTCAACTTCATTAAGTATCTTTAATTGATCATATCTAGCTTGTCTTGATACTAGGGCTCCTGAGAGAACTACAGACCCTACACCAATATCCATTAGTGAGATACCATAGTTTTCAGTTTTACCAAATCTTCTGGGAAACACCTGAAAATCAACTGCAAGAATACATATACATGTTGCTATCATTATAAATGATCTGTATTCTTCCAAAAATCCTTTTCTCATTGAATTCAAATCAAATAATAACTGTTGTGGACTTTTAAAATAAATTTGAACATTATCTCTGAGGGTTGTTATATCAAGTAATAAATATTATTAGAACGTGAAGATCAACATTACTTGATTTTTACATACTTTGCAAATAAAGGAACTACTATAAAAGTTATAAACATTGCAATTACCATAAATGGGGTTAATTCAGTAAATGTAATAGTTATGATAAATGGCAATATAATAGAGATAAACTCCAGTATGAATTTTATTGGTGTTGGTATATTTGTTATTCTATCAAAAAACACTGCAAATACAACTCTTTGAAATAATATAGCTACTGGTAATACTGTTAGAACAAATGTAGTTTCAAATAATGTAGTTCCATTATTATTTTGAACAAAAGCTTCATGAGCTTCTTTATAATTATTATCCATCAGAATGATTATAATAAAAAAAAATAAAAAAAAATTTTTTTATTAATTTGTTTGTTGATTTAAAAAATTGAATTAATATTTATCATTATTTAATTTTATATATATATATATTTCAATATGAATTTCCACTTCGTTTGATATTTGAAGTCATTTCGGATTGGATTGGATTTTTTAGAATTCTAAAAACGATGTTTTAGATTTTTTGCTCTGGTTAATAATAAAACATAAAAAATAAATCCGAAAAGATCCTTCTTTTGCTTTTTTTCATCATATCCTCTCTATTATATTTTATATTTTTCTACAAATAAAAGTTTGTAAATATATATATTTTCTATATTCCTTTATTCCATTTGTTTATTTGAATTTAAACAAAAGTAAGTAAAATTTTTAAATCAGAAACTCTCAACTCTCTTACTACAATTTGTTTGTTTGACTACTTTTCCGAAACAAACACTACAATGAAGAATTCCAATAATAATAGTAGCAAGAGCAATAATAACAACATGTTAAATTTATTACATCAATTGTGAAGAATGTCAAAAGATACTTATTATTTATATCTCAATTCCTCACACATCACACTCACACTCTATTTTCAAAATACACACCCCACCAAAACAGTCAAATACCCCCTTACATTTTCATTGGGGGTAATATTGGTGTGTGTGTACTTTTTAACACCCACCTATAAAATTATGTGTGTCCTTTAAATTATTTAAACAAAATTCCTAGCTATTGTTATGCCTCTCATATAAATAGAATAGGCAAATGATAAAATTTATTTTTATTTTTTCTACAATTACATCACTTTCCTATCTCTACAAATCTCTCCATCACTCTGCTTTAAAAAAAAAACAAAAATTTTATCCTATCCTATTATTATTGATATATCCTTCATTTATTTCGCCTATCATTGCAATAATCAAGATTTTTATATTCTATTCTCCATTATTATATACTATATTTTTATTCATGAACAACACCAAAATTATCCACCAAATACCACATTATTATAATATATAATATCATAAAATAGCACCACAACCACCAAAATAATTCAAAATATTAAAATTCAAATAATTTAGAATTAGAATAACACTACGATAGAGAGAGAAAGTGTAAAGGAGGAGAAACATGAAACAACAAATAGTAACAATAGTTTTACTTGTATTGGTATCACTTGTCAGTGCAGTTGAACAAGCTAATGTCAATCTACTTCCCCAAACTATCAAATTGTCATTGACATCAGTAGCCAGTGAAATGCAAATCTCATGGTTCACAGTCAACCCAATTGGAGAGTCTTTTGTTCAATTTTCACAATATCAAGGTGCACTTGAGAAGAAAGCCACCAGCGGAATCTACATTGCCAATGGTACCACTACTCAATATGACAGCCAATCTCAGTGGATTGGGTACACACACATTGTAGTTCTAAGCAACCTTTCACCAAACACTGTATACTACTACCAATGTGGTGGAAGTGTCAGTAAGGTACTCTCTGTAACCAACCAATTTACTACCAGTACCTGGACTGAGTCCGATCCATTCCAAGTCACACCATTCACAGCTGCTGTCTATGGAGATATGGGATATGGAGGTGGCTTTAACAACACTGTAAATGCACTCATTCAGAATCTTGATAGATACGACTTGATCTTCCATGTTGGTGACATTTCATACGCTGACTATGACAATGTTGAAAAGGGTAACCAAACTATCTGGAATGACTTTTTACAGACTTTAGAACCTATTACTTCAAAGGTTCCATATATGACAGTCCCAGGAAACCACGATGTTTTCTATTCATTCCAAGCTTATCAACAGACATTTAACATGCAAGGATCTGCACAAGCTCCATGGTATTCATTTGACTATAATGGTATTCATTTCTTGGCTTTTAGTACTGAGTCTGATTTATCACCATTCACTACACAATATCAATGGATTAAACAGGATCTCGAGCAATACAGAAAATTGAATAACGACGGGTTCATTATTGCTTATGCTCACAGACCATACTACTGTTGCACTCAATATGACTGGTGCAAGAAACAGACATTGAGAGCACTCATTGAGTCCACTATTGGTGAACTTTTCCAACAATACAATGTTGATATCTTCATGGCTGGACATACTCATGCCTACGAACGTCAATATCCAGCTTATGAACAAGTCATTGTTGGTGACTATAACTATCCAGGTGGTACTGTACATTTGGTTATTGGTACTCCTGGTAACCAAGAAGGTCTAGAACCAACTTCCAATTGGATCAATCCAAGACCAATTTGGAATGCTTATCGATATGCAGAGTTGGGTTATGCTCAATTCACTGTATTTAACAAAACCCACATCTATTGGGAATTCATTAGAGATCAAGATCAAACCACCATTGATAGCCAATGGTTTGTCAAAGGCTATTTCGATTAATTAAATAATTATTTAAAATTATATATATTTATATTATATATATCAAAAGTATAAATTAAACCACTTACTTTTATTATTTTTTTTTTTTATTAATTTCATATAAGTTCATATTTATAAAGATTATTGACGCAATAAATTAAAGTTTTGAGATACATAATATCATTTTACCAAAATAAACATTTAAATAAATTAATAAATTTAAAAATTAAGGTGTTCAACTTATTTTTACAATTTTTTTTATTATCTTTTTTGGTTCACTATGATTTTTAGTGACATATAATGAATAGGGGAAAGACAAACAGCGAAACAACAAGCAAAGCTCCAACAGTAGCTACTCATTTTGATATCACCAACTGGGAAAAAAAAAAGTCAATTGTCTACAGATGAATTCATAATACTAAATGATTTGAATAAGATTGTGTCTGATAAACCTATTCCTTCAAAAGTAGTGTAATCATAACTTATTGTTTATAGGAATCCTTAAGATCATAGTTTTTATATTAATATAACTTTTCAAAGTTTAAATCATCAGTAACAGTATCTGAAACTACAAGTACATTAGAAATAGAATCAGAGGTAGATAAAGAGGATAGCTATCGAATAAATGATAAGAAAACTATAGAAAATCTATCAGATTTCTATAGTTGGTATTCAGTTTTGGAAAAGAATAATGTACATTTACATCAATATGAATGGTTTTTAGAGACATTAGTAGATTACAGTGATGGTTCTGATCATTTATTAAAATTGGTGGAAGAATGTGAATCTTTAGTTGACAGTATTCAATCTGATTATTCAAATCTAACAAAGAAAACAAATCAATTATTTGATTCTTGTGAAAAGTTTTTCAAAGAAGAGGTAATATATAACTACACTACAGTTGGCAAATTGGAATTTTAGTATACTAAGACCATTACAATAATATTTATAGTTAAGATTAAGATATCTAGCACTATCAATATCGGATAAATTAAAATATTTTCAAGAATTGGAGACACAATCCAAGAGATTCAATTCATCTACATTGAATGTAACTGATCAAATTTTTGTATCATCACTAGAGTCTCTGGAAAACTCTATTAATTTTATGAAAAAAAATGTATGATTACTTTAACTCTATAGTACTTAAGTGATAGATTGAGATATATTAACTTCAATAATTGCACAGAATATATTTTTAGAATCATCAAAGTATTTACTTCAATTTGGATTTCTATTTCAGAGAGGTTTAGGTTTGATAAAAGAGTATATTTCAGCAAATCTAAAGTTACTTTCTAGAGAGATACTAGGTAGCCAGAGAGCTGAAATTATGAAACATAATATTGAACAACAACAACAACAACAACAACAACAACAACAACAACAACAACAACAACAACAACAACAACAACAACAATTATTAACATCACCAACAACACCAATAGCGACAACTGCATCAACAACAGATAGTGCAATTAATTTAAATTTTAATGAGTCATTTCAAAACTCAAATATTAAATTTAGGGCATTTGCTCCAAAACTACAACCACTTTGCTCAGAGTTGGAGAGAAGGGCAACTGGACAATACCAATCATTTCTTTCAGATACTATATCAATCTATTTGAATTGTAGAAGATCTATTCTATCATTTATATTATATGATAGATTTCAGATATTGACAAGACACAGTGATGTTATTGCAATGGTTAAAGCTGCATCTCTATTCATGTTGCAATTTTATGAGAATGAATATATAATATATTCTCATTTCTTTACAACTCCTGCAAGTCCTACTACTATTATTCCCAGTAGTAACAGTAGTAGTAGTTCTAGTGATCACACTCCAATTATAAGTGAACTTTTCTCTGAAATGTTGGATGAATATTCACAACAACTCTATGATTCCATAAGACCAGTTTATATACAAATTCATAATTTTGAAATTTTATGTAATTTGGCACACACCATCAGAAATGAAATTATGGAGGATATCATTCAAAAGACTTCAAAATACTCAAATGGTTTTAAAAACTCACTGAATAGAATGTTACAAGATATTCAAGAGAGATTGATATTTGTCATTCAAACATATATTCGTGATGAAATTAGATCCTATCTTCCAACTCAAGATGATTTGGATTATCCTAATAAATTATTAAATATTCTAAAGGATTCAAATTCAACAATATCAACTACCAATGAAAATAACAATAATAATAATAATAATAATAATTTGTCATCATCTAGTAATTCAATTTCATCAACAGCATCATCAACAGCAACTGTTTATAAGACTATATATTCAACTTGGTACCCAACTCTAGAGAGATCTTTAACATGTCTTTCAAAGATCTATTTGGTTTTAGAGAATAAGATATTTGAGGGACTGGCACAGGAAGTTGTCGAGGCATGCTCAAAAACACTTATACAAGCCAGTAAAATGATTGCAACTGGTACTAAACCAACACCATCAACAACATCTACACAACCAAATGTGAATTCAAGTGAAATTATGGATTCACAATTATTTTTAATTAAACATCTATTGACTCTCAGAGAACAAATTGCACCATTTGATATCAACTTTGTCATTGTTGAAAAAAATGTTGATTTTCCAAACTTAAAAAGTAAGTCTAATCTATATTCATATATCTTAAATAATGTATTAATATTTAAAATTTATATAGATTATTCATCAATATCAAGTTATGGGTCATTGTTATCATTCTCATTTAATAATCCATTATATGGTTTGTTTTCGCCTAGAGTTAATTCAACTAGTATAGACTCAAAAAAAGATTTGGAAAAAGAATTAAAACATTCTATAGAGTCATTTATCATGTCTGCAGCCAACAATACAATTGATCCCCTATTATCTTTAATTGCAAAAATATCTGCATTTTTGAATCAAGCCATGAGAAATAATCAGGATCCAAAGTCAATTGCCTCACAAGCTTTTGCAGAACCAACTAGAATTCAGGAAACTATTCAATTGGTATTAAATAATATCAATGGATATTTACCCGAACTTGTACAAAAAATGAGACTTTATCTCAGTCAGACCACACTGAATCTATTGACAAAACCAATTCGATCTAATATCGTTGATAGTTTTCATCAGATTTCACAATATCTCAAAATGTACTATTCAGAAGATCAGCAAAAACACATTCATTTACTGTCTGCTGATGAACTCAAACTGCTACTTGATAAAATTATACCTGTAAGACAAAATATAATTTAAAAATACAAAATCTCTCTCTACTATTTCGAGATTTATTTGTTCGAACAACCATAATCGGTATATTTACCAAACCTATTGCTTGGATTATAGACATTAAAAACATTGACTATATATATAATTGATTGATCTGTTGAGTTATACCTATGATATAGTTCAAAAGAATATATTAGAATTGGAATATTCATTTGTTAAATATGTTGTATAATCTTACTCAATGACTAATGGTTGGGTTTTCGTTAGTGTTGGAGTTAGAGTTTTAGACCTATAAAATTTATCTACTTTTAACTGTAATAATTCATTAAATGGATCAGATTCAAAATCTTTAACTTGAAAGGTACGAAAATTTGAAGCGTCCGCAAAACAAATTTTGATACTTGACACCGGATTTGAACAATTCCAATAGAGCTTCGCTTGAAATAGAGTTTTTCCATTTTCATATTTTTGAATTTCTGTCTGCTCAATATGATAAAAGGGTAAAAGGAGATCGTTTCTAGAGAGTTTACAATTATAAACGCAGTTGGTACATTGACTTGTATATTTTGGTATTGTAGGATCTGACATTTTGACAAGGTAGTTAGGGTAATAGATTTCATCTTTAAAACTGTGAACTACTGTGAGTAAAAGTAGTAATAATAGTAGCAATGTAGGATAATAAAAGTCGAATTTAAACATTAATCATTCCTTTGTGGTTATTGAGCAAATTAGTGTATCTGTATTTTGATCTAAATTTTCAGTTTTAGTGTTTAATATGATAGAAAATTTTAATTATTAAAACAAGTATAATTATATTTTTTTTCTTATTTATCATAATCCACATTGTGGGTGTGGTAATAATTTACAAATTTTTAATAATTTATTAATTTCTTTCAGGTTCTATTGAATGGACATTCAGAACGTCTTTTTATTTTCAATTTGATACTCTTTATTTAGTGTTACTTGATCCATCAAAGTATTTGGAAAATAATGACTTATAATTCCACAACGATGAGGGGGATGATTGTTGTTGCTGTACATTTTCACTATTATTATTATTACTATTACTATTATTAATACTATTGTTACTACTATTATTTATACTATTATTACTACCGTTCATATTATTACTACTAGTACTACTGACAAATGGATTAAATAATCTCAAATAGGATTGTCCTGAATCCAATACATTTTCAGTATTTAATTTAAAGGTTTTGTTTTTTATAGAGGAGGCTGTAGAATATATGGAATGAAAATCTATATTATTAGGGTATGCTTGTAATAGTTTTAGAGAGTCTGCAAATGAACTATTTAATAACTGATCTCTAACACATCTGTATTTGATAATAAAATGTCAGTACCATACCATTTCATTGTATCTTTTAATCTTCAATACTTACATTAACATTGCACAACAGAAATAGTACAAGAAATCAAATCTGCTTGGATCAGAAAACAAAGAATCCCAAAGCCTTAAGACATCAGGTAACTCAAATTCCTGTGAAAGTAGTAAGGTAATCCATCTAAAACTGTAAAATTGAGGATTAAGTTTCTTTTCTTCCAAATCCAGCCAAAGTTCTCTGTCGTTTTCTCGCAATATTCTATTTAGTTTCTTAATGCTACTGATAATACCGACATCGGATCTATCAAGAGTCTTACAAAAGTTATCTCTAATCTCACTCATTAGATTAGTGAAGCAATAGAATGCATCAGATTCTGCATTAGCTTTACATTCTGAATCGGGATCAATTGCAAATATATAATAAATAGGTCCTAGAATTTCATTCATTCCCTGTACATATTTGATACCTGGATTCAATTTAGCATATATAAACAGAATTCTTCTAAGTGCTTCATAGTGTATACTATTTTTACCTTCCTCTGTACTACAATTGAAAAAGTGTAATGATGGGAATGTTCTTCTAACATCTTTTTCAATATCCACTAACAATGCCTGATCTTTAAAATATTCATTCCATTTACTATCATTTGAGATATTTAAAGGCTTATAAATAATATAAAGGTTAAAAAATCAATGTTTTGAATAACCAGGCTCAAATTCAAATTAAAAATAAACCTACATGATCTTGGTGTGCTTTTTGTTCTTCTTGTCTTTGTTTTTCAATTTTGTATGGATCAATCATTAATTCATCTACAAAATCTTGATAACCTTTTCTAGAAGTTATTAAATAGCTTGACCATTTTGATTGATCTAATGGTAAATATCTTAATAATATCTATATCAATATATTAATTAATATTGGTTTAAATTTATAAATTAGGTGTTATATTTCTAGGTGGTACTGACTTTCCAATAAACTGATCTCAAACCATGAGATTCAGGTAAACCTTGTTCTGATAAATGTTGTACAATAGTTAAATCAATAAGACTAGGTTTTAGTGCCTCTTTATAGTAATGAACTCTTTCATTGTATGATATATTGTTACTGAGACCACTATTGCTAGTCTTTATTACATTATTGTTATTTGTAGTAGTATTGGTATTGACAGTTTCATCCATCACTTTGGTGTCAAAAAAGATATTATTTGTTTGCAGGATAAAAAAATAAAAAAAAAAAAAAAATTAAATCTTGATAGTTATCAAAATGAATAGTTATTTATGATAAATTAGATTTTTTTTTGAAATAGTTGTAAAAAACTATTTAGATACAATGAATGCTTTTGAGTGATTTTAGTTTGTTTGATTGTATAATATTTAGGTTTTTGGAATTCTTTAAAGTCTGGTTGATATTGGATAACATCTTCAAAGATATCCAGTAGATTAAATAAACAATAGTTTATTGATTTTCTAGCAACATAAAAGAAAATCAATAACTTATCTTTATCATTTAGTGAACTGAATACAATCTTTACCAAACGAATAATAGGTTGACGGTTTTTTTTCAGGATGGTATCAGTAGTTCGAAAGATGAAATTGAAAATTAACATAGGATGGTTTACCAGCACTAAATACTCTAATAGTTTATAATAACCTCTGGTGAGACCTAATTCTATAGTGTATGGGGTTATAATGATGCCATTAAATCTATTTGATTTCATTATTGGATACTTTTCATAGAGGTGTTGTAGCATACCAATGTTATTTCCTATTACACAATGAGCTACCAAATTTTTTACAAATAGAAAATCTCTGGGATTGAAAGATACCGTCAAACTGAACATTTCAGATGAAATGGAACTGGTGATACGGTGATCATAACGATAGGTTACATCAGAGAATATCTTCTCACCTTTAAAGAAGATACTCTGAATCCTTGTAACCATCTGTATATTATTTTTTCTAACAAGGCCAGTATATTCACTAACAGGAAGGTCTTTAAATGATATTGGTTGATTAAAATCCACTGTTTTGAGTATAAAATCTATAGATTGTGAATTTGGAAGAGTTATCAATTCATTTACTCTGAATTTAGAAACTACATTGAAACCCCTCTCTATAAGCAATTTTAAAAATGGAATGTATTCATACACCAGTATGTATTTATAGTTTTTCTCGTTGACATTTATATTGGAATGATTGATATGGTTGCTATCGTCTAATGCCGACAAGATGAGTTTTTGAATACTCTTATCATGTAAATTCAGGGCACCATGGGCACTAGGCCAAGGACTAAATTTACATTTTACAAATGTCCAAAGGTATTCTAGTGTCTGGTAACTGAGTGGATAGATAAATACGTTAATTTCATTAACTGTTATGGCATTAACATCAGTAAGGTTAACTATATATTTAATTAACTCTAAATTGTCAGCTTTTAGTGCTAATACTAGGTTATAATCTAAATCAATTTTATCAATGGATACCATATTTTTCAGTTTAGTGAGATTATCTACTGTTACTAAGTTGGGTGTTGAAAAATAAATAGATTTTGGGTACAATGGGAATAGATAATCTTTGTACTGACTAGTGATTTCCTCTGCCTGTTCAAAGAGCGCATCTCTCAAGAGTTCAAAATATCTGATTTCCGATGTAGATAATGGATAAAACTTTACTAAATATCTGAAAGATTCTATAGAGCTCCTGTTAATAATGTAATTGACTTTAGGCAATGCTGTTAAATCGTCATTGTAGATTTGTGATTGCTCTTCAATTAGAAACTTGAGTACTGTTAAATGACCATGATCATATAGTCTTTGGAATCTAGATTCGGTATAGAACCTCTGATAGAGTTCTTCATTTGTGAATTCTTTACTAAACTGTCTAAACAAATACATGAACACAGTGTCGTTAATTACAGGTAGTAGAGACAATACAAATTTACCATCAGATTTCTTTTCGAATAAAAAGGTTTTTAAACCCAGTCTAATATAGTTTATGATTGGATCATCAGTTTCAAAGAGATACTGTATCAAATAGACATTTTCACATTTCAATACTATGGGATAGAAAGATTTTTGGAATCTACCATACCACACATTAAACATTTCCGTTTTATTAGGTATGAGAATATCTATAAATCCAGTATCCAGTGACATTACAAATGTAATAACAGATGATGAAATATCGTTATTTAAATACCAATTAAATTCCATTTCAAATTCTTTATAAAACTCTATAAAGAACATAAATACCTCTTCTTTAGATATTATGGTTTTTTGTGTTTCATCTGATGGTTTAGCACATAGATGCAATATCTGATAAATAGTTATATTATTTATATCTATTCTATGATTAATAGAATCTTCTGAAATTCCATTCTTGAAATGAGATGGAGAGTGGCTGAGTCTATGCAACCTTAACATTTCCCAAAGAAGATCTAGTCTCTGTCTTTTATGTATAGTGTAAACATCTAGCTTATAAAAGTTAACAAGTTTGAATCTATTAAAGCAACCAAATATATATGCTTTCAATGGTTTATTTCTCCATATCCTAAAAAACAATTCTTCACTGATTTCCATCGTAAGAACATCTAATCAAAATGAAAAATAATGAAAAATGTTTCACTAAACTAAAAAATGGACAAAAAAACCCTAACAGCTTAACATATGATTTATATAAACAATGTTGGATATATTATATATTATTTATTGATTTTAAATCTCTTTTTAGGGTTTCCAAAATCATTATCTACAACTGAGGCTGACGAAGTGGAGATTGGATTAGATGATGAAGAGTAGGATAATGGTTGTTTGTTTGAGTTTATAGATGGTGATAATGTTGTTGTTGATAGTATTGGTGATAATGGTAATAGTGTTGTTTGTGATGGCACTGGTGATAATGTTGTAGCTGAATTACTTATTGTTGTAGTTGAGTTTGTTGGAAATATTATATTATATAAATTTGAATATTTGTGATTACTATTTGATAAAAGTTTTAGTAGTTTACCTAATTTATCAGTATCTATTACAGATTCCAATTTGAATTTGTCATCACCAATAGTGAATTTTCTCTGATATAGATTCATAAAATATAGAAGTTTCTCTTGACATTTCTTATTGTTATTATTGTTATTTGCATTGGTGTCTGAACCTTGTATATTTGATAAAGCAGTTGATAGAATATCATTTGTCAATGCCAAAACTATAGGTTGGTTTTGCACAGTTCCAATCCAATGACAAAACATATTGTAAGCAAATGGATGGAAAGTGTTGGGTAATGACAATATCTCAAAGAATAGTTTCTGATTCACTGAGATTTCTTTGAGTCCAATAGACAGGTTCAACAGTACCTCACTGTTTATATAGGGATCAACACGACCAATAATATAGGTGAAAATCTTATTTACAATAGTACGATGATAGGAGTCCTCTGCCAATAACAATTGCCACAGATAATTCTGTTCAAATGACTCCCACTGAAACGATTTCTCAATGAGATTAGAGGCCTGATTACCAAATATTCTAAATTCACCAAGTGACAGTTTCAAACATAATCTATACATTTGACGTGGATCTATATTGTCTAGTATAAAGTACAGAAATTCAGAGTTTCCATTGGTAAGCATTGTCAGATACTTGTAGATAAATGGTAGTAGATAGAATATAATACCACTTTCATTTTGAATCAATTTACAGTCTAATAGCAACTGTTCAGCTATTGCGCTGTTATTGTTACTACTACTACCTTCTTGTATACCAGATAACAACCCTAAAAACCTTAGATAAGGTGCTAATATATTTCTGTTAATTGGGTTCTGGTCCATTATTGATTCTAAAAGTCTTTCAATCTTATTATTATCTTGCTCGTGTATTTGTTGTTGACTATTACCACTACTAGTATTGTTAGGTAATTTAGTAGTTTCAATAGCATTAGATGGTTCAATATCGGGATATATATAACTACTACCTGATGGTGATAATGATAGTCCACCCTGTGAAGTAACAATACACCAAATCATTAGAATATAACCAATGGTAGGTTCTAGTTTGTACAATTCTTTCAGAAGTATCATAGATAGTGATACAGCATCCGGATTAGTGCTAGACCCTAACGAAAATGAATATTTAAATAGATGATGAATAGTTTGAAAATTACAAAATAGATTGGATATTATTGGTGTAGTTGATAAATTTGATAGTAGTGGTTGTTCATTATTATTATTAATATTATTATTATTTTTATGGTGGGATAGGAGGGTTTGAACTACATGAGAATGAACTTTAAATTCATCAAATTCAGGTTTCAATACCATATAAAGATAATTGGCTAGTGCAACAATTATTTCATTTTGTACTGTTTGCTCTTTGAATTTAATAATTTTACTATTGAAATTATTTAAAATCAATTTTAGAGTTGAGGTAATATTTACTGGTTGAAATTCAGTTTTACTACCCAAAAGTAACAAAATCTCTGGTATTTCAATCTTTATATCTTCGTCCAATGTTATATTTTCATCAATTTCAAATGGTTCAATTGCAGAACCACCACCAACACCACTGCCACTACCACTAAGATTATTATTAATAATATTGTTACTTTTAATTGCTTCATCATTTGTATTTGGTAATATCTGTGCGTTTGTAGTTGGTGTTAATGGTGGTGCAAGTGTTACTGGTGATGGAATAATTGGTATTGCCTCTTTAGAAGAGGAAAGTGGTGGTGATGTTGGATTGGTTATAACTTCAGTTGGTGTTGATGTTGTTGTTGTTGTTGGGGTTGAACTTTGTATCTGTGGTTGAGATTGGGATAGGATAGGGGATGGTGAAATAATTGGTATCGATTCCTTTGATGAAGATAATGGAGGTGATGGTTGTTTAGGAGGTATTTGTTGTTGCTGTTGATTGATTGGGAATAATGGTTGTTCTTTTAATCTAGGTGAAGTTTCAATATCTTTCATAACTATGTCTGTAGTTGTAGTTGGTTGTTGTTGAGGTTTTGGAGGTATTTGAGATTTATTTACACTACTTTCGTCGACTACCATCTCATTTCCATTCATAGGTGTACTTGATGAAATTTGAGTTGGAGTATTATTATTAGAAAGTTTAAAGTTGGGTGGTGATGTTGGTTGTACTTGTTGAGGTTGTACTTGTTGAGGTTGTTGTTGTTGAGGCAATTGTTGTTGTTGAGGTAATTGTTGCTGTTGAGGTAATTGTTGTTGATGAGGAACTATATGTGGTGACTGTGGAGCAACCTTTGCCATTGGTTTCTGTTGTTGTTGCTGTTGTTGCTGTTGTGGCGGTTGTTGTTGTGGCGGTTGTTGTTGTTGTTGTTGAATATTTTGTTGTGAAGATGATAATGGAGGTGATGCTAAAAATAGTGGTTGAAGATAAGATTTAATTTTTTCAAATAATGGTGCTGTAAGATGTTCTGGTGCTAAAATTGGTGTTAGAGAATTAACTACACCCTTTTCAAGAGTATTGTTAAATGAATTGATAAAACCAGCTCTAATTAGATCTTTTCTTGGTGGATCAAAATGGTCAATAAGAATAGTGATAAAATCAACAACTTCCATTGCCATATCATTGAATTTCTTTACAGAGTTGGCTATAAGTAACATTGCAGGTTCAATATTCATAATAGAGTCTCTGTTTTCGTAGTATAACCAGTCATAGAATGTAGCAAGTTTGGCTTGGTATCTCCATATATCAGTTCTGCAGAGTTTGATCAACCAGAATATAATGACCCATCTAGGTACGATATCTGAACATAGAACATGGTTTGAAGGGTGATATACACAGCATATGAATCTTATCATGTCAGGTACTAGTGACTCTGCATCCATATTAGGAATCCATTTAGAACTGAACCATTGTTGATATCGTTTTAGTTGGTTACCAAATCTAACTTCTTTGAGAATAAACAGTAGTTGACCTTCCATTTCAGGTGTAAGTCTATTTCCTAGAAATTGTTTGGGTGTTGGAGTTTTCATGAGGGTAACCAAATCTGAGCTACCCTTAGCACTGTTTGTCATATTTTTGTAAAACTGGTCAAATTCAGGTAGGTGTCTTGCAAGGAAGTGTAACATTCTAACCAGGTCTCTTCCAATGACTAGACATTCTTGAAATTTGTTTTTTAGTAAGTCTAGACAAAATGTAGATTCAAGGTCTCTGAGAGTAGAAGGTTTCAGATGATCTTGAAGTACACGTAAATAGGTGTACAATGCCAATGGTATACACAAAGGTTTACTATACAACCACTGACGATTAGTTGACAGTATAGTCAGTATAGAATTGGCAAGAAACAAGTTTCTAGGTTGAATGTTACCTCCTTGAATTTGTTTGAGTAACAGTGCTGCTATAGCGTCACTGTCATGATGTGATATCGTTATTAGCTCACCTAAAATCCAAACTACCTGTGATCTTGCATGATCTGTCAATTTAAAAAATTTATCTGTAATGACTTTCTTTAAAAGTCCACAAAACATTGCTAATGAATCTTTACTGCACAGTGTCAGATACTTGAAGTGCTGAGAGCCAATCTGTTGACTACTAACTAGAATACTAAATAGTAAACCTATAGTTATATCTGTATGTTTTTCGTTACTATCCGATACCTTTTCAATAAAAATTGAATTGATTTCATTCTCATTGGAATTGGATTGTAAAAGTGTTTCTATCTTTTCATAATGTTCTCTCCAACTCTGTATCATTAGTTAATTAATAGATTGATCATTATTAGACTTGACATAAAGTAACAATACATACAATTTCTAAACTATCATTTTCATCAATTTCTCTTTTATTAAATATTGATTTTTTACCTAAATTGTTATTAGCTTGTGGTGGTATTTGGTTTGATTGTTGAATTGGTATGTTATTTGAAGAAGATTGATTTAAATTGTTCATCTTCCAAACATCATCATGAATTTTAATAAAAATGAAAAAATAACTGTAATTTTCCAAAATTCAAAAAAATTCAAATTTTTTTATTTATAATTTTGTTAATTTCAATTTTTAAATAGTTTTACACCATTCAGCATTGTAACTATAATAATTAACTTTAAATAATAGATAATAAAAGTTTATCTCTCGAGCAAGTTCCTTTATTGTTGGGCTACATATACATTTTTTCAATTTATTAAAAAATTAAAGAAACATTTATTGTTTATAAAATTGTCATTTATGATTTTCCTGACTGTGCAAATGTAATAAATTAAATATTGAATATTTATTACAATAAAAATATCATAATTTAATTTGTATTTTTAAAAAATGTATTCGTAGTGTATATCTTGTTCTGATTTAACACCTATAAATAAAGAGCTGGTCAAATATGTACTATATGTCACACTTGTGAATAGAGAGTCTTGGTATAGATCAAATAAGATAACAGTCCAACCATTAAACCTACAACAACCTATATGTATAGATTACATTTCCTTAACAAATTTGAATGTTTATCATTCTGAACTTGGTTTGAAGGTGGTATTAGTGATGTAGAATATTTCCCTGGATCAATACAAGATGTTGGTAATTTTCATTACAAACTATGGAAGATTTCACTGAAACATCCTACATGTACAGCCCAGTTTCCTTCCGCCTATCTATACGTATCCTCAAGAACCTGTCTACGAGATGTCCCCATAACTTGTATGTTAAGGAGACCAACCCGTTCTTGAACCCAATCTCCATTCAGAAAGATTAACAAATGTCACAATCACTCTTGCATATAACAGTGATACTTCAGTAACATCAAATCAAACTCTATTGTTACGTTCATCTACTTGTAATAGAAATATTCAAGCGCAAATCGATGAAGCTCCATCTTGTGAGGGAGAGAAAAAGTGGTGGTAAAGTGAAGAACTATGATGATTTCTAACTTCTCATTTACATTATATTATAGTTAACTATTCTTGAGAGTCTTAGAAATTTAAAAATGGCTCTTTTCTAAGAAATATTTAAAATAACTATTTTGTATTTTTTGCAAACATTCATATCACATGCAAAAATGGACAAGGAAGAAGTATTAGAACTTAAATTTAATAAATTATCACTTTTAGAAGTAAACCCTAATTTAGTAACTAATGTAGGTGTAGCTATATTATTATAATTAAATCAATATATATATTAATATATATTTGATAGATTGCAAATATAACACTATATATAACACAAGTACAATCAAATGACTCTAACCATATACAAAATGGAACTTTGGCAATTAAAAATCTGTTAGCTACTAATAAAAAGGAAACAATTGAATATATGTTAAATACTGGAATTATCAATAGATTTGTACAATTGATTAGACAACATGAAAATGAACCGCAAACCCTAGTATGTAAACTACTATATATCTGTTATTTCTATAGTATAGAGTGTATTAATACGTTTTTTTAATAGGGTGATATTATTATTGTAACTGAAGAGATTTTAATTGATTCAAAGAAAATTTTGAAAGATTTGGTCCCAGATTTTATTAGAAATATTGTAAATGTATTATTAAAGAATAGACAGTATACACCAATACACATACCAATAATTCATTCATTATCTAATTATGGTCAAAAGTATCGAGATTTGTTACTTGAAAACGATTCATTGTTGCCATTTATCGTAGAAGTGGTTAATGCAGATATTGTTACACCAAACTCTAATTTTATTGTTACTAGATTGGCAACTGGTTTATTCTCTAGTCTATTAAAAGGAAAACCATTACCAAAATATAACAAAATTAAATGTTGTATACCATTACTTTTTAAATTACTAAAATGTAATGATGAGGAAATTTTACAACATGCTTGTTGGTCTTTTTACCATATCACAGGGTTCGAAGTATCTCACTTGTATGATCTAGTATACCAAGATAAACTACTAGAAACACTATTACCATTACTAAAGTCACCTCATAATACAATAATAGTACCTACAACTAGAGCAATTGGTAATTTAATATCAGAAGAATATATGTTCCCAATTCCAACCATTACCACTCTTTGTGAGTATTTACATCAGTTACTATATAACCAAAAAAAATCAGTTAGACAAGAGGTATGCTGGACTATTAGTAATATAACAGCTACACCTGAACACATTGGGCTGGCTATATCTGCTAATTTAGTTCCAATTCTTATAGAATTGATACAAGGTGATAATATAGATGTTCAGAAAGAAGCTGTATGGGCACTATCCAATATAATTACATTAGGCCTTCCACAACAAGTTAATTATCTTGCCAATCAAAAAGGATTTTTAATTGGATTTTGTGAAGTAGTAGGAAAACACAAGGACAAATATGTTTTAGATTCTGCAATTGAAGCATTATTAAAAATTGCTCAGAGTGGTGAAGATGTTGATACCAACGATGGTCATCCTTACCTGAAAATAATGCGTGAATGCAATCTAAAAGAAAAACTTTTAAACCTAAAGCACAATTGTAAAGATACTCAAGCTTTACTTGAATATTTATAAATAAATATCAATTTATGTAACCATATTTATACTATAGTTTAATAAATTTAGATTGAATAAATTTACGATCCATTTCAGAGTTTTGTTTTCTGTTTGTAACTTTTTTCTCGATATAGATATTTTGGTGGTTTTTGAATTTGTTGGTACCGCAAAAGAGAGAATTCATTTCGTCTAATGAGAAATAGTATGCTCTGGTACCGTCATATCTTACATGAAAGTTATCTGAGATTTTACTGAGAGGATGATGTGAATTTTCGAATCTACTTTGAGCCATATCCTCAACTGCATAGTCTCTGATGAGTACCATTCCACCTGGTTTTAATACATAGTGACACATGTCAACAACCTGTTGAAATGTGGTTGGATCCATTGCACTGATTACAAATATGATGACTACTAGATCACACTGGTTAGGGTGAATGTAGGATGGTAGGGGATGGTCTGGATTTCCAAATTTGGAGGCATTGTATACAAAGGTTTTACATCGGTCTTTAAAGAGGTCATTGGATTCAACTTGTTCCGCTAGAAGTTTGACTGCATATTCAGAGAAATCAAAGGATGTAAAATTTAAATTCTTATTTAATTCCATTAGTGGTAAACAAGTGTTACCCACACCACACCCAATTTCAAAAACATCTATTCTATTTTGTGGTAAAGTTTCTTTATCTGAATTCTTTAGAAACTCACTGAATTCTCTAACTAACCAATGTCTATCTTTAAAGAAATTTGATTTATTCTTTTTATAAAATTTATCCCAATATATATCTGCCTCTTTTTCATATTTCTCTTTTTATAAACATTATTAGTCCTATTGTTATTTCACAATTCTCCAATTATACACTAACATTTACCAATAAGTGACTTTTGTATAGTTGTTTGCTTTTCAACTTCTATAAATCCATATAATCTTGCATATCCCATAGCATCATCAATAATTTTAAAATCTGTCATTTTCTTCAATTGAATTTCGATGTTTTTCTCTCTTTCTCTCCCGCCTTTCAGAAATAAAAAAAATATCAAAAAACTTAAAAATTTACATTGTGAAGAGGGTTTATTTACAAAAGGGGATAGAGTTTATTATATTATTTACAATGATTAATCCAGTGAAGGATCAGCTTTTAATAGTTATCAGCATTGAATGCTCTTGGAATGGTTTTTGATTTTGTAAAATTGTAAACATAGTTAAGTTCATTTAATTTATCTCTACAAAAGTCAGCCTTTTTCTGATTTTCACATGGATCTTCGTTGGCAACTGACCAATTAATTTGGTAAGTTATAGGTAAAGTTTCATACATTTTGTATGCCTCTTGTGCTTGTCCCTCTGAAATGGCATCCTTTTTTAAAATTCCCTCTATAGTAGTGAGAATGTCTTTCACTTGATGGACACTTTCTTTAGCTCTTTGTGGATCATAACATACTCCTGATACAAATGTCATTTCTTTTATATATTAATAATTTACTCTGGTAACTATAATATGTTCTTCTCTACAAGTTTTTTGGTTTTAGAAAATAAAAAAATTAAAAAAAAATATCACAATAAGTCTTTTTTATTAATAAAAAAAAAATAATAGAATCTAGATTTCCAATCCCAAATTGGTTAAAATTAATTATTTGTAATTTATTTTTACATTCCTACATTTTTTTTTAATAAATAATTTTATTTTTAAATTTTAAATTTTTTTCAAATAATTTTTGATAACTTTAAGTTTTAATATTCCATGAATAATAATCAAAAAAGGATTTTTATTGTTCCCGTTAATGGTGAGGGTTGGGACTAATTGTTTGGTGTTTTTTTTTTTTTAAAAATTTAAATTAATTTTATTCGGGTTGCAACTCATTGTTATCGAAGGTGACAAAAGAGTCATTTTTACTAGTAAAATTTTAAAACTAGTAAATCATATAATATATATATAGCTATGGAAGTACTATTAAGTTGTTACAATAAATATGTAATTGAATCTATATCCAATGTATTTTCGAGTATCAGTGATCCGATTAGTGATAAACATTGGTTTCTTACACCACAACAACATGCACATGAATTCATTATAATGAATGCCATCTGTATGCTACTGATTATAGTTGGAAGATCAATGGTATCCAATGAGAAATTGGGTACTTTAAAGAAATCAAAGTCCTCATTAACACACGGTCCTGCAAAATCAATTGTACCAACACTTTTAGCAACAGTATTGATTATCAATGTAATATTAAATGTCATCTATAAAACAATAAGAGGTTGGCGAATTCTCTTTTTTATGTTTCAACCTTGTCATGTGGTCAGTTGTATCTATGCCTATTGTCTATTGACTGACAATATAGCTAGAGGAACACAAGTATTTAAATTATCTATTTATTATATATTTGTAACGTAGGTATTTATTTTAATGTATGTAGATCTAAATAGTCATGAAGTGACTAATATCAAATATACAACACTCTATAGAGTTGCAGCATTAATAGCACCAGATTTAACAGATTTACAATTACCATTTGAACAACACAACTTTTTTATTCAACATTACGCACTTTTAATATCACCATTTGTGTTACATATCTATAAATATAATATTGAATTTCAATGGTCACATGCACTTATGAGTGGAGGTCTAATTGGTTTGACTCATTTCTCATTATTTGAAATTCTCAGTTTTATTAGTGGTATCAATTTAAATTATATGCTATTTCCACCACCACTTGGTGACTTTTCTTACTTGGCACAAGAATCCTACAGAATATTGACAACTGTGACTTTGGTTAATTTGTCTTGGTTCCTTGGTTATCTTGTTGTACTCATTTCAAATGCACTGAAACCATTCATATTAAAATCCTTAACTCCCATTCCCTCTCCAAAATCAAAGACTAATTAATTAAATAAATGAGCTTTCAAAGCTAACCTATTTTTATCAATTATATCATTTTTAAAAAAAAAATGTCACAATTACACCCACAAACACCAAAACATTACACCAGATATTTCAATTTCATATTTTTTTTTTCGATTTGTAATAATTATGATGATTGAATAGAAATTATAAGATTTTAAATTTAGTTTTTGACTATTTCATTTTTAAACTCTATAATGAATACACTAATTAGAAGTATTATTCCAAAAGGTATAACAAATATACAAAGGATTAATATTTCAAGGAATAGTAATCATTTAACTAGTTATTCTTTATATTCATATAAATCCAATCAATCATTAAAATGTAATACACAATTGTTTTCAACAATAACAACATTGAAAACCTATAATACTAGTAACAATAATATATGTAATATTAAACCTCTAAGTAACACACTCAATAGATATTATTCAACATCACAAGTACCCCCATCAAGTATAAATACCATACAAGAAGATACCAAATCTAAAAATGACCAACAACAACAATCAACAAATAGATTTATAAATTGGTTAACAAATTTTATAAAAAGTAAGACCATCTTATATATACATCATGATTGAAATATATATTCAGTAATTCTAATTCAATATTTAAATGGTCACACAGGAAATCAAAAGAAATTAATTAGAAGGTTATTAATGGTAATGGGATTCTATGGATTATCAGTTTATATTAAAAAATATCCAGATCATTATATAAGTGGTATTGCAAATATATTTATTCGATTTGAACGTGCAATGGTTACTGCATTGACTGTAATGTTTAATTATAAATTAATGGAATGGAAAGATAAAAATGATCCAAATTACAATGCAAAATTAGATCAATTACATCAAGAATCAGCTGAAAAAATTTTAAAATTATGTTTAGCAAATGGTGGACTTTATATTAAATCAGGTCAATATTTAGCATCACTAAATCATGTATTACCACCACAATACACCAAAACATTATCAGTGCTACAAGATAAAGTTCTATTTAGACCATACAGTGAAATTGAAAAAGCTTTCATTGAGGATTTTGGTGAATCACCTAGTAAAGTGTATGTAAATTAAAATAATAATTTAATAGTTAGTGATTTGGTGATCTAACAAAATTGAAAATCTATATAGGTTTGCTGAATTTGATAAGAATCCAATTGCAGCAGCATCTTTGGCACAAGTTCATAAGGCAAAGACATTTTCAGGTGAGGAGGTGGCAGTTAAGGTACAATATTCAGATGTTGCTAGAAATTTTGAAGGTGATCTAATGACCCAGAAAATATTTATAAAAATGGTGGAGTTTGCATTTCCAGAATTTGAATTCTCTTGGATGGCTGATGAAATGAAAATGGTATTGTCCTCTGAATTGGATTTTGTAAATGAGGCAAAGAATGGAGAGAGAGCAAAACGAGAGATACAACATCCCATGTCATATATTCCTAAAGTCTACCACGAATACAGTAGTAAGAAAGTGTTGACTACTGAGTTTATACATGGATGTAAAGTTAATGATACCAAGTCACTTCATAGAATGGGGTTGACAGAGAAAGATGTTTTACAGAATTTACTGGAAATCTGTTCAGAACAGATATTTATTCATGGCTTTGTTCATGTGGACCCACATTGTGGTAATATATTAGTAAGACAGCATCCAAAGTACCCAAAGAGAGCTCAAGTTGTACTTATTGATCATGGTCTCTATAGAGAGTATGACAATGAATTTAGAATTAATTTTTGTCACCTCTATCGAAGTTTAGTGCTTTGCGATCATAAGAAAGTACAACACTACTCCAAAATCTTGGGTGTTGAAAATTACAAGCTATTTTCAAATATCATTCTAATGAGAAATTTTGAAAATTCAAGTGTGGGTATAGGCAATCAAGTGACTCCAGAGGACATGGAAAAAATGATGGGACAGTTTATGAACGATGACTTTATGTTACAGGTTAATACTCTAATGAAAAGTATGCCCAGACATTTATTCTTTATTCTCAGAAATAACAATTTAATAAGATCAGTTAATTTGGAAGTTGGTGCACCTGTAAATAGATTTACAATCATGTGTAGATATGCAACTCAAGGCATAAACAGTGTAAATAATTCCAATAAGGATGAGAGATATAGAATTATAAGATACCTATCACAAGTTAAAGAAAAGGTACATTTAGAGGTACTGTTAAAAGGTTATGAATACTATTACTGGTTCATTGGAAAAGCTATTGAATATCTACTATATTATAACTTAATAGATACACAAAAACTGATAAAAAAAGCAATGAAAAACTTGGGTTAAAATAATGTAATATAATAAACATTCTATTTGGGAATAAAAAAAAAATGAACTTTCCCCACTCCGTCTGTGATACATGATATACCATATTTATTCTAGAATTTAAAAAATCTATTTCTTCTTTTTAATGGAAGCTTGTCTAATATAATCACTGACTGGTAATCCCAGTTCCTCTCTTCTTTTGATCTCTTGTTGACACCATTTTCTAAAAGATCTATTTTTACTTGCTTTTAAGTGTTTTCTAAGTTGAATGAATGGGTATGCGACAGAGTAACCCAATACAAAAACAGCACCTGCTGCCAAAACAGGTCCAGCACCAACTATACACAAAGCAGTATATCCAACTAATTTCATGGCTTGTTTAAAGATTCTCTTCTTTCGTCCGTGTTCTCTGTTTGGTCGATAGGTGTCAATCAGTGGTGCAATATAACGAGGTCCATGTACATGGGTTGCCAAGTTATGGTCATGTGGTTCCAAACAATAGTAACAAAATTGGTGACCACATGACAGACAATTTACACATTCACAACCATCTTCTTTAAATACAAATGTCTTGCATTGAGGACATTCCTTATACTGTTCCTTTTCAAAAACCTTTATAGTCTCTCTTTCCTCTGGAGACATACTATTATAGATATTCTCTTTGTTGATTTGACAATTGATTCCAGGGTGTACAAATGTACCACACTCAATACACATTTCAGCTTTACACTGGTCATTGTCACACTGAATCTCCAACTGCTCTTTAGTCTCTACAACCAATGGAAACTCACAATTCAAACAAAATACCACTTTTTGGTCACCAAAAGTTCTGTTTCTAATCTGGGCAAACAACATATACTTATCATAGACATTCTTATCTACAATTAATTGAAAATCATGAACAGATGTCTGTGATACACATTTTGGATAAGGACAAGATAAATTGGCACCTTTAGTCTTCCATACTTGTTCAGTCAAATGTGATTTTACACATGATAGACAATACTGATGTTTACAATAAGGAAATGAATAGGTTTCGTAGCAATCATCCCAACAAATTGAACATTCAAATGCAACTTCTTTTTCCTTATCAAATATACCACTATTTGTTGTATTTACTGATATATATTTATTATTATGTACTCTATTAATATTATTATTAACATTGATATTATTATTATTATTTACAAGTTTTTGAGGTATTCTATTTACATTTCTATAGTTATTAAATGTATTTCTTCTAATAACTTTTACAGGTGGTGGTATTGGTGGTGGTGTTGGAGGTCTTGATGGCAGTATACTATTCAATACCATTGGGTCTATATAGGCATCAAATATGGTTGGATCTGGAAATTTAAAACTTGCATCGTAGTCCATAGTATCATTATCTTCAAAGAGAATATTAATTCCCAAATCATGATCAACTTGATAATTATAATTTGAGTTCTCCATTGAACTATTTACATAATCATGATCCAATATATCAGATTCAAATTTAAAACTAGCATTTGGTATATATCTATTATCTCTATCATTATTATAGTATAGTGACGGATGGGGAAATTTAAATGAATATGGATCTTGAATATCAATATAATCCTCTTCTACATCTTCTAAATCTTCACCTTCAATCATAATATTAAGATATTTCTTTTCCTCCATTTCTTTGTCTTTTAGTATTCTATAAGTCTCTAAAGATACTAATGGTGGAGGTTTACATAATTCCATACTATTACTAATAATATTATCAAATAGAGATGGATCAGGAAATATAAAACATTCTTGTTCATCTCCACCCTCAAACACATCATCTATTTTCAAAGTTGATTGTTGATTTTGATGATTTGATGTACATGTTGTGGATAAAGTTTTTGATAGATTACTACTACTAAATAACTGATTGGCATTTTTACTGCACATTATCATTTGCATTAGATTATCATGTATTTGATCCTCTAAACATGAATGATAAAAATTTGTTTGTACAACATGTCCATCATATAAATTACTATTCATTTTATAGTTGTTTTGTTATTACCAAAATACCAAAAATAGAAACTCTATAAAAATATTATATATAAATTTATAAATATACAAATGAGTGTGCTATAGTACTTTGATGGAAAATATTCAATATATAAATGTACAATAAGTGAATATATAAATAAAGATAATGATTTCAATAAATTTGAATTGGGTAAAAAAAAAAACTCTAACAACACAAACACTATACACCCCCCAATTATAAAAATTATTGTTGATAGCTGAGAGACGGTGAGAAAAAAAAAAAAGGTAGAGTGTTAATTCACACTGCAGGTTGACCTAATTTTAATTTAAAAAAAAATTGAGAAGTAAATTCATTGAAATTTAAAAATAGAATTTGCAATGTAAGTTTTTGCAATCTCTCTACATTTTTATTTTTTAGATTCCTCTAGTTCTTGTTCCTCTTTGAATTGGTTGAGTTCATTTTCAATCTCTCTGATAATCTCCTCTTGTTGTTCCTTTGTAGATGCACTCTGATCACCATTTGTATTCTCCATCATTTCTTTTGAGGCTTCGAGTTCCTTTATTTTCATTAGTTCTTTTTCCAACTCCAATTCAATATCCGAGTCTTCATTAGTAGTTCCCAAATCAGGACTATCAATATGTAACTGAGTTGGAGTACTTATTATATCAGTATTCGATTCCAATTCCATATTAATCTTACTCTCCCAATCATCATCATCCAGTAAATCTTGATTATTAAATGTTATATCATTGATATTGAAACTTTCCAACTCATTCTGTAACTCTTTCTCCCATTTTTCAATATCACTCTGAGATTTCACACTCTCTGATTGTGGACTCTTATTATTCATAATAGGTGTACTATTAGATGTAGTTTCACCATTAGATTCACCTAACTGTTCTTTAATTTTCAATGAATCTTTAGATGCTAAATTCTCTTGATATTCTATTAAATCTTTTAAATTATGATATAGTGGTAGATTATAATGTATCTTTATCAATGTAATTCTATAATACCAATTCTTCCAAAACTGTTCTTCTGATATACTATATAACAAAATATATTAGTACCATTTTCAATTAACCACCCAAACAATCAAAATTTGTAAACCTTACAATCTAGGTACCATATAAAATCTAATCTTTTCTAACATTGGATCAAATTGTAATGAAACCTTTGCAATCTGAATTAAAAATACATCAAATTCTTGACAATAATCTGAATCTATAGGTGGTGGAGTTAAAAATGTCTTTTTACTCTACATTTATGTATATATATTAGAATCAACACAGTCTATATATTTGAGATATAAACTTACCATTTTAATATCTAATAATTTATCTACAATCTCTTTTTGAGTTTCTTTAGAATCTACGCTAAAGTCTAACCAAGGCGGAAAGAGTAAAGATGCATTGGTTTGAGGTGTATTTGGTTGAGAAGACTCCTCAATGAACTTCTTTCTTTCATCGTCAAATTTCTGAATGACATTATTAGTGAATAATGAAATGGATGTTCCAAACTTTTTTAATGTATCTTTGTTTCCGTATTTTTTAAATGTATTTGTAAATATATTATCGGCAATAGTGGTATTAGTGGATATAGTAGGTGGTGTGTCTATAGAAGCTGACGTAGTTTCATTCTCTGTTTTCTTATCTTCATTTGTATTGGTACTATCCTGATTTGTTGAAGTTGGTGTATTTGAAAATATATTGAATTTGTTAAAGAACATGTAAATGTGAATTCAACTTTAATAAAAGAGGTAATGTAACGTTGGTTTTAAATTTAAGGTTTCTTTAGGGGTGGTAAGTGAAAATGAAAAAAAAAAAAATTGTCATTTTGGTTTGAAGACTTAGTGGTGTTTAGTTACATACATATAGAAACATGTCTATTGAAAATAGAAAGAACGTAGTATTGTCAATTTACAGACAATTGATTTACTATAGTAAATTGATTATTGATAAAAATGATAGTAGACAAAAGGTGGAATTGATAAAGAGTCAGTTTAGAAAGAATAAAGATATACAAGATTCAAAGAAGATTGATGAGCTTTTAGTGGATTCTCAAAAGAAACTATCATTTTTAAAGATATCAACACCAAGACAATATGGTAAATCTTATAGATTGTCTGGTACCTATAAATTTCAAGATGGGAAATGGATAGAGGGATCTGAGACTCAGAAAGGTAAAAAGAGATACAATGACCATGGTATTGATATCATGGATTGGAATAGACATCAACATTTACTCAAAAGAATGAATTTTATGAATCGTTAATTCATTTAATAATTTAATATAATATTATTACAACTTTAACTCCTTTACCTATCAAACTTACAATATATCCAACTATCCCAACAATACAACTGACAATTCAATTCTATTAAATATTTAAATTTTTATTAATTATAATAATTGATTTTGTTGATTAAATCTACAACCGGTCAATATATATTTATTAAATTAATTCATAAGAATTTAATAACAAGACCAATATGGGTAGTGTAGATTCAAAACCGATAAGGCAACATCCATGAATTATTTTCATTTATCATTATTATCATCAAACATTCTATATGCATAAATAATTCAAAATTCCTTGTAATCCAAGCAAAATAAACAAAACATGTTTAGATGAAAATTATTGATTGAAATTAAAAGAAATATTTTAAAAATTACCCTACCACTCTTAATACTTTCTAACTTTATAACATGTCATACCCCTTCTCACACACAAATGTTCTATTATCATGAATACTGTTTTTGTTAAATCGAGCAATGTTAAAGTTGGTTTGAAAAATCACAATTTCCAGAGAGGGAGGGGGTAATGATATATATAATGATGGTGATGATGTAACAACACCTATTGCCATTCATTTATTAATAACGGTAAAAATAAGAGTTAAACATTTCACAAACTAAACAATACAATTTCGTTATAGATATCACATTCGCAAGTTGAAGGTTCAAAAAATTTCAAATTGAAAAATTGAAAGAGGTGATAATAGAGTGATAATTGATATTATTAGTGTTTCCTAAACAACAATTCAAAAAAATTACTGTATTTTTCTACCATGTATCATAGAATGTGTATAATATTTGAACGTAGGTTTTGACAAACACTAACATCACACTGCAATAGTGTGTTCTGTGGTTAGTGGGTGAAAAAGTGTATTTTTATTCAAAATTAGTATAGGATCTAGAGATAATGAATGGATCTTCTCTAATGATGATTTTCAATTTCAACAACACACTAAACCCCATTTTAGAAATAATTCTCAAATTTGGGTTTAAACAACAACAATAATACCACAGCTGGTGAATTGTTCAAAACACAAAACAATTATTATTAATACACAAATTAAATTTAACAAACTGGTGATCATCTTCAAATTCAATGATTATCTTTAGAAATTCAAAACCAGAAAAATGCTAAGTGATGATGAACGCTTTTAAAAAAAAATATATAAATACCAAATTTTAATTACTCCATTTCTCAAATCAAAAAGATTAAAATACAATTTAAAAACAAATATTTTATTTATTTATTAACTTATTAAATTATTTATTATAATAATCAATATTTATTTATTAACACCAACAACCATTACCTAATTTGATTAAATTTTAACTTCAATTTCATTTGAAATCTATAATATACAATTTATTAAATCAATAACCATAAACACATACCACTTTTCACACTAATACACAATCATTTGCATCTGTAAAATCCCCATTCCAAATTTCCAATTCAATCTAATAATTTTTAAAATCTTTAAATTCAAAAACATTTAATATAAAATTTACAAATTAAAAGAATTATAATGTAAGTAAGAAATCTGTAATCAAATATGAATCATTCAGTGTGATATTAATACATTTTTTTTAATATAAATAGAATTTAAATTTAAATTCATTTCACTCATCAATTTACAAATCAATTTCACATATTATATAAAATGTTAATCAACGCACTTTCTAACTTATCTAACATCTCTGGAAACATTTCTAGTACTACTATAAATAACCAACATTTAAATGGTAACCAATTGTCCGATACCAATACTCCAAATCATCTTGGTCAAACATCCAACGAGACTACTTTTATTAGAAGAAAGTCATTCTGGTATTACTATTAAATTCCCGATATGGAATCCAAACCGCAATTTTACCAATATATATAAAAATACAATTGTAAAACTATGCATTCAATCTATATTAATTATTAATTAATTATAGAATCTAAAAATAAAATAATTATTATGTATTTTATAAATTACAGTATTGTAGTTAATTTTTTCCAAGATTGGATAATACTTTTTCGAGCTTTACTTTTACAGAATCACGATCATTAATATCAATAAGATTCGATGATTTTCTCTTTTTTGATTTTTCAGGAGTTGGATAGATGATGGCATGTAATTCGTTAGGTGAACTAATTGAACCTGTATCACTAGTAGGATTACCATTTTCATCACGATTTATAATCTTTCCATGAAATGGACAAGTTTCCAAATCTTTTCTTGGGCATAGTTCACCAGATTTCATTGGAAATCTACATGCTTTTATATTCTGTGGTGGTTGTGGGGTATAGAATCTCGTCATTCTATTATATTCACTGAAATTTTCAATAGGAATAATGGAGTCATATGCAGCTTCACCCAAAAATCTATGTTCTCTTGAAATACCAGTAGTGTTCAAATCAATTGTTTTTTCACCCCAATAATACAATGAAGGATTTCTTGGAACCAGTGGAGCTCTTTTCATTAATTCTTCAACAGTCTCTTCCTGACTTGAACTATGTTCCTCTACCTTTTCTTTAGATACATTTTTATCTACCTTCTTTTCTTTCTCTTTCTCTTTCTCTTTCTCCTTCTCTTCCTTATCCTTTAATTTAGTACCTACATCAGTAGTGGATTGTTTCTGATTTTCAAATGGTTTATAAATATTTTCATTTTCATTTTCTTCAGTAGTTGTCGTGGTAGAAGTAGTTGTTGGTTTTGGTTCAGGTATATATTCTTCAAATTCATCATTATTATTCTGTTCTTCAGATTGTTTTCTCTTTAGCTCTTCTTCTTTTTCCTCCTCTTCTATATGTTGAAATGGAATAATATTTATATCCTTACATCTCTCTTTGAGATTTGTTATTTTACCTTGAATTTCAATAACCTTTCTCAAGTAGCCAGTATATTCTCTGTCCAATTGAATATTTACATTAACCTTAATCAATGTAGTATGCCAATCACCTAGAACCAAATTTTGAAACTTTTCAATCTCTGTAATGTACTTTGACAATAGTACCTCTTTAGTCTTATCAATTTTTGTTTCAGTATCCTCTACAATCTCATTTTCACCCAATGTAACTGTTATTGAATAATTAGAACTACCAAAACCACCATTTCTAACAATTTCATTTATTTCTTTACTTTTATCAACATTATTATTGTTATTATTATTGTTATTATTATTGTTATTATTACTTTCAGGTTCATCACCAAATAAATCAAAGTTATTTGGATCTGGGATAATTGAGGTCAATGTTTTCTCTAATTGATCCATAATCTCTGCTATTCTACTTGTTTGATCTTGAAATTCTACTTTTAATTTATTGTATTTTGTTTGAAGAATAGCTTGAGTAGCTTCAAGTCTTTCTCTATCCTCTCTTGTTCGCTGAAGTGCTTGAGCTCTAATCTCTGGAAAATTAATCTTTAGAGAATTCTTTAGATAGTAAAAAGTATTCTTTAATATTACATAATGCTCACCATAGGCATCAAACCACATTTCAATATACTCCAATGTCTTAGCTTTCAAAAGTACTGCAGATTGCGCAGGAGGTGGTAATGGATTATTAACACTCATACCAAGGGTATATTCCATATACACACTCATAACCTGACATAATAGCTCTCTAAAGTATTTACTACGCATAAATATCACATGTATTATATTAACAGTTGATATTCTAACTTGAGAATGTTTGGTTTTCAATTTATCCATCAACAAATCAAATGCAGCTTTGACATTGGTATTCGATTGTTTTAATATATCCTTTATCTCTAAGATATGCTCTGTAGAGAGATCTAACGTTCCACTCGTAGTTGCTTTGTGAATTACATCTGATATTTTTTTTTCTTGAATTTAAATCCATAAAGTGAACTAAAAAAATAAAAAAAAAATTTTTGAGCAAGTTATTTATTGGAAGTTTTTAATTTAACTATAGTAATTTCGAAATTACTCTGGATCTTTATAATATTTATTAAAAATTATTTTTACTTGAAATTAAAAGATGTAAATACTGACTCGATATTGACCACATCTTTCAATAGAAAAAGTCAAAAATTAAAATTTTATTTTTTTTTTATGAAGTGATTTTCATTTTTTTTATTTGAATTAATCAGAAGTAGCATAATGGTTGTATTAAGTGCTGCAATTTGTACAAAAAATGGAAAAGCATTACTTTCTAGACAATTCTCAGAAATGACAAAGAGTAGAGTTGAAGGATTGATATCAGCATTTCCAAAATTGATTGGAACAGGTAAACAACACACATTTATTGAAACTGAAAATATCAGATATGTCTATCAACCATTAGAGAGTCTCTATCTACTGTTGATAACCAACAAGAACTCAAATATTCTAGAGGATTTAGAGACATTGCATCTCTTGGCAAAGTTAGTTGCAGAGTACAGTTCATTTGATGAATCTGATATTCTAAAAAATGCCTTTGAATTGATATTCACTTTTGATGAAGTCATTGTTATGGGTTACAAAGAGAGAGCAACAGTTCAACAGATTAAACATAGTATCTCTATGGAGTCACATGAAGAGGATATGGCCAAACGTGAACTACTCTCAAGAGAGAGTGAAGTCAAACAACAGGCACAAAAAAAGATTAAGGAAATTGAAAAATTCAGACAGGAACAAATTATGAGAGGAGGTTCTGGAATGATGAGAGGAGGTATAGGAGGAGGTGGTATAGGGTCTCCACTCTACGCTGGGGATAACTCCAGTGGAGGATACCCTCCACAAGGTGGTTCATCAGGATATAAACCATCATCATCATCATCATCGTCACCTAGTACTTCTAAACCAGACACCAAAGCACCACCTTCAAAAGCTGGTATGCAACTCTCCAAATCCACAAAGAAATCAGCTATTGCTCAGGTTCTTAAAGAGGAGAAAATTGTGGAAAAGGTTGAAGATGCCGAACAACTTTTATCCTCAACCAACGATGAAAATGTACAGGAAGACAAGAATGAGGAACCACAAGAAGGCGTGCATGTAACAGTACAGGAAATCTACACAGCCCAAGTCGAAAACGACGGTGGAATTGAAAACATTGACATTAGAGGTGGTCTCTCTGTGGACATTAACGACCAGGCCCTTGGTAAAATCGAGTTGAAACTAACTTTACCTAAGGTCTTTGGGTACCAAACTCACCCACAAATCGATAAGGCTGCATTTGGAAAATCACTCTTGAAACTCAGGGAAGATGTAAGCCAGTTCCCTAGCGGTGGTATCCTGAAATGGCGTCTAAAGACTAAGGATGACGAGTGGTTACCTATAAAGGTCAATTGCTGGCCATCACCTTCTAAAGGCTCTACAACTGTTAATTTAGAATACGAATGTCAGAGTAAGAATGAGTTCAAACAGGTTGTCATTGCAATTCCAAATCCAACTACTACTCAACCTATAGTCAATAGATTTGATGGTCTATATGAATACGATAGTAAACAGAAACTCATATTGTGGAAGATACCAATTATTGATGATTCTAATAGACAAGGTTCTATGGAATTCACTGTAAAGGCTGCAACTTCTGAATTTTTCCCTGTAAAAGTTGACTTTAAATCCTCTCAAACTCTTTGTGATCTTTCTATAGATAAAGTTTTATTAGAATCAAATCAACAACCAACACCATATTCCAAATCAGTATCTTTAACAGTTGACAATTATGAAATTAACTAAATCAGTGCACTGATTACAAATCACATAACCACTATTTTCCAATAATATAATACATTTCTAATAAATAAAATATAAAAGAAACACAATAACCCATTGTTAATTTATAAATAATATTGCAATGCCATTTCACTGAATTGGCTTTAAGTATAGTTTAGTTTGGTTTGTTTTTTTTGTTTCTATTTGTATTCTAGCTATTTTAGTGCTGAACTTGATGATAATGTTGGTGAAGATGGTGAAGATGGTGACATTGGTGATGTTGGTGTAGTACTAATAGATGAAAATGAATGTGAATGTGACCTACTGTGCTGTATATTACTATTATTTGGAGTTAAAGAAGTTGATGGAGTTGGTGTATTTGAACTACTAGTTGGTGAAATTAAAAGATCCAATGGATGGTGATAATAATTTAAATTTTGTTGTTGTTGTTGTTGTTTTTGTAAAAGATTTGATGGTGTAAGACTTTGACTTGTTAAAGCACCACCTTTACTATTGATTGGTTTACTAATGCTATTACTATTATTCCCATTCAAGTAGTGATCATATATGGAATGTTTAATTTTTAAAAATTCATCTTCTTTATTGGATTTTTTTAGTGCTTCTTCTCGTATTATGAATTCAGCTCTCTCAATTAGATCATTTTCTTGTTGAACTATAGAATGTGTGAATAACTTTCTAATCCAATCGTCAAGTTCATATTTATTATCTGCTGAAAATAGGTAAATTCTATCACCTGTTATTATTTCAAATGTACAATCTCTTTCTATATTATCACTAGTCTATTTATATAATTGAATGAATGTAAGTTTATAGGTTAACCTCTTGAACAAATCTCTTAGCAGCATATACCTTTATTATAGTTTGTGATAACTGTATATAACCTGAATACTTTTCATTTGGTGTTCTGTGATAATATAGTTTACTATCTTTATTTAATATACACCACCGTTTCTGCCAACTCTTATTTATCTTTCCTTTCTTGTATAGGTAACCTTGTTTAGTTACTTTCTAATCAATGTGATAAAATATAGAATATATTAATATCATAATACAATCAACTGATAATTAACAATAAATACTTCTGTTGTTAATTGATTATTCATATAGATATTTTATCTCTTATTCTAAAATTGATCATTTATTTTATTTGAATTGTTCAAAAAATAAAAAAAAAAAATTAAAATAACTTTTCATTTCTTAATTTATCAAGTTAAGTACACTCATTTTTTGGTTAACCAGGCAATGTGAACTTAGAAATACCTTTTCAAAATTAATATTATCTCTATTTTGAAATTCTATATCCACACCAATTTATATAAATTTTTTTTTTTTATTAACTTAAGTCACAGGGGGCCATATTCTTCCAAATTTCAATTATTATTATAATTTATCATGTAAAAATGGATAATTCAATTCGTCAATATCAGATAGAATGGAAAAATCATTTATATTCATCCATTTCACAGAAAAAAGGTTAGTTCAAATGTTAATTAATATAGTAGTTCAATGTTTATTGATATTATTATTTTAAACTCAGTTTCTGTGAAATTGGTTCATTATTTATCAGATTCCTTAATTAAAGTAATTTTAAGAGACAGAAATGAAATTACATATTATTTAAGAATATTAGATGAGGCATTAAGGAATTGCAGAAAAGATCAGATATTGTTGATACTTTATGTCATTGATGGTGTATTTAGAAGTCTACATAAAGTTATACCTACTGAATCAGATTTGTATTCTATCAACTATAGCTCTGACTATTACAATTGTAATATATTATTGACTCTAATTCATCCCAAAATCAGGTTTAAATTTATATCTAGTTCCTTTCAGGAAAATGTATTAGTTAGAAATGAAAAAAAGATTATCGAGACAGTACCTGAAGAGGATTGTGTTAATGTTCTTAAACTATTAACCATATGGATTGACAGAAATGATTTCACTTTAATATTCCTAAAAGGTTGGTCAAATAGATTGGTTGAGGATTTAAATCTAATGGATAATGATGTTAATAATACCAGTACTGCTATTACAATTGATAAACCTATGACTACACATAGTAATACAACTACAACTACAACAACAACAAAAACTTCTGAAACTACCAATAGTGTTGGAAATAGTAAGAAGAGGACATTGGAGTATATAGATAAGATACAGAATAACTATGAATCAAGTTTAAAAATGGCAAAAAAGACAGCAGTTAGAGTAGAGTTTTTTAATGAATTACCAAATGAAATGATATATACTATATTGAAATTTCTAGGTATTTTAGATTTGATAAAGTTGAATAAGGTTAGTAAGTTCTTTAGAGATATTGTAAATAGTTGGCCATTTTTCAAAAAGATATCTTTTGAGGAACAACCAACCATCAATATACTCTATTTACATGGTATATTTAGACATTACCAGAATATAACTCACATCAATCTATCCTATTGTGTTGGTGCTTCTGATAGTGTAATTTATACAATTTCACAATATAATCCTCATCTTGAGGTTATAATCATACCAGGTCTTTCATTCAGTTCTCCACAACCTCTTGAAAATCTGATATGGCGTTCTAATAACCTTAGAATACTCAACATCTCACAGATACAACATTTAAGTAATACCCTATTTAAATGCATAAAATCAAAACCAAAATTAGAAAAATTAAATATATCGTATGTACATATATAATATACCTATATAGATCTATTTATTTAAAATATGCTAATTTACCATCTAATTCTAGATGTTGCCATTCATTAATACTGTTAATGTTACAGTGCAATACTAATATTCCAGCATCACTAGTACATTTGAATATTGATTGCTATTGCAAGACATTTGATAGCTATTCATATAATATAGCATTAATGGGTTTCTTAAATAGACTCAATAAGGCATGTGGTTTAAAGAGAATAGAAGTAATGGATGTAGACACCAATATTGTAAAGTCTACGATAGAGTTGGTTACGAATAATATGTGGAAAATGGCATCTATTGCTAATAATATGGCAATTGATAATTTATTGTTGACTGAGAAAAAGTCAACGTTGAATAGGAGATATCTTAATGGTACAACTGCAATATATCAAGCTTCAAAACAAGGACATTATATAACAGTTGAATTACTTCTGCGGACTGGTTTGGTAGATTATCGAATACCAGATGCACAAGGATGTACACCATTGATTGTCAGTAAGAATTTGGCTACTGCTAGAATGTGGTCTAATGTCCTTGGTGATAAGTTACTGAATATTTCAGATTCTCAACATGTTGTAAATAGAGGAGGGGTTAGAGGTGAAGTAAAGGTATCTGATGTAGACAAACTAAATCAGTTGTTTGTATCGGTAGTACAGATAATTTATAAATATATTGATTTCCTAAAACCTCTAAATAATACCTTTCCAAAAAATCCAATGGGTAAGGAGATTGATGAAATTTTGGATTTCCATATACGGTTTCCAAAACATTTGGTTCCACAAAATGAAATTTATAGGCAGTCTATTTTAATTCTATCATCATTGCTAAAGGATATTTCATTTCTAAGAGAAACTTATATACCAGAATCTAAAGACAATTATTATCGAATGTCATTGATCAACCAAACTATCAGAGATGATATTTATTTTGATCAACTGGTACTGACGAAACAACAACAAAAATCAATACTATTAAGTTTATTAATGTAATGAGATTACTCTTTGTAACCAATTGAATATCTAGAAATAAATGTTTTTAGAATATCAGGTTTTGGGAATTTGTAAAGTTTAGCAATCTCCTTGTCAGTTACAGATGTACAATCTTTAGAGAAATGATGCTTTTCTAATATGTCTTTAACTGGGTTTTCGTGACGTGATATTAGTTCATTTGCAATATAAAACCACTCCATGTTTTGGATACCCATGAGTTTTGGACTTGAACTTGGACTACCACCATTTTTAATACAAGTTTCCAATTCAGAACCTGTGATGGTATGTACCATAACTTTAGAGCCACTTGATGAAAGACTATCAATTTTCTCAAATAGAGGGTCGATTTCAGTTGGTGGAAGGTACATTATAAAACCTTCTAACATCCATAATGTAGGTTTGGTACAATCAAAACCTTTATCCTTTAAATCATGCATCCATCCATCTCTAGTCAAATTACCACCTATCATTGTTATTGGACATTGACTTATTCTCTCTATCGACTGATCAGCAATAGACAAAATTTTCAATTTGAAATCAATAACCTCTGGAAAATCCAACTCAAAAACTTTACAACTCTTTGGTATTGGTAATCTTCTAGATCTACAATCTAAACCACTAGCCAATATAACAATTTGTTCAAATGTCTTACTGTCTTTTATAACCATATCATCAATGTACTTGGTACGGAAAGCCAATTTCAAATTCATTGATCTACTCATGACTTGAGACCATGTAACAATGTTTGGTTCATTTTCAATATATTCCAAAAAATCATTTACTTTTTCAGGTACAGGTTGCAAAGCTTTTGATATATGCAATATAATTCCTTTGGAATCAGGGGTGTCAACAAAAAAGTCAGCATAAGGGTCATAAACATTCACTTGAGATTCATCCAAATAGTAACATCTATTTAGAACTGTATCATGAAGATCCACTCCATTCTCTAACACTCTTTGAACATGATTTCTAATTTCAAAATTTTCAACAGTGATTTTTTTATCTCTAACCATCTCTAAAAATTTACTATTTAATAGGGCTCTACATGCAGAAACAATTATACCAGTTCTAGCAACACCTGTATTAACTTTTGATTTTTCTTCCATTTTATTATATTTTAATTATTATTAATAAAAATTTTAATTATTTATATTGTGAACAAATATTTTTTAAAATGTTTTATTTTTATATAAGAAGTTTGTTGGTAGAATTCTCTGAAGGTAACCACAGATCACCACAATAGTATCAAAAACGCTTCATTGGTGAAACATCACCACTTTTTGAAACTTATAAAAAATGTCCTTCCAAAAATTAAATTAAAAATGTGTAGAGGCAAACATGTGTAATTTGTTTGAAAATTATTTGGTAGAACGTTAATGGTGTCAGGTGAATTCAAATAATTTTAAATAAACGAATAATGTTTTATTAAAAAGTTAAAACAAATCTACAAAATGTCATTGCAAACACTAGTTTTTCAATATTGTTTATTTAGTTTGTACAAATTTTATAGTTTTACTAATTAGACTATGAATTGGTACTGAGGTAATTTGAAATTGTGTGAATAAATTTTGAGAATATTCCTGATCAAAGAAATTCTTTAATTGGACTGAAAGTAATGAATCCATTCCATAATCTTGTAATCTGGAATCTAGATTCAAATTGGAAGGGTTCATAGAGAGTAGATCAGAAATGGTATTGACAATACGATCTTGTGTCGAGTTTGAAGATCCATATGTGCTACTTTCTGATTTGGACACTCTGGTGCTCTTGTAATGGTCATTTGGTAACAAATGTTCAATTTTTCTCTGAACTGGTGGATAAAAGAGTAACATTGGCATTATGAGTGATGCTACAAAGAAATTGGATGTTTTATCACTGTTTTGCATTGCAAGATCTAAACCACCAAGAATCTTTGAAAGTGAGACTTTTAATACACCTTTGGATCTGAGGAATTCTTCAATAGCTTTATTATTAGCAACTGCACCACCTGCATCCATTGCACCATACATTATACTAGATGATGCCAAACCTCTAGATTTTCTATAATGTGAGAGGTGATCTAATACCAAGTTTGCACTGCAATACATGGACTCTTTATCAGATGCACATAGACCAGATGCCATTGAAGAGAACATGACAAAACTATCTAAATTCCAATTCCAATCCAATGATAGCTGATGTAGATTAATAGCACCCAATGCTTTTGGATCATGTGAATTGTTGATGGTTTCCAGGGTAATATCATCAGGATGATTGGTAACATCATAAACAGCTGCAAAATGTAGAACTGATTTGATTTCTGGCAGAGTGCCTTTAGTCTCTTCTTGAACTGATTTAATTTGAGTTTTAATATCATCCAATTTGGAGACATCACATTGTCTAAAGTGTATATTTACTGGTAGTTTTTTATATTTGATTTGGTTGGATAGTAATTGTAATTCCCATTTCAATGATGATCTAGAGAGTACTATAATATCACTGATAGCAGTTTCACCAGCTACCCATCTTAGAATTTGACTTGCAATACCAGCTTGACCTGTAACAATCATAGTTTTTCTAATGTGATCTACTTGGTGTTTAATCTTTGGTATTTTGAGAGTATCTAGATTACCAACAGATTTTTGTAGAATATCATCATTGAAATCTTTATAATCTATAAATATCTTTCCTAATTGTTTACCTTCTTGTTTTTGTTCAATTGCCTCTTGAATTTGTAGACAAGTGAATGCAATAGTAGGGAAAGGTTTCAATTCACCACTAGCCAATGCGTTGGTCAATGTAGTCAATACTTGATTAGATCCTCTTGGGTTATGTGAAATTATAGATTCTATATCGATAGATTGGTAACCCATTTGGAATTTCAAGTCACCAGTAATGGAGTTTACACCTACCAAATCCATTATTCTACCAACTTTAGAAAGACAGTTGACATTGGAAGTCTGGAAATCAACTGAAAGACTATTTAGAATCAAATCAACTCCCTTATACTGTGATTTAATGTCAAAAGAATATTGACTTGTTTGACTACTGAAACAGTTAGTTATTAAAGATCCATATCTTTCTTTTATATATTTCTCAGATTCTTGACTATCAACTGTAACAAATACTTTAGGTTGTTCTTCAAGATCCTTTGTTTTCCATTCTAATATATTCAAAGCTGCTAAACCCAATGGTTCATTAGCACAATGAATTAATACTGATTCTGGAAGAGTTAAGTCTAGTCTACCCACATTAAACAGTGCTTGGTATACAGTTAAGAATGACATTGGTAGAATGGAATCACTGAAAGATAGATTACTTGGTTTTAAAACTATATATTGTTGAGTTGATAATACATGGCTAGTTGCAATGGGAGTATATTGACTTGCAAAACCAAGTACTTGATCACCAATCTTTAGTTTAGTAACATTGGATGCTAATCTAGTTACAATACCAGCAAATTCATATAGTTTACCACTGGTAGGTGTAAACATTTGTTTTTTAGATGATGGAATGTTACCAATGCAACTTGACATTACTTTTACTTCTACTTGATCACCAGTCAATTTAGTGACTTTGGGTTTGAATTGGAATTTTAACGTAGAAGGATTTAATGACATATATAGGTTATCCAATTCGGATTCATAGCAAGTTGATTGTAAAGTATTTGGATTTTTAAATACCTTTTCAGTGTAGACTTGACCTTTTCTAATTGTAAATTCTCTTTCACCATGAATTTGATAATCAGAGAGTGAGATGAAATCTTCATGAGTTAGAGATTGAAGTGATTCACTATCAACATCAATAGCGTATTGTTCATCTCTATAGTATAAAAGGTATCTGTGAATACCAATCAAAGAACCTACTAGATAGTTGTGACATTGGTGTACATTTTGTCCTTCCATAGACATTAAAATGACTTTACATTGTAATTTCTTTCCGAGTAAGAATCTAGACACATTAATGTATTCTAATGTCAATTGTTTGTATACATCAACAGGAACACTTGCCAATGCAGGTGCAAACAAAACAATATCATTATTAGATAGACTAGAACCATGTTCTTCAATAAACTCTTTACAGTTTTTTGATACAACGTGGTTAGACTTGAACTCTTTCAATGAATCATTCTCAGATATCAAGTTAGATGAAATAACATGGATTTTAGAGCCGGTTTGCTTGGTCTTGAAAATACCTTCTTTTTGTGATAGAACTATAGATTGGTTAACAGAAGGACATTGAAAAACTTGAGTGATACAAGTTGGTAAACATGATTGAATCATTTGTGTAACTGCTTCTTTAACAGGTTCAATAGATACTATTGATCCTTTTGGTAATAATAATTTATAGCATTCATTTATGAATGGGTATATCTCTAAATTGTCAGAAGCTAGGTTACCTAGAATCTTTGGTAAAATTATCAAATCATAGTAGCTAACTGATAGTTTTTCCTGTTGACCATTGAATTTGGAATCTTGAGTAGATGTTCTTGTTTTTATAGACAAGTTTTCAGTGTTATAGAGAGTGAAAATGGTCTCGTTGAATTCTTGTGAAGTGCCATAGAGATCAAAGAGTGTAAATTCAACATCAAACTTGATTGTTGAATTATTGTTTATAGTAGATAAACATTCAGAAACTTCTTTCAAATAAGAATCAGCATTATCATTGGATTGGTTGAAATATAGAATCTTTAGTAGATGTCTTTTGTATTGTGGAGCATCTGAAAGCTTACTAGTTATATCCAACAGTTTTCTAATTATATCTATTGGATTTGATATTGAATCCTTATCAGAAATATTAGATAAAGCTGATTCTTTTAACTGCCAATCCAATGACATTAGTTCTTTGGTTGGATATTTTAGACCTGGTGACCAATCGTCATATTTTTGCTTGAGTTTAATTAGAGATGTGCATGAAGCCTCTAAAGATATTATAAGTCTGCCAGTATCAGGATTGATAATTTCTACAAGACCAGTTGAAGTATTACCTCTGTGTTCAATTGGAATTGAATATACCTTCAAGAATGATGGTCTATCCTCTGGAAGATTCTTTGGATAAAATTTCAATTTTTCAACTTTATCAAAGACAATCTCTTGTGGTGGTGGGGATAAAGCTAAGAGACCGTGAAGAGCTGCATCGAGGACTGATGCATCAAAGAAATAGTCACTTTGTGTATGGTATGATGGAGGTGGTGGTATTTCCAATGAACAGTAACAGGCATCAGGACCAACTGACATGGTATGGGTTCTTTGAAATGTTGGACCATATGGTAACCCAAGAGTACACATTTTTTTGTAGAGATCAGCTTTAGTGAGTTCTGCAAATGAACATGTATCAGCCATTTGTTTTAGATCCCTTTGAGTTGAGTTGTAATCTAATTTAACCAAACCAAATTTACCAATGCAAGATTTAGTCCATTTTTGATCTTTTTGGTGTTGTTTGAAATTGAATTCCACCTTAAATTCAGTTAAGGTAATGGCTTGAATTGAAGTTTGTAATGTCATTACAATACCCTCTGTTAAAAAGAATGGTTTTTGGAATTCCAAATTATAGATTACCAACTCATAGTCATGAGTGTGTCTTTCATTGTAGTAGTGCTTCATAAGGATATCAATATAACCTGACCCTGGAAACAAGTATTTACCTTTAAGTTGATGTCCTTTAAGGTAATGGAAAGCTGGTCTTTTAAGATCAAATTGATTTTCAAATACCAATGAACCCTGATGTTTATTAGACCCCAAGAAATCGGAGGAAGGTCCTTCTAATCTCAATCTCTTCTTTTCCAATGGTTCATCCCAGAACTCTTGTGACATATCCCACTGATACTTTGGAATAAAATCTGTACGATATTTATATGAGTAGTCGCCACTACTCAAACTTTGTCCATTGAAAAAGTCAACGTCTAGAGAATGTTTACAATAGAGATTAGATAGAGCCTCTTTAATTTCTTTAGCTTCATCTTTCTTTTTGTGTAGAGGTGAAATGAATACTGGGTCTTTGATATTAGTGTATTTGGATTTCAAGGATTTAGTGATAGCCTGTAGATAGAATGTCAATGTTGGATGAGGTGTAATTTCAATGAAAATAGGAGAACATGTACTATTGTTTTCATATTGTTGATTATTTATCATTTTAATAATGTTTTCAATAGCCTCATCAAATTTTACAGCTGATCTTAGGTTCTGATATATATATTCACTATTGTAAAACCCAGATTCGTTTACTTGTTGACCTGATACAGTTGAAAAGAATGGTATTTTAGGTTTCATTGATACTGGTAAGTCTCCAAGAGTTGAATGTACATCATCTCTAATCATTTCTTGTTTACTGGAATGGAATGAACAAGGTGTGCCTAAGAATATACCAGTAACGCCCTTATCTTTAATAGCATCTTTAATCAGATTCAAATCATATTCATTACCAGTAATTACAATAGAATCATGTGAATTATAACATGCAATTTCAACAGCAGGTAACCCACACTCTTTTGAAATCTCTTGATATTTAGTTTCACTAATACCAATTGACATCATTCTACCAGTACCAATGGTACGTTGTTGAGCAGTAGCTCTCTGATAAACAATCTTTACTGCAGTATCCAAATTAATTATACCTGCATATAAAGCTGATGTAACTTCACCAAAACTATAAACAATATTAATATAATGATTAATTAAATATTAAATATATATAGTTAAAATAATACATACCTATGACCAACAACAATATCAGGTTTAATATTAAAACTTGAGTAAAATTCATATAGACCTACTTGTAATAAGAATATACTAGGTTGTGCCAACTTTGGTTGATGTGATTCCTCTTCAGTACTGTTTTTTAATGTTTCATATATAGAGTATTTAAAATATTGCTTAAGCATTGAATCGCATTTTTCAACAGCTTCTTTGAATACTTTGTTAGTTTGGTATAGATAATCACCCATTCCTTTCCATTGAGGACCTTGTCCACAGAATACAAATACTACTGGAGGTTTTTCTGATTTTGGTGTTGAAATAGTTGATGTTACGTTTGAAACAGTACGTGATTGAACTAGTGGATCTTTAATGTCCTTCCAACTACTAGCAGAAATTACCATTCTCTGACATAGATTTGATTTAGAAGTACACTGATACTGAACAAAATCAATAAATGAATTTAAGGATTGTGTATCTGTTGGTATATTGATAATGGATTGATAGAATTTATCTAATGATACTTTGGAATTTGCGGAAAATGGTATTAGATATTCTTTACCTTCAACATTGGAGTTAAAGTATGGCGATGATGGTTTTCTGTATTCTTGTAATACAACATGACAATTTGAGCCTGATACACCAAAGCTATTTACACCTGCACATATTAGTTTATCAGTTGGGAAATCTATTGGTTTTTGAACGACTCTAAGATTCCATTCGTCAAAATTAATTTTTGGATTTGGAGTCTTTAGATTGATTGTTGGAATTAGTTGACGATTTTTAAGCATCATTGCAACTTTAACAATGGATGCTATACCAGATGCTGATTCCAAGTGACCTATATTGGGTTTAACAGAGCCGATGTATAATGGTGATTGTGATGTATGATTATTCTTGAAAACTTTAGATAAGGATTCAACTTCAATAGGATCACCAACTGGTGTACCAGTACCATGTGCCTCCACATAGTATATATCACTTGCCATTACATTAGCATTCTTTAATGCCATTTCAATATTTTCACTCTGAGATTCTTTGGAAGGTTGGGTTATATTAGTTTTATGGTTATACCCGTCAACATTAGAACTCGAACCTTTAATAACACAATATATTCTATCTTGATCTTGAACTGCTTTACTAAGTCTCTTTAAAATTACCATACCAACACCTTCACCTCTAGTATACCCATCAGCAGCTGCATCAAAAGTAGTTAAATGACCTTTTTTACCTAGAAAGCCATACTCTGTAAATTTCTTGGAAGTCAATGGATCTAAAAGTGCATTAACTCCACCGCATATAGACATGTCACTTTGACCCTTTAGAATAGTTTGACAACCCAAATGTATAGCATTGAGAGATGACGAACAAGCAGTATCAACAGTCATAGAAGGACCTCTAAGATCATAGGCAAATGACAAACGATTGGATATATATGAACCTGCACTACTTGAACCTGCATAACATATATTGTCATAATCCTTATTCATAACTCCCACAAAAACACTGCTATTGGAACCTCTAATGGAATGTGGCTTTATATGAGCATCTTCCAAAGCCTCCCAGATGCATGTGAGTAAAACTCTTTGTTGTGGGTCCAATGTCAAAGCCTCCTTTGCAGAGATCCCAAAAAAGATAGAATCAAATTTAGTCCAATCTTCTAGAGGTAACATACCACCAAATCCATTGGCAATAAAACCTTGTTCATGGTAGGTCTTGGACCATCTATCGGAAGGAACCTCTTTAACAGATTCAACTTGATTATATAAATTCTTCCAAAATTCGTCAGGTGTATTACTACCACCTGGAAATCTACACCCAATACCAATTATTGCAATATCATCGCTATTAGCTTGAACTGGAATGTTATTAGTTTCATCATTATTTGAGATCATTTTTAGATAAATATGGCGATATATTAAATTAATTAAATTTTTATAAATGAATATATTTAATAAAATAAACGTTAAAAGCTTAAGTTTTTAAAACTATTTTTTGGATTTGAAGATATATACAAAAACTAAATAAATATTATTGGATAATTGATAGGAACTATATTTGAATACTTGTTATAACTGATTCTTAAATATCATTTTTTTTAAGAGATTGATTTTAGATAGAACAATTAACACCACTGATCATACACAAAAAATTATAAAGTTTGATGAAAATTATCATAACTCTACCCAAATGCAGAAAACTTGAAAAAACCCCACAACCTCATTCAAACCGAGATGTTCTATTCAAAAAAAAATTATTTGTTGAATAAAACATATTAAAATTTTAAATGACAATTTCACCCCCCCCAAACTAATCGTTAATCTACCAAAAATGAAAAAACATTAACCTTCCACCACTTGTGAGTTTTTTACACAAATTTTCTAAAAATAAATGTGCACCATTTAGTTTTTTTTTTTTTTTTCAAAGATTTGGTTGATCAGATCACAATTTCAATGCATTTATGAGGAAATAACAATTTTAATACTTTAACATATTTAAATTTAAAGAGGATATAATATGTAGTAAAATGATAGGTTTTGTTTTTTTAATATTTTAAAAAGAGATTAACTTTTTGTGTTATTTCTGTGTATTAACTTTATAGTTAAACCAAAACATACAAAAGGGTACACAAATTATTTTAAATACTCACATTTTTAAAAATAAAAAACCCTCTGATTAGTATTTAGAATATCTAACAGTTGATTGATTACTTTTCTCTAAATGTTTCTGCTGCAGATCTTAACTAAAAAACAAAAAAAAAAAATATTTTGAAAAGAGTTCAAATAGAAGGAATTCGATTCGAACCTGAATAGGAGATAAAAAAAATGCACATAATTTACATATATGCACCTGTTAACGAAAATTTATTATGTTTATTTAAATTAAATGATACATTAAAAGATTCAGAAACTGAATTGTTTTTAAATATAAAATAGATAAGACACCAAACTCAAATAGTGAAATTATACTATACAATTATTTATTTTTTATGATCATTTGTAAAATATTTAAAAAATCAAATAGTGGGTGAATTAATAGCCATCACTACTACTGCTATCATTTAAACTGCATGAGTCATCAATGGAGATGATATCATTGAATGATTTAGCAGCTGTTCGAATGTCATCATTAAAGTTTGATTTTCCGCAATTACCACCATCAAGTTGTCCTAATATCATTAGTTGAGGTGGTTGTTGAGGTGGTAAGGGTGGTGTTGGTGGTGTTATAATTTGTATTTGAGGTTGTGGTGGTTGATTAGATGGTGGTGTTGATGATATTTGAGGTGGTATTGATTGATTTGGATTTTGTGGAACTTGTTTAGGTTGTTTAGTTGATATGACAATACTCTGGGAAGATGTTCTGCTTTGTTCTTCCACACCAATGAAATTATTGAATTTATCAATTTCATCTTGTGTGTGTGTTCTATTTCTGTATTTCATGAGGAAGAATGCTGCAATTGCGACGATTATAGGTAGTGGAATGGCAACACTTAAAATGAGAGCCAACTTATTGATAGGTTTGGTTTCAATTATAGTTTCAGGTGTTTCAGTGATTGGTGGTTGTATGATAGAGGTTATTGAACCATTACCAATTTGACCATTGACATTTAAATTGAAAGTAATACCTTCTGTCAAACTCTTTACATCTTGAGGATCCATAAAACATGTAGTCACTGAATATGTTGAATCTACTGAGCAATTAGTAACATAGGAAATTGAATTAAATGCAACACCACAAGGTAGAGCATGATTTCTTCCTTTTATAGTGATAGTTGATGTCTCAACAGTTACAATAGATTCAGTGACAGTAGGTGGTTGATAACCCATATAATCAGGTGTATAAAGAAGGTTATCAGATTGAATCATTTGTATATAGTTACCACTACCAGGTGGGAAATTTATAATAGCTCCAAAGGTATTATCATTTGATTTAAATATATCACTGGAGTTTACGTTTAGAATGTTAACACCATTGTCCAAAGAGTATTGTAGGTTAAGTGGACCAAAGAAATAGTAACCACGTACTGTAACCTTTCCACCTGATGTTGGAGGTGCAGGAATTTCCAAGATTACAGGTTTTAAAGCAATAGGTTTAACAGGACTAGTTTTGTTGAATACTCTAATTTTCAGTAACATTTCATTGGTAAGTTCTGGGTTCATTTTGAATCTTAGTCTACCATTTTCATAGGTAGTGTTCAAATTAGTGCTGTTTAACATTAATGTAATGTCATCTCCTTTTCCTAGAAGTTGACCATCTATAACACCATAGACAGTACCATTCACAATCATAATTGAGAATCTATCAACAGAAGGGTTATAATAGATTGTCATCATATTGGATATTCTGTTACCTACTGACAATCTAATTCTAACATTTTCAGAAATTTCAGAACAGTTACATACCCAAGACCCATCTGAAATTTGAAGGATACCATCTGGACAGAAATTTTGGTTGTCATCAGCATTGTAGACAGTGAGGTTACTACCCATGGTGTCATTACTTCCAAAGTTGAGGAACATTCCGGAAATAGTTACATTTCCACCAGTTACAACAGGACCAGTGATAGATGTAATTATAGGTGGATTTTGTATTTTGAATAAAGGAGTTGAGATATTTTTCTTATCTAGTATCTGGATTATTGTATTTCTAGGAACTACATTAACATCTAGGAATACAATGGTAATGGTATTATCAAGATTAGGACTATACTCAATTGGAACATTATTCAATAAGATGGTTTTAGTCAAATGTAGGTATCTTCCAAAGACTGATAATGTATAGTAATTACTATATTTTTTAGCTTGAATATTAGTGATTTCCATCAAGTTCAAAAATGTCAGATAGGGTGCTGGTACAGCATTTCTAATGACATCTAATTTCAGTGATGGTGTCCATGATTCATTTGGTTCTCCTGGTGTATCAATATTACATAATAATCTTGTATAGTCAGGTGAGTTATTAACTATTGGATTCTCAGGATTTTTACAAATAAGATCAGTTTGACCATCTTTTGAGAATGTTACAATCATTTTAACATTATTCATCTCCGAATTCAATCTATTTCCATAAAATGTTACAACTCCTCCATCTAAATGAATTGGAGTTATTACATTAATAGTAGGTACTTTGTTGAATTTAATTAATATATATCATTTTATCATTAATTTTAAAAATATTTACCAATTTGTATCAGATAAGGGTTTGAATATTTTCCATTTGAAATGACAGTTATATTAACAAGTTGAGATTGATTTGTTTCGTAGTCAAAAAAAATCAATTTATCAGAGTATGAAGATGTGCTTATTGATGTGGACCCTAAAATAACTAGCCCTGAAACTCCAAAATTAGCACCCTGAATAGTAATGGCAATATATTTACTATTTTCCGATTTATAATCAACAAGTGATATATATGGGTCACCTTTTTTGTAAGAATATTAGTATATTAAATTATTTTATAATAATAAGGATGAGGACTTACATTTGACTAAAATAAATAATAAAAATAAAATATAAATAGATAATAACTTTTTGTGATACATGTATTAATATTGGTAAAATTGGTATGTGAAAATAAAAAGACTTCACAATGGTTATTTCTTTAGTTCATGTTATTGATTTTGAAGAAAACCCCCTTCAACCCCCACTTTATTTTTAAGTTCACATTCCTAATTTTGATTTTACAAATTTTAACTTTTTTGTTATTCGAAGCCCCCACAACACAAATATATTTAGGAATAAGTTTAAAAATAGTATCCTTTAATAGTCTGATGTTTCTCAGATTAATGGATAAAGCTATTTTAGTTCATTTTACAAGAATGTTAAATACATGATTTACATTTGAAAATGCTAATAAATTAAGCTTTCTGGCTAAAAGTAATCAATGATTTAAATAAATTAATAAATTTGTTATGAAATAGATTGTTAGTACCTTATAATTGACAATCAAAATAAGAAAAACAACAAGTTTTTTTATTTTTTTAAATTTGTGAAATGAATGAAACCGATATTATCAATGAAAATAATAAAAGATTGAGATCAAATAATGAAGAAAATGTAGATAACGATGATAATGATATAGGATCTTCAAGTAATACAATGACTACAACTACGACAACTACCACAACTTCTGAACAAATAACCAAAGAAACAAATACAATAGATATACCGAATGAAAAACCAATTCACAAGAAATATATACAAGCAGATGGTACGATTTTAAGTAAAATTGAGTATAGGAAAAAGATTAATAATGAAAAGAAAAAAAGAAAGATTGAAGGTGCTGAAAAAAAGAGAGAATTACAAAAACAAGAAAAGTTAAAGAAAAATGATGAAAATGGCGGTAATATATCTAGAGAACATCTGGCAGAGACTTCCTACTATTTTGATGGTGAACTTAGAATGGTTGTACCTTATTATTTTCAATTTAATGTCAATGTAAAAGAGAGATGGTGTGGTAAGACACTTATTGATTTGTTTACTGAAGAGTTCTCGACGATTACTAGACATATCTACATGCAGAAAATCAAAAGAGGTTGGATTCAATTGAACCATAAGATTGTACCACACACTACTATTGTAAAATTAAATGATGTTGTGTCGCATAGGGTACATAGACATGAACCACCAGTCTACAATAACACACCCATAAAAATTGTGGAACTAAATGATGATGTGGTGGTAGTTGACAAACCATCTTCAATGCCTATTCATCCTTGTGGTAGATTCAGACATAACACATTAATTTTCATTTTGGCTAAAGAACATAACCTATGTCATCTCTATGGATTTCATAGACTTGATCGTCTAACCAGTGGACTTTTAATGCTTGCTCGTACACCTCTAGCTGCCAAACACAAGGCAACTGAACTCCAACAAGGATCAGTCCAAAAGACTTATTTAGCATTGGTTAAAGGTAAATTCCCTGTGAATCCTGATCCTTCAAGTGACGGATTCGTTATCATTGATCAACCAATAGTCGTACAACCCATGAGACTTGGTATGAACTATGTAGGTGAAAATGGTAAACCCTCAGTCACACATATCAAACTTCTCAACTACAATCAAGAAAAAGATACCTCCGTAGTTCTATGTCAACCAAAAACTGGTAGAACACATCAAATTAGAATTCATTTAAAATTTATTGGTCATCCAATTGCCAATGATCCATTATACAATGATATCTATAGAGTTAAACAAAAACATCTTACTAGTGATGGTACATGTGATCTTTATGATGAAGAAGAAGATTCCTCATCAATGTTTGGTAGTAGTAATAAAAATAATAATAATAGTAATACAACAACAACAACAACTACAACTACATCATCAACTTCAGATGATAATTTTGTAGATGATGAGAGTATACCTATAGAATGTTTAGATTGTAAAATTGATTGGAAAGATCCAACAAAAATCAATTATGGTATATATTTACATGCATTAGCCTATGAATCTGATAAATGGCAATATAAAACTGAATTTCCAAAATGGGCTATTGAAAATAACCCTGATCAACCTATAGTTTTTAATTTTTCAAAAGTACCAATGTCAACTTCAACGACCAAGGATAACAACAATAATAATAACGATAATGAAAATAAAATTGAAAATTAAAATTTTAGGTTATGATATTGATCATTTATTATTACTAATAGATTGTTTGTAGATTTGCCAGAGATCAAATTCACAAACATAATCGATTTTGTCAGGTAGAATGAGATTGAGTTGAGGTGTACTGTAGTATTCAATGAATGCTTGTTGTGATGCTGCTGTGTCTTTGGATCTGGCATAGTATCGAATAGATTTTAAATTTGGTTTTCTGGTGAGAATTTTAAAGAATGAAATGTAACCTGGTTCGAAGGGGCTGTGAAGGACTAGATGGAGGTGTTCAATAGAGGTATTTAGAAGGAGGTTGTTTAGGTGTTGTTCTGGTAGACCTTCAGAGTATATAAAAGATACTGAGACTAGTGATGGATGGTTCATTTGATAGATCATATTATAGAATGATTCTTGTCTTGATTCTATATCTAGATGTTTTAGTGTGCTACTGAATTTTGTGATTGCTAGTGTTAATGTGAAATAATCAATATTTGCAACTGGTGATTCTGGTGATATGCAAAGGTATTGTAGTTTAGGTAAGATTCTAATGATGTCACATAGGTATCTTACATCTGAGTCGTCACGTACAATGTATCTTACATCGGTTAGATTATGATGACTTGACATTATAGATTGATATAGTTGTTGGTGTTGTTGATCGGATGTAAGTATCTGGTTACCATCAGAATCAAAGCAGTTGGGTGACGATAGATACTGCAGAGAAGACACCAAACCACTCTTCCACATGGTAATGATATCCAATTCATAATATCTATCAGGATGATCATCAATGTTAAGTTCAGTTAATGTACTATTTGTTATTCTGAGATGTTTGTAATCTTTAACACCTTCATGATGAGACGGTGTAAAACTAAGCGAAGTTACAATAGAATTTGTATTGATATAGTTACACAAATCCTCAATATTCTCACCCTTTTCATTTTTTAAAACCACTTTTTTCAAATTTTTGTGTTGAATAAGTTCGGGAATGAAAAGTGTGGGTATTATCAAACCACTTTCATTCACACAGTTTCCATTATCCATGTCAATTGAAAGAGTTTGAAGTAGTGGGTTCATTTTTAGTATGCATTGGTAATCGAATAGGTCAAGTAAATAATCTAAATTTGAAATGACATCCAATTTCAGTGTCTTCAGTCTAGTGGGAGGGCACATTAACCCTGAACAAAGTGGCACTTGAGTGGTGCCTTCTGTCTCGACACTTATAACCAATTTAGATAATTTATATTTATCAATTACATCGTATATTTCAGATAACGAAAAATCGGTATATCTAGGGGTCTGTATATACAATGACTCTAACCTATGTCCTGTGTTTCTTAGTATGACGTTATATTGCTTCATCTTTTTAATAAAAGATTCTAAAGTTTTTGTAGAAGGGTCATATTGAAATACCAATGCAGATCCATTGTTATTAATATGAAATGGACCTCCTAAAAGTTGTTGAAGAACCTCTAGTTTACAATTAAACCTATCTAAAACCAATCTATTCTTATTTCCAACATCTATATTATTGTTATTTATAAGTTCCCATATCTTTATAGATTCTTCAAAGTTCTCTTTGATTATCGTATCTGATACCTCTCTAGACATTGACAATATCACTCTTTTGAATCTCAATCCTTTTTCTAAAAGATAGAGAATATACAACAAACCTTTTTTACTATAGGTGTGTTTAAGTTCTAGAGTATCATATTGTAGACCTTTAACAATAGACTGGCAATCCTTACTGATACTCCAAAAAGTTGAGAAATAGTATCGGTAAAATGAAATGGTATCTAAAAATGATACACTATGTTCTGCTAGTAGATGTCTTTGAAAATACGAATCTAGGCATAACTGAAATATTTTCTTTAAAAGTAACTTTGACAACCTTAAATCATTTTTCATTATTCGAAATCCCTAATTCTATAGAAACATGAATTTATAAATTTATCGGTTTTATATAAATTTGTAAAACAACAAATTTTTATGTGTTTTCAAAATAAACGCGTTTTTTAAATTACATCATTTGACCTCAACATCAATTGAAATCACATATTTAAATTGTATTTTTTTCTAAGTCATCACTTCATATAACCAGTGTGTTAGCAAAAAAAAAGGTCTTAGATTTTTTTTGTTTTTTGAAATTCATTAATTTTGAAAATGAATATACCAGTAATTATCATTAGAAAGATTATTCAATTCAATTATAATAGTTACCTAATTGAAAAGAGAATTTCATTTTACCGATATTTTATTGGTACAATGTCATTGGTTTCAAAAGAATGGAAAAATTCAGTTATCAATAGAATATCATTTAATTACATGGAACCAATAGATATGGAAAGTTATTCTTATATATTATTACTTTTAGAAAAAGGCTTTCAATTCAAACAAATTAAAATATTACAAGGTTTTTCTCGTGTCAACATAGTAAACTATGTAAACAGTAATTATCAATCAGTTCAAAAGATAATAAAACTGTTTTATTATATTAATAGTAATAATAACAATAGTAATAGTGGAATATCAGATATAGTAGTAGATGGTAATGAAAGCGTATTGAATGATGAAAATGTGGAGCTAATGTCTCACTTACTTAGTAATCTAAATAGAAATTACCTTGATGTTGAATATGGAGAACAGCTTAAAAATGTGACAGAGATTGTAAACAACCAGTTACAATATAGAAATATTGAAAATGATAGTTATTGGAGTTTAAGACAAGTATATCCATCCCCTTTATCTGAAATATTAACTTTGGTACAGAAATATAATGTACAGAGTGTGTTAATACTCAGAGCAAGTTTTTTAAATAGTCATGAATTTCAATTCACACCAGTTTCTTCATTACATTCATTAAGATTGTATAATACATTGAAAATGAAAGATTATAGTACTATACTGGAATACTGTACCTCTCTGACTGATATTGGTTTGGAGACTGATGAATGTATTGATGATAATTCTCAACGTGTAAACACCATGTTTATAGATTTATTAGTAAACCATCCATCTCTAACTAGAGTTAGTATAGTGACCGATAGTATTGGTGAATCTGAACAAACTATTGTAAATTATCTAAATTCAAATCCAAGAGTTCTAGATCTTACCTATTCCTCACATTTTCTGAGAACACCAGCTAATCAACCAATTCTAAACAACACTTTACAGAAAATCTATGATGAAAATGTTAGAGAACTCCCATATTCTCTGTGGGCATGTCAATCTGCTATCACTAACATTTTAGTAGATCTTAATGATGGGACATTGAATCAATCCATTCTCAACTATCATCGTAATATTAGACATATTCAAACTAGTATTCGTACTACAGAGGATGTAGAAAAACTATCTGAGATTATCAAACGTCAGAACCAGTTATACGAACTTACAATTTTTGATGCAGTATTAATATTTGATGAAACTGGTGAAAACAATAATCAGGTATCTGATAACCCTAATATTGATTATAGTTCACTTATATCAGCAATGGCAGAGTGTAACACACTAAAAAAACTTTGTCTACATGATCCAGTTGAGAATATCTTTAATGGTGCATTACAGTTACCAAATATCACAAATTGGTCAATCAATATGAACATTAATGCATTCACTACACAATCATTAAATTTAATACAAAGTAACCAAAATATCAAAAATATTTCCATTATCATTGGTAAAAACTTTGAAAATCTAATTGAAGTATTTACAGTTTTAACTCAAAAAACAACACTGGAGAGTATCTATCTAGGTTTATATTCAATTACCAATGATTTGAAAGAAAAAATTAAAAACTTCTTTATTGAATACTTCCAACAAGAAAATCCATTTATGTTACCTGATAAACTAAAAGTTGTGATACCCAGTGAACCTTGGGACCTCTGGAAGACTTATTTAATGTCTCACAAATAAAAATCAGTCACAATATCCATCTCCATGTGGTTTTTTTTTTAAATTTACCCCATTTTTTTGTAGTTATTCTTTTTTTCAGTACACAAATCAAATGAAGATACCTTTAATTTTAGTAAAATTAATAATACAATATAACTATAACAGTTACAATGATAATTCCATACACTTTTATAGATATTTTATTAGAACAATCTCATTGGTATCTAAGGAATGGCACCAATTAGTTGTAAATAGCATAAAGTATAAATCAATAACAGATGTAGTTGACCTTAACTATTTATTGAATTTACTACAAAGAGGTTTTAGATTCACTGAAATTCAATTTAAATATTTTTCACTAGATTTAAATAATGAGAGTGCTTACAATCTAGCAACACAGATTGTTAAATTGCATTATGGTAGGTCTGCCACATCATTGATACCTGTATTTTCAGAAGAAAACTCAATGTTTTTAAGTGATATAATTTTACAAATGGAAATGAATTCTGTGACGTTAAATTCTACTAAATGTAAGAGTGATTTGGGGAAACAATACACATTATCAGAATCAATTAAAAAAACATTAGAATTTAGGGATATTCAAGATAAAAGTGATTGGATTATAGGTGATAATAGTTTACCTTGTTCATTAATTGATAGTATTTTACCTTGTACAATCTTTGAAATCTATGACATTGTTCAAAAGTACAAAATCAAATCCATCTTTGTAGATATTACTAAGTGTAAATGGAATCATTTAATTGAGCATTCATCATGGACTCCAATGAAAACTCTAAAAGAAATATACATTTTTGCAGGTGAAATTCAAATACAAAATTATGACACTATTCTACAGTACTCTCCATCACTGACTAGATTTAGAATGATAGAATCGACAGTGTTAAATGGGGATAATGTACCAGATACCATGTTTATACCCTCTCTTATCCATCACAAGTCATTACAAAAAGTTGAACTATCCTTCATAAATGTTTGTGAGACTATGGAATCTGTTGTGAGATATCTAAATTCAAATTCAAAAGTTATAAAACTCATTTTTTGTGCTAAATTGGAGCAACCAGGGTCATGTATAACACCAATTATGAATAGTACCATTGAAGTATTAAATGATAGATTCAATCTGCCAGCAATCTACAACCTGTACAGTATTTGGGGTTGTATTTCAAATATTAAAAAGTTAGAATATACACCAGAGTATTCTAACTTTGTACCATATATTATTGAATACCACCATAACATAGTGTACCTTAAGGTCACCATTACAGATAACTCTGACATTACAAACATTACTAACATTATAAATTGTCAGGAACAACTTCTAGAATTTTATCAAAAACGTTCTAATTTTACTGAACCTTTAAACTGTTCACCGTTGTTCTCGGCAATGTCACAATGTAAGACACTAAAACAACTACAAATATTAAATCATTATGATGAGATAATAGAGTTATCACTGTCTTTACCAAACATAATTGATCTATATGTCAATCTATATGATACAATACCCAAAACCACACTTGATGTACTACAAAAGAACTCTAAACTAAAGATTTTTGGAGCATACTCAGGATGTGAACTCATGCATCTAGATCTGCTTAAAGTTCTCTTATTTGATAAAGAGGGTGGATTGGAATCTCTATTTATACATTTGAACATTAAGAATATAGAAGATTACAAAAAACTGTTTACTGAATATTATCAACAGAGTAATCCACCATACCCTCTAATCTTACCAGACAAATTAACATTCTATAATAATATAATGAAACCATTTCAATTATGGCATATTTTGTCCAATATCCAAAATTAATAAATTTGTAATTTTTGTATATTAATTAATAGAATAAACTACTATTTAAGTGATTATTTATTCATATATATCATCATCCACTTGATTACCGTAATCAATTTTTGGTTTTCTTTTACCTTTTGAAATAATACCATAAAATCTTGAATCTGCTTCCCTCTCGCTTTTTTCTTTTTCTCTTAATATATCTTTTTTAATCTTTGATGGTTTAATAACCTTATTATCATTCTTTCTATGAACTGATTCAATATGTCTTTCTAAATTATATTTTGATGCAAATGATTTTCCACAAATATCTGCATTCTCATTATTATTATTATTATTATTATTATTATTATTATTATTATTATTATTATTATCCGTTGAAGATGTTGTCGTTGTTGTAGTTGTAGTTGTTGTTTCATTATTTATATTTACATTTGGGGGTAGATTACTTTTTGTAATAATTTTTTTGGGGTTCTTTTCTTTGATTATTTGTAATGGTTTTTCATTACAAATAAACTTAATGTCATTAATGTGGAAGGATTTGATATGAGCTTCTAGGTTTCTTTTTTCAGTGTAGGATTTAATGCATCCTTCATAGGTACAATGATATCTATCAATTTCATCTTTAAATTGGTGAGTTTTAATATGTCCTTTAAGGGTGTGGAGATGTTTGAAAGAATGACCACATTCATCACACTTGTATATCATATGAATTGCTTTTCTATGTTTACATAACTCTGTAAAGGTAAAGAATGCCTCTTTGCATCCATCATCTGTACAAGGGTAACTCTTTGTACCTGTGTGTCTCTTATTTTGATGTTTTTTCAGTTGACCTGGGAACTCAAATCTCTTATCACACCCCTCAAATTGACAGGCATAGTGAAATCTGTTGAGATGTACCATGTCAATGTGTCTTGCCAAATGAGAGTGTTTGTGAAATGACATGGTGCATTCCAGAGGCGAATGAGTGCATTTGTAAGGGTTACCATTACCTTCATGTTTCATTGACACGTGTCTAAGCATTTGTTGTCTAACTCTAAATGTTGCTGTACATCCTTCAATTGTACATGAAAATCGTGGTGGATTCTCAGTGTGTAGTGACTGTACATGATATTTCAAATGGTGTGATCGAGTGAATGCTTTTCCGCACTCTTCACACACATAAGGTTTCTCACCAGTGTGTATTCTCATGTGACATGTCAATCTTGAAATTTTTGTAAAAACTTTGAAACACACACTACAGGTCAAATCCTTTTCATCGATTTTCCTTTTAACATATTTTACCGAATCTCCATCATCAGTCTCTGTTTGTTCTGTATTACTTATATCCTGATCTGATTCCAATTGACTGATGTTATTTGTTCGTATTGACTGTTGTTTTCTATCATTCTCTTTCATATTACATTCCAATTCTGAATCAATTTCATCTTCTTCCATATAATCATAGTCATCATCTTCAACCTCCTCTTCTTCCTCATCTGTTGTATTTTCAGATGTTATCATTGTATATTGTATTCTTTGTTTTGATGATTTTAAATTCCTGATTGTTTCGTCTACATTTTCCTCTGATATTATAATTTCATTTTCATCTTGATTTTTTGATTTCTTTAATTCATTTTCATCTTCACTCTCTGAATATTGCCTTTCTCTTTTTTTTAATTTATCAGAAAGGTGATCACCTTCCGAAGTACTGCTAGATACAATCGGTGGGGTCATCGGTTTTCTTTTCAAAAATAAAAAAATTAAAAATCTTTTTTATTTTATTTAATCAAATTAAATTCGAAATTAATCATACAGATATTTATTGATTGAACTGATGATGAAATATCATTTCACTTTCTATTAGAATTTGGGAATAGTGATATGACATCTTTATAAAAAAAACAGTAATGATGTAATTTAAAATTAATCATCTTAACAGTATTTAGAATAAAATGAGAAAATTCAATGAACAAAGATTGATGTTTATTTACAAATATATAATAAAAAGTATAATTTATTAAGATAATTAAGATAAAAATATTCTCATTGATACAATCTATTCTCGATTCGTTTTTGAAATCAATTTTAATTTTTTTTGATTAGTTCTGTTGAGATTATTTTTTTTTTTTTTTTTTAATTTTTTTTTTTTCCTACAACTTTGATTAAAAGTAATTGGAGAATATTTATTATTTACATTTATCTGTAATCCAACCAAAGTTAGAACAAACAATTTGTTTTTTAAAAACGACTTATATTAAAATTACCATTGTAAAACCACATTGTATTAAAGAATACTTAACTTAGAAGAAAAAAAAAAAAAAGTCACACAACAAAACAGATCTTGTTTATTTTTATTTATTTTTGTTGTATAATATCTATAGAAACCCTTGTAAATAAAACCCCCAAACAAATAATAATAACAATAACACATCAAGTATATTTAAATCAATAACACACACAGTAATAATAGTAAAAAGAAAATGGCATCTATAATTAAACATGAAGGCTTTCTAACAAAAGAAGGTGGTGGATTTAAAAGTTGGAAAAAAAGATGGTTCATCCTTAGAGGTGGAGATTTATCTTACTATAAGACTAAAGGAGTAGGTGTTCTGTTTAAATTGTTAAAAGATAGTCTGATAGGACTTAAAAAAAAATTTAGAAAAAAAAAGATATTAATATTGTGGGTGGTTTTGAATAAAATAGGAAGCTACACCTTTAGGAGTTATTCATTTAAATACATCAGGACATATTAAACATTCGGATCGTAAAAAGAGGTTAAATGGATTTGAAATTCAGACACCCAGTAGAACATTTTATTTGTGTTCAGAGGCAGAGGAGGAAAGACAAAAATGGATTGAGGTTTTGATTGCAGAACGTGAACTTCTAATCAATGGCAACAAACCAAAGAAATCAGAAAAGGTATCAGTAGCAGATTTTGATTTACTAAATCTCGTAGGAAAAGGAAGTTTTGGAAAAGTTATCCAAGTAAGAAAGAAGGATACTGGTGAGATATTTGCAATGAAAGTTCTCTCCAAGAAACACATTGTAGAACACAATGAAGTTGAACACACTCTCTCTGAGAGAAACATCTTGCAGAAGATTAATCACCCATTCCTTGTCAATTTGAATTACAGTTTCCAGACTGAAGATAAACTCTATTTCATTCTGGACTATGTCAATGGTGGAGAACTTTTCTACCATTTACAAAAGGAAAAGAAATTCCCAGAAGAACGTGTGAAATACTATGGTGCTGAGATTGTTTTGGCTCTTGAACATTTACATCTTTCCGGTGTCATTTACAGAGATTTGAAACCAGAGAATCTGTTACTTACCAACGAAGGTCACATCTGTATGACTGACTTTGGTTTATGTAAAGAAGGTCTCTATTCACCACAAGACAAGACTGGAACATTCTGCGGAACTCCAGAATACTTGGCACCTGAAGTTCTACATGGTAATGGATATGGTAAAGCTGTTGATTGGTGGAGTTTTGGATCTCTTCTCTTTGAGATGCTTACTGGTCTACCTCCATTCTATAACCAAGATGTTCAGGAAATGTACAGAAAGATCATGATGGAGAAACTCTCTTTCCCACAATACATTTCACAAGAGGCCAGATCTCTTCTTGAACAACTTCTCGAGAGAGACCCTGAAAAGAGATTAGCTGATCCAAATCTAATTAAGAGACATCCATTCTTCCGTACCATTGATTGGGAGGCTCTTTTCCAAAAGAAAATTCCTCCACCTTTTATTCCAAATGTAAAAGGTTCTTCAGATACCTCTCAAATTGATCCAGTTTTCACAGATGAGACACCATCACTGACAATGGCTGGTGAATGTGCTCTCAATCCACAAGATCAAAAGGAATTTGAAGGTTTTACTTATGTTGCTGATCCACAACATTTAAAATAATTTTATGAGTAAACATGCACACACATCACATACCCACACTTTTAACTAAATCAAGTAAAATCAATGTATTGATAAACCAAATCAATCTTTAATTTTGTTTTTTCCTTTACAATAATAATTCAATATCCCCAATTACAATAATAATATAGGTAATATTATAAATAAAATACTTTTTTTTTTATTATATTTTATGTTTATGTACGTACACTTTCAATGTTTGAATTTGATACAGATAAACAATATAAACCTTTTATACCATCATCAGTAAAGAATAATAATATGAATAAAAATGAAAAAGTTGAAGTACCAATATCACAAATGAATGAAATATTGACACTTTTACAAACTATACAAGTAAAAACATCAACATTTCATGAATTTCAAGAACATAGTATGGAGTTATATCAAAAACAATTAGAATCAATGAAAAATGTTACTAGATCATTTCAAAAATTGAAAACTATAATAATATCAAACAAGAAACTAGAGAATACAGATGATGTAGAAAAGAATGAAGAAATGCAAGTTGATAGCTCTTCTTTAATTGTTAGTAAAAAAGATGATTTTAATAGTAAAATTATAAAATCATTTAATAATCCGGAGGAATTAGTTTGTATGTTGTTACAAATTGATTCAGTATCATTTCATAGTTTACAACAAACAACAATTGAATTATTATTACCAATTCTCAATCAATTGTTATTGGATAAATTGAATCATTCTAAATCAATTGCTATATCTATTCTAATAGAAAGTTACACCAAATTTCCAACCATATTCCATTTACCACAAAACAAAATACAAACCAAAAAGATTGCACAGAGCTTAATGCATCTTGAGAGAAGTGGTACTATTGAGGAATTAGAAAGATCTAATGTTTTACCATGTACAATGGATGAATTAGATAAATTCAGAAAGGTTCTCTTGTAAACCTCTCTTAGTTACTATTTTTTATTTATATCTAATCTTTCTAATCTATTTAAAATGTCCATATCTATTTGATTTGTTTGAACATTGCTTTTTTCATTTGAAATTGAAAATGAATTCATTGAGGTTGTCAAACTTTCATCTAAAGAAGTTTCTGGATAATTATATGATAAAATCTAATTTTTATCTAAATTAGTATTTTTTGTAATATATTTATAATTTAATTACTAATATCCATACCGCTTCTTTAATATTATTTAAATCTGTTATACTGAAAATATATTTAGGTAATACTTGAAAAATATTACATAGAGCATTTACTGGTTGATTATTTGGATTATTGAACACAAACACCACAGATTTATTACTAAACAGTGGTGACATGGATTGGTAAATTTGAACCTGTTGCTCAAATATAACAGGATTTGAAAAATCAAATAACCATATAATCAAAGTCTTGAGATGACTTAACATGGTAATAGTCACACACTCTGCAGTTTCCTTAGATTCTAAAGGACCATTTGTGACATCATAGGTAAGTAATACTTGAATATCTTCTAAATGACCAATTGGCATTTTACTCCTCTGTTGAAATGTACTGTCTACAAGTACACTAAATAACTGTCTTTTCAAATGCGGTGTTTGGTTACACCCAATAATCAAACATGTATTCCTATGCTCATCCATCTCAGGTATCCATTGAAAGTATTCAATAGTTGAATTGAGGTGATTAAATACCGATTGTTTAGTTTTTATCATTGAACATACTTGACCAATGATTGTCTTGTAGATGGATTTAATCTGTACAGGATTATTGGTACTATCAAACATATGAATATAATTCTGAACAATAAACTCTGTATCTTTAATAGACCTTGCAATTTCATGAAGTGAGGTATAGTATTCAGACATGTCATCAATTACCAAATTTATAAGATCAAAATACATTGGATGTATATCCTGTATTGTACAATGTTTAATATATATATATATATTTTAAACAAAGTTAGAATCCAATACCTATATATAGCAAATAACAAATAACAATAACTAATATGATCATACTGATAGAATAGGAAAGTCTATAATAATATTGGTAAATAGGTCATCTAATAGTTTTTCTATTTGTTGTATCGCATTTATCGTATATCGTTTAAATTCAATTGCGTCATTGACATTTTGTGATAATATAGACACTGAGTATTCTTCAATAAGTTTATTTATTATAGTGTCACTTGAAAAAACAGGTTTTGGTATATTAAATCTATATGTCATATTATATGTCTATTATGTGTGTATGTTTGTCTCCAGAAATGAAATTAAAAAAATGAACTGCAAAATTTAAAAATTTGAATTTTATTTTACATTTTGTGTTCAACAAAGAAACGTATCTTTTTATAAAATTTAATTTGAATTTAGTTTAAAATTACATGTAATGAACACAACACCACCACATTCACCCAGATCAACTATAGATAGCCCAACTTCAACTGGATCAAGCACAAATAATGGAAGTGCTGGGCAACCCAATACACAAATTTCAGCTAAAGATAAATATGAACAATTACTACAGGTTTCAGATTCAATAATGTCTGTAGAGATGCCAAATCAAATGAAAGAGTACATATCACTAGGTGGACAACCACATGATGTCATTAGATTTCTATCAGACAGTTACAAAGGATATGCTCAAATGTGTAATCTCATATGTCACTGGCTTAAACTAACTGGTGTATCTGATACTGATGTCTCTGATTCCCTAGCAAACCATCTAAAAGACATTATTATAACAAAATTTGATCCTAAAAAAGCTGATACTATATTTTCATCTGTAAGTACTAGGTATCCCTAACTAATACTCTAAATGTTCAACAAAATCTAATATTTAGAATATGATTAAATATAAAGTCACCGCCTCAATGGTTAGATGAAATGATTACAGATCAGAAATGGAGATCACTTATTTATCAGTTATCTGAAGATCATAAAAATTGTTTAATGTTGAATTTTGCAGTACAGAGAATATCAGATGCTGGTTATCAAAATGAAATTGCATCACTTTCAACAGCATCAACCTATTTTAGTGTATTCAATAAGGTATTTTTGGATTCACTTTGTAATTTAATTAAATTGGATGAGATATCATTTAGACAGTCACTAGATGAATTTAAAAAAGTTTGTTGTCAACATCAACATACTTATCTATATGCCCAAGCAACTTTACAAAATCTCATTCGGTCCAATCCCAATGCATATAATCTTAAAAGAATATCACAGGAATTAGAAAATGAAGCAATGTCAAAGTAAGTAGGGAGATTTCAGAGAAATAAGTGAATTGGAGTTTTAACTTTTTTGAAATGCAGGAATAAGATTGTACAGAGAATATCGTATATGATGTCTGATATATCGGCATATCCAGTTATAGCATCTTGTATAACTGCATTGTTGACATCGAATACAACGACAACTGGTGATATTATTAAATTGTATAATGAGTATTGTAAAGTTCCACCACCACCAGTTGATTATCTTAGGTATCCAAATTTATTGGAGATTTTGATAAATGATTTATTTAATCCACAGAAAAATATTCAACAGCAACATAGAGGTAAATGGATATATCTGATTGCTTATAGTACTACTGTGACTGCTGATGGAAGTAAACAGAATCTGGATGACACTATAAAGGCAATTGAAAAGGTACATCAGATATGTCAGAGTAATCCAGTAGGTTCTGAACTACAATCTATCATTCCATTACTGATGGAATATATAAATATGCCTGTGCTATCAATGGGTATACTTCATTGGATTAGATTCAATTTAACAGATTCTGTTAATATTTCAACTTATAATACACTAAATTCACCATTTTACTTTGAATTGCTAAGAGAGATTTGTCTGAAACACTCATTACACAGATCTGTTATCCTAACTACTCTTGTAGAACACTTTGAATTTGATATGGGTCTAGATTCATTACAAACTGTATGTATTATTTGAACATTATCAAAATTCAATGAATAACTAATTAATTACTAAATCTGGTTATTCAAATTTAGCTTGAAATTAGAAAAACCATTTTAGATAATATTGTATTTATATTTGCATGTGGATTTGTTATTCCAGTTTTAGATGTTATCAAAGAATGGGCAAGTAAAATTGATCCATCATTGACAAGATATTTTATCAACCAGGTTTTGGATATTGTAGAACCACCATATTCTACTGAATTTATGAGTAAAATGACAAGTATAATTGAAATGATAAATCCAATCAGTAGTAACAATGAAAACAAAGAATTAGTTTCCAATTTTATTGATTATTGTAAACAGTATAACAATAGCAATAATAAATAGTGATAATTAGATTACCAATTTCAATTATTTTATACTATAAAATTTCAAATAAGGATGTTCTTTTTAGTTACACCCACCTTTTTATTAATAATATAGTTTATACAATTGGATTATTAGTTTGGTCATCTTCCAAGGAGATTTGTGGATCTTGTGATAGGGCAAATACCAAATCATCAAATTTAACATTTAATTGAATGATTTGGTAGAAATCATAGGTTTTATCTTCATTTACTAGGATTAGTCTATTACCAGCAAGGTTACCTATAATCATTGCAACTTGACTACTGTTTGGGTAAGGTACTTTTCTTAGATTACATTGGATCTTGAAATGTTCACAACACTTGGATAGGTATAGTTGTGAGGTTGATGACTCATGTTTCTGTTCTTTTGCCATTGCCAAAAGGAATAGTTTGTCATAATAAGAACATCGTTTGAGATGGTCTTTGGCATAGGATGATATGGCATCAAGTACCTCTTCAATGTGACTGGTTGTTACTTTTCTAGCTGTGGTGTTACTGTTCATTTCTCTTTCGAGTTTAAACTGTTTCTCAGCTAGAAATGTTGCCTCTCTACAGATATCCAAAGCCTTTCTAGCATCACCACAAACTGCAGAGACTCTCATGGCACATATTTCAATGGCATCTTGATCAAAAGCCTCCAGACCTTCCAATCTAGAGGTTACAATAGTTTTCAGCTGTTGGACATTGTAGCTTGTGAAACCAACTTTTTGAAGACTCATTCTACTCTGTACCTTTGGTAACAGTGTCTCTGGGAGATTCATAGTATTGGAAATGGCAATGACAATCAACTTGGAATCTGGTTTATTAGGCCACTCAAATAGGTTATATATAACATTTTGTTTGGTTTGGATAAGTTGATCAAATTCATCAACTAAAACCACACGAAATGCTTTTGATCGGTTTTTAGTTGTAAATATCTTTTTTAGACCTGCCAATGCATTGATATAGGTCTCTCTCTTTTTCTTTTGATGTTTAATCTTTGCATACAATTCAGTGTACAGTTGATTAGGGTCTGTGAACTCCATGCCATTTAACTCGATAAATGTAAATGGTGCCACTTTACTTTGTGTAATACCATTTTGTAGAGACCTTATAATCTCACGAACTGTAGTTGTCTTTCCAGTACCTGGCATGCCAGCAATATAAATAAACCCACCAGAATCAGTTTTTAACCCATTTTGAATAAATTGTTTTATAGTTCTTTTTTCAGATTCTCTACAAGGAACTTTATCAGGAATGATGTTAATGTACAATTGAGCTCTAGCTCTACTGAATACATTCTCTTCTTGATCATTATTACCATCACCGTCTTCTTCCATCTCATTATCAGAGTCAGCATTCGCATTCTGAGTTAGATTCTTACCAGTAATGAGATTGTTATTCTCTTGAATCTTTTCATAAACCTCATCTACATCTTCTTGATTCTGATGGTGACTATCTCTATTGATATTAACAGTCAATTGACTTGATATCTCACCATCTATATGAATTTCATCTATCAACATGCTCTGATCATCTTGTGAATCCATATCCGAAGATACATCATACTCTTCATTTTCATTCTGTTTCTTTTGATTTACTTGAAAACCAAATTCATCATCATCATCTTCATCATCATTTACATTTGATTCAATATAAATATCATCATTATCATTATAGAATTGATCCAATTTATCTCTTACTGTTTTGGCAAGTTCATTTACTTTATCGTTATACTTTTGATTATCAGTAATATCTAATTTATCAAGACCATATCCACCACCATCTCTCTTATTATTTTGATTTTCATCTACTTTGTTAATTTCATCATCATTATCATTGTCATCTTCATCCTCATCATAAATTATATTTTGATTATTCTTTTTACTCTTTACATAAAAACTATCATCCTCCGTATACCTAAATGATGAGTGTTGCTTTTGAGGTGATTTTGGTAAATCCTTTCTCATTATATTTCTAACTTTGAATCCATTAATTCTATTTTTTTTTACAACTCTATTATTTTCTTCGGAACTCGTCATAAATGACACTAAAAATATTATAAAAAATATTTTTTTTTATTAATAAACACAATTAATCTTATTGAATTTTGCCAATCTTATTCTTGTAAAATTTACAACACTTACTGACTAATTCTAAATAATTATTACAAACTTAAAAGTTGTTGTACCTCAAAAGAAGCTTTAATTTTTTTATTTTTTTGTAAATTCACTTTAATGACATGTCAGAACTATTAAAACTAAATAATTTTATAAATGGACAATATCAACCACCAGTAAAAGGAAAGTATATTAATAACTATTCACCAAGAGATGGTAAGGTGTATAGTTTAGTTGCTGATTCTACATCAGAGGATATAGATTTGGCAGTAAAAGCTGCAAAAGATGCATTTCCAGGGTGGTCTAATTTGACAATTACTCAAAGATCAGCTATTCTAGTGAAAGTTGCTGAGGGTATTGAAAAGAGATTACAAGAATTTGCAGAAGCTGAATCAAGAGATCAAGGTAAACCAGTACAACTGGCTGCCAATTTAGATATACCCAGAAGTGCCTACAATTTCAGATACTATGCAGGTCATATTCTATACCATACTGAGCAGAGTATGACATCGGTATCTGAACCTAAAGTACTATCCATCACACAAAGAACACCTCTAGGAGTTGCTGGACTTATCAGTCCTTGGAATCTCCCATTATACCTCCTAACTTGGAAAATTGCACCAGCTATTGCAGTAGGTAACACATGTGTTTGTAAACCTTCTGAAATGTCTTCAATGACTGCTTATCTCTTAGGACAGGTATTGAACGATGCCGGTGTTCCACCAGGTGTTGTTAATATAGTTTTGGGTACTGGACCTAATGCAGGATCACATCTAATCCAACACCCAGATATCTCACTAATCTCCTTCACAGGAGGCACAAAAACTGGTGAATTGATATCAAGAGTCGCTGCACCACTTCACAAGAAGCTCTCCTTGGAACTCGGTGGAAAGAACCCTGCACTGGTCTTTGACGACTGCAATTTAGAAGAGGTTTTAAATGTCTCTGTAAGATCGTCATTTAACAACCAAGGAGAGATCTGTCTATGTAATTCTAGAATATACGTTCAGTCTACCATCTATGAGACTTTTGTAAAGAGATTTGTGGAGAAGGTAAAATCCACTTGGAAAGTTGGTGACCCACAACTACCAACAACCGATATGGGTGCACTTATATCCACTGAACATCTAGCAAAGATTGAATACTATGTTGCATTGGCTAAAGAGGAAGGAGGTGTGATTGAGTTGGGAGGTAAGAGACCTAATGATAGTCTACCTGAAGAACTAAGAGGAGGATACTATTACGAACCTACTATTATAACTGGTCTAAAACCAGAATCTAGGGTTATGCAAGAGGAGATATTCGGACCTGTTGTAACTATCTGTCCCTTCGATACTGAAGAACAAGCTATATCCTATGCAAATAATATAAACTATGGACTTTCCTCATCTGTTTGGACTGAAAATGGAAAGAGAGCCATTAGAGTGGCTTCAAAAGTACAATGTGGAGTATGTTGGGTAAATTGTTGGATGGTTAGAGATCTTAGAACACCTTTTGGAGGTGTAAAACAATCCGGTAATGGAAGAGAAGGTGGTGAATTCTCAATTGACTTTTACACTGAACAAAAAACAATAGTTTTGAAATTATAATCAATTTACATAAATTCCCCTATTTTTATATTTTCGTCAATCAAAATCCAAGTGCACCAAACACCTCCTTTTTGAATTTCATTTTTTTTTTATTTTTTTGTTTACATTTATTTCAGTATTTGGGAATAGAGAGAAATGACAGAAGACACTACTGAACAATTAGAATTGGAACACTCAAAGAATATCGCATTTAATGATTTTAGTGATAATTTTAAAGGGATTCCAACATATACAGGTGAAGATGAGTCAGTTAGATATAAAGATGCCGTGTCACTAGACAGCAGCCTCTTAGCTATCTCAAATAAACATGGTCTAATATTTGTAATGGATATCAATGCTGCCTTGTGTATATATACAATTAAAGATTTCTTGGATGGCAACAGTAGGACTAAAGAACCATTTTACAAATTTTCATTATTCTCTCAAAGCGCTCAAGCAAAAATACTCTTTTCCCTATCACATGATGAATCTTTTCTATCTATTTCCTATAAAAATATTTTAAATATATATTCTGTTGTTGATTTACTTTCTGTATGTATATTCCTTAACTTTATCTCCCTAGTCTAGAGTACATAAACTAACACTCATTTTTATAGAAAATCAAAAAGCCAAAAGTATCTTTAACAAAGATTGGATTTTCAAATGTTTACAATGTACAATGGAGTTCATATAGAAACCATTTGGCAATTACAAATGTAAACAAAGAAATTTTTATATATAGATTGGAAACTAATGAATTTATTAATTTGAAAGGAATAGTAAAACCTACTTTGACTTGTATGTTATTTTGTGGATTATCTCCAGATGGTAAAGAGAGTGATTACTAATATATGGTTTATTGTGAATAGGTTGTTGGAATGATAGAGTAGAAGATGAGTTATTACTAGGTTTGGATGATGGTAGTATAGAATTGATTAATACACAGAAACCAGAGATTTCTAAAAAGATAATTACAAAACCAATGGTACTGTTGGAAGATGAAGAAAAGAATTTTACTGTGTATTATATGAATCAAATGGCAGGTTATTTATTTGTAGCATTTGAGGTTAGACCTGCAAAAGGATCTGCAGAGGATACGGAATTATCTGCTGTATTTTTGTACAGAATGTCAGAAAAGAGAAATTACAGTCAACCAGATCAAATGTTTTATCTTGCTGGTGCAGATAGACAAGAACCTACTAATATCCACATGAGTCAAGTACATGATAACCTGTTGTTACTCACTAATAACTCGGGTACTGGTGTAGATGTCTTACTCTTAAAAGACCAGAAATGGGTACAACTTTCATTAGACGATACAGTACGTGCTGAATTACCTTTTGATACTAATCCAATGGGTATGTCTCTCATTTCACAAGTGGATAAAACCATTCTGGTACTCTTGGATACAGAATCCAATATCAATCTATTCAATTTCATTGAATCTCAACCTAAACAACAAAATGGTAATACCAATGGAATACATCATAACCTCCCCACCAGTGCCACTAAAAAACCAATTCCAATCCTCAAAAGTTCAAATTCTTCTTCATCCATCTTGACTAGAAGTAATAGTGGTAATAATAACATTTTCCAACAACAAATGATCAATAATAATAATAGCAATAGTATAAATAATAATAATAGTTTTATAAAACCTAATAATGAAACATTTTTTAAACCAGTTACAGAGACTCAACAAAGCACAGCAAAAAAACCACAGAACCCACAATTAGAAAAATTAATTAAGAAAACAGAGGAATTTATAAAGAATCATGATAGTAAAGATATTAAACATAGTTTTCAAGTAATACAAGAAATATATTTAAAGATTAATGAGAAATTGATGATTATGAAGAGTATATCAGAGGAATTTAAGAAAACTGATATGCTTCAATACCAAGATATCAATAAGAAATTGTCATTGGTAGAGAATTTCTCAAAGTCATTTACATCATTAAAAGATGACAATGAGCAGATTCTATATAATAATGTAAAGATACTGGACCAAGTTAAAGAGTTGGAAAAGTACAAGAGCAGTCAATCATTTAAACAGTCTCAGAAAGACAATACTCTCTATGACCAATCTATTATTGATCAAAAGATGAAGATTGATAAAAATTATAGTAGTATTAGACAACAGGTTGGAAAATTAGAGGATCAGTTAAAGAGAATATACAGTGTTCCAAGTCAACAAGGTGACTTATTTGATCTCAGTTTAGAATCATCATCTTCAGATGCCAATGTAATTCGGGATCCTATAGAACTCATTCAAAAGACCATTAGAAACAATGCTCAACAACAGTTTAAACATAATTCACTTTTGCAGACTTTGGAGGCTAAATTACAAAATCTCACTCTACATCAAAACAAGATCTCATCACTCAAGAAAGAGAATATAGATTCCATTGTTGATCAATTTTCAAATATAGCAATTAAAGATCAACAACAGAATCCCACAAGTGAAGATACCAATCAAGAGTTATGTTCTTCTAATTCCTATAAGAACTTTATTCAATCACTGAAAAAAAGACAAGTATCAGTAATTAAACCTAAAGTCATAGATGTAAAGAAAATATTGAAACCTGATGAAATGAAACAATTGGAACTTGCCAATGTCAGAAAGGATATAATAGAAAATGAAAAACCACCTACAACTCAGAATTGGTTAACTACTGCTTCTTTTGTTCAAGATTTAAATCTAGGTCCTACAAGTAATAATAATAGTAGTGCTAGTACAGCTTCAGTTTTACAAGGGTTAAAAGCATCTAATAATAATGATGCATTTTCCACTTCAAAATATATATTCACAGCACAAACAACAAGAACTCCAATTCAATTTGAAAATTTGGATGAAAAGGAAGAAAGCGATCAAGAAGAAGAGGAAAATGATTATTCTGAAGAGGAATATGATGATGTTGAAGATATCGAAGAGGAGGAAGTAGAAAAGAAACCACCAAAGGTTATTGAACAACCTAAATATACAGCTGCAAAAACAGCAGTACAACCTCCAAAATTACCACAACAACAGGTTGATAGTAGTAGTAGTGAGAGTGAAGAGGAGGACTCTAATAAAAGACCTGATAAAACTGATATAAAGAAGAAGGCTAATGATAGAGAAAAAGAAGGTGCTGAGATATTTAAGAATACAAAGATGCCTACTAGTATACCTGATAGTATTAGAACTCAAGGTCCATCACCATCGCCTTTGGTTAGTGGTACTAGTTTGAAGTCTACAACTGCCACTTCACCTACTAATATATTTGGAACTGGATCATCAACTAGTTCAACATTATTTGCAAATACATTGAGTGCTGGGTCAACTCTTTTCAATGGAACTTCATTGAATCTTGGTGGTGGTAAACTAACATCTACAACATCACCTTCAACTACATCAAATACTTTATCATCTACAACATCACCATCAACTGCAACTAGTAGTTTAGGTACTTTATTCAATAGTTTACCATCACCTACTTCTGGATCTGGTATATTTTCACCTACTACAACATCTGCAACATCAACTACAACTAGTAATAATGGTTCACTTTTCAATGGTTTAACCACAACAGCATCATCATCATCGTCTACAACTACATCAACTGCAACATCAACTACAACATCTCCAACACCAAATCAAACTAAACCATCTACAACTGATAGTACATTACCATCAACTTCTACAACTGTTACATCACCAACTACAAACACAGCTGCAACAACTACAGCAACAGTACCAACTACACCACCAAGTAACAATAATAATACAACATCAACCACTAGTGAGATATCATTTACTGGCTTTGGATTGGGCGATGATAATAAAACACCAACCAAACCACCTACAACTCAAGCTACAACACCAAGTTCTATAACGACTCCAAGTCCATTTGGAAACAATAGTTCACAACCACAAACTCCAACTTCACCATTTACACAATCAACAGCATCTGTATTTGCTAATTCAAATGCACCATCAACAGTTACAACACCATCCTCCATTTTTTCAAATACATCTAAACCTGCAGCTTCTGTGTTTGCTCCTTCTGGAAATTTGGGTACTGTATTTGGACAACAACAACCAACATCTGTATTTGGTCAACCTGTAAGCCAAACTCCTGCTTTTGGACAATCCACAACACCAACTACAAATCCAACTTCTGTATTTGGACAAACTACTAATACCACAACATCTACATTTGGACAGTCTACAACATCAACTACAAATCCAACTTCTGTATTTGGACAATCTAGCACTGCACCAACAACAACATTTGGGCAAACTAGCACTGCACCAACAACATTTGGACAAACTAGTACCGCCCCCACTGCTACAAATTCTGTATTTGGTCAAACTGCATTTGGACAATCCACAACACCTGCTACTTCTACTGTATTTGGACAATCTACACCATCAACTACAACTACTGCATTTGGTTCTCAAAGCGGTACAACAGGTGCATTTGGACAATCAACAACACCTACTGCATTTGGACAATCAACAACACCAGCAACTTCTGCTGCATTTGGTCAATCTACTACCACTCCATTTGGACAACCAACAGCACCTACAACCACTTCATTTGGACAATCAACAACACCAACTACATTTGGACAACAATCCACAACAACACAACCATTTGGACAAACTACACAATCTACTACCTCAGCATTTGGCCAACCATTTTCCAGTACACCTATTGTATTTGGACAACAACCTACAACAACTTCTACATTTGGTCAACCTAGTGGAACAACTTCAGCATTTGGTCAACCTAGTGGAACTACATCAGCATTTGGTCAACCTAGTGGAACAACTTCAGCTTTTGGTCAACCAAGTGGAACAACCTCGGCATTTGGTCAACCTAGTGGAACTACATCCGCTTTTGGAGGTGGATTTGGACAAACATCAGCACCAACATCAGCATTTGGACAACCTAGTAACCCAAGTACTTCAGTATTCGGACAAACTAGCAATACTGCTTCTGCATTCGGACAAACATCAGCACCAACATCAGCATTTGGACAACCTAGTAATCCAAGTACCTCTGTATTTGGTAGTGCTTTTGGACAACCTAGTAATCCAAGTGGAAATGTTTTTGGACAATCAACTAGTAATCCTAGTGGATCGGTTTTTGGAGCTAGTAAAACAGTTTTTGGTTCATCATTCCAAAATCCAAGTGGTCAACAATCCTTTACATTTGGAGGACAAAGATAGTTTAAATAAATCAATTACTATCTAAATTTTTCTTTATTTTTTTTGGTAAATCCATGCCTTCCAAATAATAACATTCAATCATTATGTTCCAGTCAAGAACAAGGATCTCATTGATAACGGAATTAAATCTTTTTCAAATGCATTCTATAATAGTACAACTTCAACTATTAATGTTCCAACATCATTAGTAATCTCATTAGAATTAAGATTCCGCAAATCGTTGTTGGACCCTGATTTTTCTGTTCTTGATACTAAACCTGAAAATTCTGATTCCTCACCATTCAGAAAGTAAAAACAAGAGTCTTACAAAAGCTCATTTAGCAGGTATTATCATAGGGTGTAGTGGATTTGATTTGATAGTAGCTGTTAGACTTACAAGTGAATCTCTGTAGCCTATTACATTTATTTTTATAAATCCAAATTAAACTTCAAAAGAAAATGTTCACAACAAAGAAATATTTTTCTGAACAGACCTCATCAAAATTTGGAATTGGGTATATGAAATCATAATGAAGTTAATATTAACCATCTATAGTTGATTAAAAAAATTAAAATAGTGAAATGTGGTGATTAAGTTTCATCAAATAAATATATGTATCAAATCATATTGAATGCTTCCGAAACACCAGCATTTAATTCTCTTTACAATAGAATAGATATTTATCTTTATTTGACTCATACCAAATTTCTCTATTTTGTCATTCATGTTTTATAGCCTAATTTGATATTATTGAAAAGATCAAAAGTGAGTTTTAGAAAAAAAAGTGAAAAATAATATTATTTAATATTTTTATACAAAATGAACACAAATAATAATAAAATAATGGTTTATTTTAAAGAAACCTCAGTAACCATAGATGGTAATCAACAATACATATCAGATATTAGCAAAGCACTTAGAAAAGAAGATGATTTTAGAGCTATATGTACACCCAACAATGAATTAGTTGTATTGAAGTTTTTTGATAAAAATTACAATTTATTGTCAGCGGATACAGTTGTTGAAGGTTTACCAAAAGAGGATGGATTGTTAAAAATTTATGCAAAAGTTCAACAAACATCTACTAATACTTGTATGTAAATCCAAAGACCTTTATTTTAAATACTAATTATAGGATTGTTACTAACCTTTTACCATCATTCTCCTCTCAATTATTAACCATAGCAAATTTTAACACCCTGTCCAGAGGATATTCATTACTCAGACGTGGATTCCATGTAAATGGTGTCATAGATTATACTAAACAAAATACTGTATTTTATGTTAACCCATTAATCAATTGCTCAGACTTAATGAAATCAGTCTATGAAGGAAACTGGATAATGCTACACGGACCTAGGTCCTCTGGTAAATCAACTAGAGTTGTTAGTCTAATGAATGAAATTTCAAGAGATTTTATATCATTTCGGGTATCTCTCCAAAGTAGTTTTGGGTTTAAAACACCATCGAATTTTTGGAGTTCCTTTAGCCAAGAATTAAGAAATCATTACCCTCATTATTTTGGTACCATATCATTCCACGATTCAGCAGGTTTTACTAAACTTTTCGCAACAAGTAGCCTCTTTGAAGGAAAAAAGGTGGTTTTAATATTAGATGAGTTTGACCAAATATATTTTCATAGCAGCTCTCCAGTTTGTGATGAAATACTTAATATCTTTAGATCATTAAGAGACACTCAATCTACTCACACACTCCATTCCATGATAGCAGTTGGTCCGTTCAGTATTCTTCAGGCCAATAACAAAACTGGCTCACCCTTCAATGTCAAACATGCCATTTCAAATCCAGATTTTACACTTGAAATGACAGAGGAACTCTTCTCCCAATTTGAAAATGAAAGAAATATCACCTTGGACAAAAAAATTATTTTAGACATTCACAATAGAACTAAGGGACATGCTGGTTTAATCAATATGTGTGGAACTATCATTGACTGTTCAATACCCAGACCTACAAATCATATTACTCATGCACTGTGGATACAAAATGAAGCAAAGATACTCACAGAACTTAATAGATATGGAACTACTCAGAGGATCATTGATGCTGTTATAACCAATAGAGATGTTGAAAAACACACAGGATTATCTATTCCACTCTATAAAGATATCATTTATATAACAATGTCTTTGCTTCGCTCGAGTGATCCAATAATTTGTGAGAATGTATTGTGTGCAAATTATTTGGTATCGGAAGGCCTAGCATCTTATATAGAGTCTGAAAATAGATTTTCTATTAAGTCTCCATTGATCCAGCAATTCTTACTTTCACACATAACAAGCTTTCACCCAAGAAATTTCCCCATCACTCCTTTCCCTTTAACAAAAGATTATCAAATTATTATTCCAAGCCTGGTTGTCGGAGCCGTGTCTTCATTTAGTAAAAATGATTTACTCAATTCCCTTATTTGTGCTCAAAAGGTATTTCATAATACCAATGTACCCTGTGAAGCTACCTATCATGAAGAATTATATTCAATAATATCCAGTTGGAGAGGACCATATCAGTATTCTATAAATACAAATGTAAAAGTTATCTCTGAAAACAATTCAAAGAGATGTGATTTGTTATTAGCATCCAATCATTGGAGATATTGTTTAGAAATAGTGGCCCATGCGCCTCTTGGTAATGAGAGCACACCAGGCTCTGTTATAGAACACTGCTATCGTACCTCCCAATTTTATCATAATCAGTTAAACTCCAATCAATCATGGGTAATTAACTTTACAATTGATAACTCAACTACAAATTATTTTTCAAATTACCCTAACGTGAAAATAATTCATGTTCTGCATAAAATTGATTGTATTCAATTTACTATAAAAGTTCAACAAGAAAATAATACTTTTATAGAATCAATTGTTTCATTGAAATAAATAAAATCTTCTCTTCTTTTCCTATGAAATTATCTATTCAAAATTATTCGTGTATATTTTAGTTTTAAGTTACTTCCACACGAAATCGATTGTATTGTAAAGTTAAAAAAAAATTTTTTTTTTTTGTTTTGAGTTATTTGTGTTGTTTATTGGCATTATATATCAAAAGAGAAGAAAGTTAGAATGAGTCAACCAAATAGTACTACCACTACTACTACCAGCTCTACTAGTACATCAAATAATAATAATGTAGGAACCACAGTTGTAGGATCACCACCTTTACAGATAGCAGTTAGATCCAAAACTATAGCCTATCAAGAGACAGGACCAAAATACAGCAAGAATGAGACACTACCAGTTCACACTACTGTAGAGAATCCATGTAAACATGTTGAATACAGTAAAGACGGTAGTTTAATTGCCTATGTAAATACAAATAATATTGTAATTTACAAAGCCTCTAACGGAGCTATTCATTCTACAATCAACAGACCACAAGTCAGCATGATATCATTCTCACCAATGAACTCCTATCTGCTAACCTACGAAAGATTACAAGTGGATCTTAACAACAATGAAAATAATCTCATTGTTTGGGATATAGCCAATCAGAGTATTCTCTATAAAACCACTCAAAAATTCTTTGATACAGACGCCAGTTGGCCTCTGATAAAATGGACAGATGATGAAATTCTAGCAGGTAGACTAATGAAGAATGAAATTCACTTTTTTAACGGTCGTTCCATTGGTGTTTTGGCAAAGAAGATTCGTCTGCAAGAGATTACAGCCTTCTACTTTGCACCTGGTGACCCCTACAAGATTTGCACCTTTGTACCTGAACAGAAACAAGCTCCTGCAAGTTGTAGAATCTACCAGTATCCAAATACTCAAGAACACATTGCACATTTAAGCTTTTTCAAAGCAAATGAAGCAAAAGTCTTGTGGAATAAAAAAGGTGATGGTGTGTTAATTCACACCATGACACTTACTGATAAATCTGGTAAATCCTATTATGGTGAGACTGATCTGTGGTACTTGGGAACTGATAGTAGTTCTTTTAATGTATCTGTCAAGGAATTTATTCACGATGTTCAATGGTCACCTACATTGGACCAATTTGTTGTCATACATGGTTCTATGCCATCTCAATCGACATTGTACAACAATAAAGGTAATCCTCTAGTGGACTTTGGAATCTGTCCCAGAAACACTATTAGATTCTCACCTAACGGTAAGGTACTACTCCTCGGTGGTTTTGGAAATTTACAAGGTGAAATGGATTTCTGGGATCTCACCAGATACAAAAAGATCTCATCTACCACTGCTTATTGTGCCAGTTATCATGAGTGGGCTGCTGACTCTACTCATTTCCTTTGTGCTGTCTTGTCACCTAGAATTCGTGTCGATAATGGTTTCAAAGTGATCAAGTACGACGGTACTTTGGTCTATCAGGAAAATGTTCCAGAACTCTATCAAGTAGTTTGGAGACCACAATCACCATTCCTCTACCCAGATGAAAAGATTGTTTTCACCACAACTGTACAAAGTTCAACAAAATATATTCCACCCAGCCAGAGAAATTCTCAGGCTGCTACCTCTCCAACTACCTCCCCTTCAACTGGTAGTGGTTCAACTGGTCCTGTTCCAAATGGTTTTAAAATCTATCTTGTAGCTCCATCAACTGGTTCTAAAAAACCAGCACAATCTAAACCAGCAACCACCACAACAACTACCACCTCTACTTCAAATTCAAATTCTACAGGTTCATCTCCAAAATTGCAATCACAAAACTCTAATTCATCTGGTACTGGAACACCACCACAAGAGAAAAAAGAACTAACTCCATTGGACAAAAAGATTAGAACCCTCGAAAGAAAACTAAAAGAAATTGAAGTACTAAAACAAAAAATGTCTCAAAATGAATTGTTACCACCATCTGCAATTGAAAAAGTTAACAATGAAGATAAATTTAGAGATGAATTAAACCAATTAGTTAATGAAAGAAATCAAACTCAATAAATATATTCAAACTAAAAGATTATATAGTCAAATACCTTCAGAAACAATAAATAAAAAAAAAATAGAAATAACTAAAGAAAAGGACATTGAATAGGAGGGTTATGTTATATACAAAGGTTACAATTTTATTTTTAAGAGCATATAGTTTGGTAAAAGTATCCAGGGTCAATTGGATTTTGTTGGCATGTTACTTGAAGTGAAATTTGATTACATTCAGAGTTTACACAAATTTCTTGAATTGGTTCTAATTGTTCATTACAATAAAAGATTGATGTTATTTGGTTATTGGTTCCTGATGTTGTTGTAGTTCCATTTAGAATGTAATCTAACATTACCAAATTTGCAGACTTTGTACAAATGTCATCACCAATGCCACCGGAAATGGATTGGTTGTAGTAACTTGTGACTATGGATATAGGTGATGCAGGTACATAAGGTACTTTAGTAATACCAACCAGTGCATTAGGTGTAACTATATCCAGTGCTTGATCATATTCAACATTAGTTAGACATGTCTTATTTTTAAATGCAGTAAATGTATAAGATTCTGAGCAATCTGGACCAGTACCACCATTACTATTATCATAAATTCTCAAACCACTAATTAAAGCATCTACAAAAAAGTAATATGATTTTGTACCATTTGGGAATTGTAAACATTGATCAGTTGCCATGGAATATCCTACCCCAATTGTAGGTTGTCCACTACACCCACTATCAACAAATGGTTGAAAATTCACATATAACTGTTGTCCTAAACAAACACTTAAACATATACAAATAATAACTATTAATTTCATCATTAGTCTGTCTGTATGAGATTCTAATATTTATGTTTTCGTCATAATGAAAAGTAAAAATAAAAATCTTAAGATCGAATTTTCCAAAAGAATGATTCTTTTGGTTGATGAGGTGTAGTTACATTTGTATTATATATTAGAGCTTAGAAATTGGAATTTCTTTATTGTTGTTCAGTCAAAAACCCAATTTAGCTTTAACATCATCTTTAGTGATGCAAGCTTTAGTTGAAGTTTGAGTTACATTGTGAGCAGAGAGTGGATTTTCAGTGGTGAAGATAGTTTTCCAATCGTGGTGAGTCTCTTGAATGACTTGAACAGCAAAACTGCTACCTAATAATTTAGAGTCATAAGCAAATTGATTTGGACCTTTACCATCTGGGATTTTGTAATCTCTTAAAAAGGTGAATACCTCTTGAATCTTTCCTGGAAGGACTTTTTCAACATCATCAATGGAGTTAATTTGAGATGCAACTGGATCATTGACATCAATACACAAGATTTTCCAATCAGTTTCACCGGCATCAATCATTGCCCAAACACCAATAACTTTAACTTGTTTAACCTCACCAGTGCTACCAACGACTGAACCAATTTCACATGCATCAATTGGATCATTGTCACCTTTACATTTGGTCTCTGGGTGAACTGTAGATGGTGATTCCCAAGTTTGTGGGAGAGCACCATAGTTGAATGGATACTTATCGTGAATAAATCTCAATTTACCGTCTTTGACATCTTGTTTGATTGGGTTCATAAATTCTTTGGTGGCAATTTCCAATTTAGCGTTGGTACCTTTTGGAATCTCTACCAACATATTGGCAACCAATCCTTTCTCATCTTGCCATAATGGTACATCATGGAATGGTGATATAACATTGGAATCTTTAGCTGTATTTTATTATTAATAATCATTCATCATTCTTGAAATCAATAATTCTCTAAATTTTAAATCACACCTACCTAAAAATACACGATATTCAAGTGTACCCTTTTCTCCTTTAGAAATAGCTGTATGTGACATGTTTTAATATTGATGGTTGAGTTCTAGAAAAAAAAAAAAAAAATAAAAAATTTTTTCTTAGTGAAGTGGTAAGTGTGAAGTTGTATTCACATTTAGTAATTCTATATTTCTAAATCTACACTAAAGTATTACAGTCTTAGTACAATTGTAAAAATAGGGTTGGATTTCTTTTTCAAAGTTTTGCAAGAAAATCCGATAATATGAAATTTCTGATGGCTTTTTAGATTTTTTTTTTTTTTCCTATTAATTAGTTTTTTTGAATAGAAATAAATGATAAAGAATATAGTTATTGTATTATTATTACTGGTATATTGTAGCACTAATATATTAGGAAAAAATTCAAGTAACCAGATTACAGTTTCTGGTATAAGTTCAGGTGGATTTTTTGCAGTTCAATTTCACGTGGCATTCAGTAGTATAGTAGAAGGTGCTGGCATTATTGCTGGTGGTCCTTACTATTGTGCTAATGGAAATGTAGATACTGCACTATCGTCATGTATGGTAGCACCAGAACTCATTTCTATTGATGAATTGATAGGTGCCACTGAATACGCTGCTGATTTATTAACCATTGACGCAACATCCAATCTACAAAATAGTAAAGTTTGGTTATTCTCAGGTACTGCTGACACCATTGTAAAATCAGGTGTAGTTTTAAAACTTGAAGAATACTATGAAAATTATCTCACTGATCCCTCAACTCAAATTAAAACTGTTTACAATTATTCAGCTGAACATTCATACCCTACCAATAACTTTGGTAATTCCTGTGATTATTTAGGTCCTGATTACATTAACAACTGTAACATTGATAGTGCTTGGGAAATCTTAACATTCCTAAACGACTATACTCTCTCACCACCAAATTCCACATTTTCATCCGATAATGTAATTATTTGAAATTTTATGTAAAATTTTTATTATAAAAACTTTTATTAACTCTTTATCTATGTGTATATTAGATTATTGAATTGGATCAATCTAGTTTTATTCCATTTGGATATTCAACTACATCAGCTGGGTTATACAGTTATGCCTATGCCTATGTACCCACACAATGTCAGAGAGGAACAACTCAATGTTCATTTCATATTGTATTCCATGGTTGTGAACAGACTATTCCAATGATTGGTGATACATTTTATATGAATACTGGGTACAATCAAATTGCAGATACTAATAATATTATTATTCTATATCCACAAGCACTGGCAACTGAACTCAACCCCAAGGGTTGTTTTGATTGGTGGGGTTTTGCAGGTGAAGATTATGCCTCTCAAGATGGTGCTCAAATGTCAACAGTTAAGTCTATGCTTGATTCTTTGGTATCAAAATATGATTTTAGAATTTAAATTTAATTCTAAAATTATACTTCTCGACCCTTTTGTAATTATATATATTTAATATTATAAATAAATGTAAATTAATATTTCACATCTATGTAAATCAATAATAAATAAGATTATCTTTCGAATAGTTAAAAAAAAACGGTTATTGTTTTAAAAAAGAATTAAATAAATTAAAATTTGGTCTCTGTATATGTCTCCTTCAATTCCGATGGTCAAATCTTTAAACCTACTCTTTATTTTTCAGGAAAGTATGTACAAATTGGTTTTCAATAGTTGCAACCTTTCAAAATTTAAAAATATCTTTTCATTTTCAAAAAAAAAATCATTTCGGGCTTTTAATTAAAAATATTTGTAGTGTAGTTTATGCCAAAGTATAATTTCTTTACACTCAATGAAAATTATGATTGTGAGAGATTTGAAAATTTCAGTGTAGATAATATTCCAGAATTAGAAGATTTATCTAAAGTTCAATTGAAGGCGGTTTATAATGCCATTGAAAAATATAATCAATTAGTTCATACCAGTTATTCTAGGGTTGTTATACTGATACTATTGTTACTCATTGCATTTGCTGGCTTAACAATGATCTATGAAAGCACACCTGATGATATAAACCAAAATGGGTCCACTCGTCTTTTATGGTCTGGAATTGCCTTAGTGTTAGTAGTTATAATTGCTTTACTAGTTTATTGGAAAAATCTAATAAATAGTACCCAACAGTTTTTAGTTAAAGTAACTGAAGAACTAAATCAACAGTATAAATCCATTGGCATCTCATTTATACAGATACCAGATTCTAAAGATTATGATGATTTTAGAACTCCTCAATGTGTAATTCAAGTTAAATATTGTTATACAAAAAAACAATCAAAACAACATAACCCTAAAAACTTTCCATTACCTCACAAAGATATTCAAATACCGTTATACAAAATTTCAAATTAATCACAATCATTATTTAAAAATAAATATTTGTAAATTATTGATAAATATCGATTACTTGGATTATTACCATATATGAAATTTCATATTTAAATTAAAAAATTTTCTTTGTTTTTTAGGAATTTGAACTTGGATAAAAAAGAAATCAAAAAATTTAGTAGTATTTTGTACACTGTAAAAATAAAATGCAAAACTATTCAGGATTAATTACACTATATAAAAACTATGAGTGTGAACAGTTTTTAGGTTATAGTTTAGATTATATAACAGAATTAAATTCTCTACCAAGAGAACAATATGAAGCAATACAAGAAGCTGTTTTACAATATAACAAAAAGAATACAGCAAGTTACAAACCTATAAGGATTTTACTACTTTTGGCGATTATTATAGGAATTGCTCTAGCAACAGGGTTTTTAAGTAAGGATCCACGATTGAGTATTTGTGGTGTAGTTATAACTGCAGTTGCAATCATTGCTTTTTTCATTCATTTAAAAAAGACAACAGAAGAAAAAATCAATGGGTTTAAACAGATTACTACTGATCTAAATAGAAAGTACTCTTTAATTGGACTTAATTTTACGGTTGTACCAAGTAAAGATATCCCTCAACCTAAATATTCAGATAACCCAAGAGAAATAAGAGATGATATTGAAGTTAGATATAGTTTTCAAATCATTCAACCAGTACAACAACACGTACAAATACCTCAATTTGTTATTGAGCAACCAACAACATTTTCACATATTCCTGTAGAAACTCCACTTTTACAAGAAATATCTATTGACGCCAATTAATTTTCAACTTGTACAAATTTTATTAAACATTTTTCCTATTAACTACCTCTGATGGAAAACCTATAACAAAAAAAAACATATCTACTATTAGATGAATTGGGGAAGTATAATAGTCCTGAGAATCTTTATGTAAAGTAAAATAAATACTTTCCCATTTTGACATAATCTCTTATATGAGAGATTCTATGTATATTTAAATTTTATTTACAACCAGTAATCATTTATTTCTTTCCAATTAAAATTGTCATCACCCATAAGCCTCTTTATATTAAAAAGTCTAGGTATCAACTTATAATAGAGACTAATAATATGGTGACCACATATAATACCCAAGTTTTATCTAAGACTACAATATTGAGTCCTATTGATATACCTAAACCATGGTGAAAAAAACTACATCATCGAGAGGGAAAGATTGGATTCTTAACTTTTTTAAAAATCAATTTTCAAGTGCAGATATAAAAATTTTCCCTGATTTTTGAGAGTTTAGTTTTATTTAATTAAAATTTAAATTAATTTATATCATTTTTACATATTTAAATTATGGATAACAATATTCTTAAACACCATTATGGACATTTAACATTAAATTCAATTATAAATTTTAATATATTTTGTGGTTATACAATAGAAAAAGTAGAAGTTATATATCAACCTACAAAAGATCAATTAAAATTAATACAACATGGATCAAAGATCTATACACAAACTTTCAATGAATATAAATTAAAATTAATACACTTAATCCTATTTGTTATTAGTATAATTTTGGAAATGATTTTGATAGGGTTTTCTTATACAAGAGGTCAAGCTATATTTTGGTTTGGATCTTTAATATTTACAATTTCAATAGTTAGTCTGATATCTTATTGTGCTCATGTAAATAAAATCATGAATTTTCAATTTAAAATAGTAACCAATAACCTAAATTTACAACTTCAAAGCAGTGACATTAAATTTTCTGTACAAAATGAAAGTAAAAATAGATTTTCTGAATATACCATTAAAATTAGTTATCCGCTGTTTTTGGATATTAATGGTAAATTACCACCTTCAGGTCATTATATTCTATCTGATCCTAATATACCAAAAGGGTCTATTATTAAAATAAAAGATCCAAAAAATCTTGATATAATGATTTAAATGATATTAACACCAAATTATTATTAAAGTTGTTTTTTTTTTTTTATTTTGATGTTGACATCACAAAAGTAAATTAAAAATAATTAATTAAATGATTAATAATCAGTCATGTTAAATAGATTAAGATCTTTAAATTACACAAAGTTATCTATCAATATTATATCAAAATTTAAAAATAGTAGTAATATTGTAGTTAATAGTAATAAAAGATTTCATAGTAACTGTTTGAACACTTTCAGTTATGATTACAAACAACAAAGAAAAGAAGATAAAAGAGAGTATAGCGATACTAGATTTAAAAATGAATATTTTCAGAGATCACAGTATGATAAAAGTCATTTACTGTATGGGTTTACAAGTTTATTTGTGTATAGTGCTAGCAGAGGTATTGATGATAAACTAGATCAAAATGAACAACAAAAACCTGGGCAATACTATTATCAACCATTACAGACACTGAATATTTCAGATACAGAGAATACTAAACATCCAGTGATATATTTGAATCCTAGAGAGGCAATGAAAGAGATAACGAATAATCCAGATTATGAGATTGATAATGCAGTTACAGTTGCTAGAATTATAGAGTTATCTATATACTTTCTACCGTCATTATTAACACTTCCTTGTGCATTCATACCTGGACTTGAAGATCTATGGTGGCGAATGATGCTTGGAACTATACAATTTAGTGGACCTTGTTGGATTAAATTTGGACAGTGGATATCTACAAGACCTGATCTATTCCCTCAGTTACTTTGCGAAAAGTTCTCACAACTTCACAGTAGATGTCCTTCACATAGTTTCCAAATTACCAAAGATTGTATTCTAAAGTCATTCGATATTAAGGATTTGGATGAACTATTTTTGTATTTTGAAGAGGAACCTATAGCCTCAGGCGCAATTGCACAAGTTCACAAAGCAGTGAATAAAAACGGTCAGGTTGTAGTTGTAAAGGTGTTACATCCCAATGTAAAAGAGAATATTGAAAATGATATGACAATCATTTACAGTGTGCTATGGGAGCTCAACAAGATACCAAATATGAAATGGTTATCTTTACCTGAATCTATTATAGAGTTTGGTAAATCAATGACAAAACAAGTAGATTTGACAGAAGAAGCTATTCATCTGTCAAGGTTCATTGAAAACTTTAAAAACAACCCAGATATTATATTCCCAAAACCTATTCTATCAAGTCAAGAGGTTTTAGTGGAAACCTATGAACCTGGTGTACCCATCATGAATTATATAAAATCCAATAACAATTACAATCCATCACTTGCCAGAATAGGTTTGAATGCCTATATGCAAATGATGCTAATAGATAATTTTATCCACGCAGATTTACATCCTGGAAATGTAATGGTACGATCACCACAAGATCTATCAACGAATGACAGATCACTAGTTACAAGTTGGAATTTTATAAATAGAAATATATATTCATCCGTTGAGAAATCACAATGGTCTAAACCTTGGTTTGAATTTGATCTCATTAAACCTATTCTCACTAAACCACCAAAACTAGTACTTTTGGATGTTGGTTTGGTAACTCAGTTGACAAAATCTGATAATGCACACTTTAAAGAACTGTTTACTGAGGTTCTGAAAGGTAACGGAAAAGCAGGTGCTGAATTAATTATAAAGTATTCCAGAGAGGCTCAGTGTACAGAACAGGAAATGTATGAATTCAAAGAGAAGTTAGGTCACATTTTTAACGCAGTTCAAAACAGTAAGATATCTGAAGTTCATATAGGACATTTGATGGGTGATGTATTATCACTTGTCAGAGAGTACCATGTAAAGATTGAAAGTAACTTTGCTACTTTGGTAATGGGTACTATTATCCTCGAAGGTCTTGGAAAACAATTAGATCCAAATCTATCTCTACTGAAAGCTGCTATTCCATTCCTATTAACAAGACCATCAGAAATACCAGGATTCTTCTCTGGCTTCTTTACTGAGTTCTTCAAATATCTAGTAACACCAACTCTAACACCTACTGAACAAGAACAAAATATTAATAATACATTATCTGTACAACAAAAAGAGAAAAAAGAAAGTAATAAAAATAAATAATTATGGATATATAAAACAATTGTAAAAATGGATTTATTAAATTAAGAAATTAAAGAGCCGTGTAATTGTTCTATAAACTTTGGCATATCAAGTTTAGCAATTTCAATAACTGAAGTATCAAAACTCTGATATTTGATAGTGGCACCTGTTATTCTTGCAGCTTTTCTAAAATGTTTACCAAATTCGTTGGTCTGGATATCCATTTTCTGTGTGGAACTCAGACCAACAATCAAATAGTTATTCTTCTTTTCATTTAGAGCACCAATGAGGAATGGTTTCTGTTGTTTATTCATTGCAAGGAAAGCATCCATCATATATAGACCTAGCTTTGTTAGGGCTAATGGATGAATAAAGAACTTGAGATCTGAACGTTCAGTAATGAATGCATATCGGAATGGACCTGATAAAATTACAATTCTCTTTTCAATCATTGATGCCACTTGTCTGGTTATTTCTTTTTGTAATAGTTTAGATTGTTCAATACCAATTTTTAGAATATTAATGTTACGATCGGACAGAGCATCATAGGCTTCCCAGAAATTTTGTTCCCAAATTTCATCATCAGTTGTACCATCAGATTCCAAATTGTCACTCTCCATCAAAGCAGTTACAGCATAAACAGTGTCAGATGCTGATATTTCCTCTTTACAACTTTCATATCTTTTTATAAAACTGTTATAGTACAACTGATCAAGCCCAAATTTTCTTGCGTGGAATTCCAATTGTTGTTTTATATTGGCCTTGTAATTGGTGTCCATTGAAACATACTGTTGTTTTGTTTGGTCTAGTGGAATACCCATCATTGCAAATAGGGTCTCCAGCAGATATCTTCCATTTGCCTTCCACAACTTTAGTTTACAACTTATATAACGACTGTTGTACAATGATTCATAGAGATTCCAATGTCTATAGAGCATAAATCTAAAATCATCAATTGGTTGAATTTTATCACCAACATAAGAATCATAGTTTTGTAATTGTTCATCTTCTGTTGGATACTGATTGAGTACTTGTGATTTATATTCTTGAAATTGTTCTTGATATTGTTCAATTGTTATACGTTCATGTATAATCTGGTCTGTTAGACCTAGAATTGCATACCACAGTAACCCTTCTAATTGATGTTTCTGTAATACTATACTGAGTTTATACATTAAAGATGCTGCACTTTTACCATAATATGATCTCTCAACTTGTTTTGATTGTCTACCACCTACTACAAATGATTTCTTCTTTTTCATTACTCTCTTTCTCTTTTTTTCCTTTTTCTCTTTTTTCTTTTCCTCTCTTTGTCTTTCCTTTTCCTCTTTCTTTTCTTTCTTTTTATCATAATCATCATCTAAAAATTCATCAAAACTATCTTCATCTTCATTTTTATCTTCATTCTCTTTATCTGAATCACTATTATCCTCTTCCTCTTCCTCTTCTTCCTCCTCTTCCTCTTCTTCATCCTCTTCAAAAGACTCCTCTTCTATATATTCACCAGTATCACCATTAACTATATTTTGATCTTCCTCATAAGTACCATCATCAATAACCAAAGTATTTTCACCATCAATATTATTCTGATGAAATGGTCTGTGACTATCAATAATATAAAAAAATTGATCATTTACATTGGTAAGAGTTTCAATTAGATTGATTGCACCACCACAATTAATCAAAATGATACTCTTAATCTCATCATTTTCTAATAATTCATTAACTTTTTGTAAGTCTTCAAATCCAGATACTGGTTTAACACCATATGATATTGAATCTGATTTTAAAATTTCCTTTATAATCACATTTAGTTAATCAACAATGTTCTATATTGTCTTGTAAATTTAAATGAACCTACTGCTAATATTTTAAAAGCTGCAATTGAATCACAATCCTTGGCAACTAATATCAATATAGATTCTACTCCTTGAAGTGAATCACTTTTAATTCTTTCATAGATTTCTGAAAATTTATTATCAGAGGTTAACACCATCCTATTCTACAAATAAATTTAAAAATGATTAAAAAAAAAAGGCGCAATCCGAAAATTCATGTAAAATTTCAAAAATTTCATTTTAAAATAAATATTAGTAGCGAATAAATAAATCGATATATCCCCGGGGTTAATTTTGAAATTCAATATTTAACAAAATAGATAGATAGATAGATAGATAGATAGATAGATAGATAGATAGATAGATAGATAGATAATGCAGCCAAATATTGATGAATTTGAATTACCAGGAATTAAAGTTGATAATTGGAGTCGTCGTGATTTACCTCCAAAAGAATTAATTAAAGGTAGATATATCGATTTGGAACCACTAAGTTTAACTAGATTGGATGAATTTGAACAGGTAATACTATTGGATAGCTTAGATAAGAATTTATTTAAGTATATGCCATGTGGACCAATAAAAACAAGACAACACTTAGAGTTGATGATAGATTCCTTGATTAAAGGATCAGAAGTTTTTTTTTCAGTGATTGATCATGAATCTGGTAAGGCTGTCGGGTTACTTAGTCTAATGTCAATCGTCCCTGAACATGGCACAATTGAAATTGGTGGCGTTTTATTCAGTTCCAAGATGCAAAGAAGTAGAGGATCAACTGAGGCCATTTTCTTATTGGCTCAATTGGCAATGGATAAACTTGGATATCGTAGATTGGAATGGAAATGTCATAGTGAAAATGAAAGATCAAAAAAAGCAGCCTTAAGATTTGGATTTGTTTATGAAGGTTTATTTAGAAATCATCGTGTATTTAATCAACATAGTCGTGACTCATTATGGTTTAGTATCACAATTGACGAATGGCCAATTTGTAGACAATCTTTTGAAAAATGGTTAAATCCAGATAATTTTGATAAAGATGGTAATCAAATTCAAACTTTAATTAATATTAGAAATTCAATTGTTAATAAATAAATTAATATAATCTATCTTGAGATTTCAAAAAAAAAAAAAAGATAGTGAAATTACTCTTACCCAAATTGAAGGAGATGATCCTTTTAATGGTGTTACGCGAAAGTTTCTTTGATATACGACAGGTGTTAACTAACAAGGAGGAATGTTCATCTGAACAAGCTAATTCATTGTTGGGAGTACATATGGCCCTAAATTCTTCTTTTTTAAGTGATTAGCTAATTTATGATATGTTTTGTTGATTACCATCTATGTTTACTGTATTGTAAACATGTCATTTTCTTAAAAAAAAGTTTGCCAAACATTACAAATTCATTTTGTTATTATCTTTTTATGTGATGTTTAGATCATGAGTTATCAATTACATTGAATATTTATTTAATAATAATTCTAAATCAAGATTAGAAGATTTAATATTTATAAATTTGATATTTGGGTGATGTGATAATATATTTTCAAGTGATTTCAATTGTTCACTTGGTGGATTATAGGCACAGTTATCGCCATCAAAGATTGTAATATCTAGCCATTCCAAAATTTGATTTTCCTGAAGAATTCTAATTACACAATCCAAATCATTTCCTTTAGTCATAAAAATCGCTATTAGGTGACTTCAAAATAGAGAATTCTTTTAACCATTGAGCCTCTGATACGAGTTTAATAACAGTATTAATTTGCTCTAGATTTGGATCATTCCGTGACTCAAAAACTATAGTTTTAAATATGATTTTGTGAATAGATTCAATTTCATTGGTAACTTGTAAAAGTTTGATTATATTAGAGATAAATATCGTATCAATAGAAAGTGTTTGTAAATGGTGTTTAGATTTTAAGGATTGTGTTATGATTTCTAGAGAGTATCTATTTGAAAGTGAAATAGTGGTTAGAGATGGTAACTGTACAATTTGACTTGCCAATTCTGGATAAAGTGTCTCCAAATTGGATGGTATAATCAATGACTTTACATTATCCAATAATTTTGAAGAGAATGGTAGCGTAATTGAACTCTTAAAAAATTTATCAGATAATTCTAATTCATCAACTTTAACCATTGATAAATAATTAAATATATTTAATTCACCTTCCATAAATATAATTACAATTGATAGTTTTTTGAAATGTAATTTTGATTGAATAATATTATTATTATTATCATTATCATTATCATTTTCATTATCATTATCACTATCACTATCATTATCATTATCGTACGTTGCATCGAACTTTTGGTAACATAAATAGTAACTATTTAAATTGGGAAAGTTATTATCACTCAAAATAGTATCTAATGATTGAATATTTAGAGTACCATCAGTTGACATATAGAAGCTCTCTAGTGTTTGACTACTTTTTGTATTCTTGAGAGTATCAATTACAGAACTAAATCGTCCATATACTGATATAGACAAAGATTTCAATGATATACATTTGTGAAGAAATGGATTGGTTGGGAAATAAGGAACATCAATAGTAACATTTGCACAATCTATTTGTGTGGTGTCTTTGTTGAGATATTCAATTAATCTTTTTTGATCAAAATCATAAAATTCTAGTGAATTCAATTTACATTCAAATAAAATTGGATATAAAGTAGATGAATGGATAATGATATTTAGATTTATACCTTTTTCCAATACCAGTTTGTTAAGATCTAATAATGCAACTCCGAATTCATCTTCATATTTTACCATCAGATTAACATTCTTCAAAAGAGGAAAACTCTCTAAAAAGGTTTGATTAACATCACCGATATCTATTGATGTTATAAAATTATGCATTGGAAATGTTTCTTGCATATTAGGCATTTTAAATTCAATTCCATTTATAAAAGTAATACCTGATAGTTCTAATCTTCTACAAAAGAGCATTGACCTTTCACAAGTGAAATCAAATGTTATATTAGATCTGTATACTAATTTCCTAAATACCTCACTATCGAATGACTTTGAAAGGTATTTATATTTGAGAACAAATTGATAAATATAACTTAAAGGTTCTTTAAAAATTCTATTTAAAATAATATTTAATACATCAATATATATATAATTTGGTAATAGTGTCATGTTATTATCTGAAAAAAAAAACCGCAGTTTAAAAATCTAAAAAACAAAACTTAAAAGGGAAAAGTCAAAAAATAAATATTTAATCAAATTTTTTCATTTATAATTATAATTAAAAAAAACAAATATTTTAAATTACAATTTCCCGATATTGTTTTAAGGTGTTTTTATTGGTTGTTTTATTGCAAAATCTGTTGTTATATTATAATTAAAGATTATTTGTGGATATTGGAGGAGAATGGTGCCTTCTTTAATTCAAAGCTAACCAAACAACTAATATTATTGAGATTTTTTGGTACAATTATGAAATCAGATTTAGCTACTATAGATATTTCTGCGAATTGATGAAAGGTCTTTTCTGTATTTATAATGTACTCAAAAGCATTTCCAATAATATTATTATGAGATTTCAATATTTCTATTATATTAATATACTGTAAATCCTCTTTTGCTTCAGTCCATCCATAATTAATATCAAAACTTGTATTTCCATTAATTGGAAAGTACTAGTTATTTTTTTGTATACCGATACGATTATAATTAGTAATAGAAATTCTTGAAATTTGAATCTTGTACTCTCTGTGTAGCAGGTTCTCAATTCCCATCACTTTTTCAAGCAATGTTTCTTGTAAAAAATATATTAATGTAAATAAATAAATATCAACAAAAGGTGTTGAAATTAGTAAACTATTTTTTTTTCTCTAAAACTCAATTACATAGAATATTTATTTAATAGTGATTCTAAATCACCATTGGAAGAATTTGTTTTAATATATTTAATATTATGATTCTGTGATAATATATTTTCAATTGATTTCAATTGATCACTTGATGGGCAATAGTCAGTTGTGACATCATCAAGGAAGTTAAATTCTATCCATTCCATATTATTGTTTTTCTGAAGAATTTCAATTATACAATCTAAATCATTTCTACCATGAGATTCTATAGAGCCATTCCTCAATGTGAATTCTTTTAACCATTGGGCCTCTGATAGGAGCTTAACAACAGTATTAATATCTTCTAGAGATGGTTCATTATCAATATCATAATGTACACTTTCAATAGTGAGTTTTCGAATTGAACCAATTTCATTGATTACTTGTAAAAGTTGTAAAAGGTTAAAGACATCAACACTATCAATAACCAGTGTATGCAAATGGGTATTGCTTTTAATGGATTGTATGACTACATTTGAATGTCTATACCATGAAATTAAAAGAGTGGATAGAGATGGTATCTGCACTAATTGACCTGTTATTTTTGGAAAAGATTTTTCTAAATTTGTTGGTAATTTGATTGTGGTTAAATTATCTAGTAGTGTAGATGGTGAAGGCAGAGTAGTGGATCTATTGAAAAATGAATCAGATAATACCAATTTATCAACTTTGACCATTGATAAATAGTTAAATATATTCAATTTACCTTCAACTATTTGGTTGTGAATAGTTAATTTTTTCAAATGTAATTTGGATTGAATTCTATAGTTGTTCTGCCTCTCCTTTGCAGTTATTTGTTGTACATATAAATAACAACTTTTTAAATTGGGAAGATTGGTATCACTTAAAATTTTACCTAGAGATTGAGCATTTAATGTACCAGAATCATATGCCAAATAGAGATTTTCAAGTGATTTACTGCTAGTTGAGTTTATAAGAGTATCTATTACAGAGTCAAATGATCCATCAAATTCATAATTTGATATCACCAGTGATTTCAGTGGTATACATCTGAGAAGGAATTGACATATTGGAAAACCAGGATTTTCAATTGTAATATTTTCACAATCTATAAGTTTGCTATTCTGATTGAGATACCCAACTAACCCTTCAGAAACCTCACTACTACCAAATATCAATTTATTCATTCTACTTGATATTATTTCCTTAAATATAATATCTGAAGAGTATCTGATATCAAATTGAATACCTTTTTCCAATGCCAGTTTGTTAAGATCTAATGACCCAACACCTTCATCATTTACCACAAGATTTACATTCTTCAAACGTGGGAATCTCTCTAAAAATACTTGAGTTACAGATTTGATATCCAATGATGTTACATAATTAATCATAGGTATGTTTTGATCATTGTTTGCTTCTCCGAATATATGATATTTAATATCACCAATAAATTCAATACCTGAGAGTTCTAATCTTCTACAAAAGAACATTGACCTTTCGTCATCTAAATCTAAACAGATTCCATCATTTCTATAACACAATTTTCTAAATACCTCTCTATCAAATGATTTTGAAAGGTATTTATACTTTAGAACAAATTGATGAATATAACTTAACAAATCTTTATAATTATTGTTTAAAATAATATTTAAAATATTAACATATAAATAATTTGGTAATAGTGTCATATTTGAGAAAATTATATATCAAAAAAAAAATAAGGCGCTTTATTATAATAGACATGTCGGACAAGATATTTTTATTTTTAGAAATTGACATAATTTGGTGTAAGGTTATGAAAATAATAGAGTGATTTCTTAGAAATACTTACACCAAATATTTGGTGAGCTTTGTATGAAAATTTGGCTTTAAATAATGGATTTTGTTTCTCCATTGATTTATGTACTTTAGATATGTGACTTTTACATGTTGTAGTTTTGGTACATATTACATATTTATTGTGATTTATAAATTCAAAAAAACAAAACAAAAAAAAGCGCATTTTTCATAAACAAGCATGAAAATAAAATTAAGATTAGAAAAATTTTATAGATCATCAGGAGCAGATCAACCATATCTTGAGATTAATGTTAATCCAAATGATACAGTTTTGTTATTGACAAAATATAAATCATCTAATGATAAGTCTCAGTATTTTTACAAGAATAACATGTTATTGGAACCTAAAGATACACTCCAAGAAGCAGGTGTAGTAGAAGGTGATTTATTAGAGACTTGTTCAAACCCTTTATTGGCAGTGGTCATTTCTAGTATGTTGACAAAATCACTAAAAAACAAAGAGGCAGAAGAAGAAGCATTGAATAAGAAGATATCTAATGGACCACATATAGTGCGTGCATATCAGATGAGAAAAGCAATCTTTGAGACACCTAATATACCTCACTTTGGTGAAAACTTTTCTCAATTGGAAAGACACTTTAAGCCGAATATCTTTAAACCACTAAGAAATAGTATACTAGAGGAATTTAAAGATTATTTCAATTTGGATAGAGATCAACCTGATCCATTAGATCACTTAATTAGAAGAGTTGGATCACTAATACACAACTATAATCCACATTATGATCAATATAGACAAGAAGTTCATGAAATTAATATATATCCAACTACTTCTACAACCACCACTACAACTACTTCCTCAGATAGTAATATTGTCAATCTCATAGATGAAGACTTTGATGACGAACAATCAACAGATAGCAATGAAGGTGACAATAACACAAGTCAACTTAACAGTATACATACCAGTGATAACAGTATCATTGAAATTTCCGATCTAGATGAAGATCAATTTTTTAACACCCAACCAACAGAAGAACAACCATTCGTTAGAACAGTTAGTTTAGAAAGTAATACAAGTGCTGAAGTTAAAAATACCTCAAGTTTTTATAATAATACTAATACTAATAATAATAATAATAATAATAATAATAATAATAATAATAATAATAATAATAATAATAATAATATTATACAACCACAAGTTAAAGAGTTTAAATTTGAAATTGAAAGTGGAATGGGATTTATGACATCAACAGATAAGAGTTTACATGATGCATTAAAACAAATTGAAACTTATAATTTACAATTACTTTTAGACTTTCCTGATAACTCTTTACCTTTACTACCTAGGATACAGTATACTAAAAAATAAATTAAATTTGTAAATAAATTCACTGTAAAAGATAATTATATAAAAACAAAATAGGTGTGTATTTTATTTTCAAATAAAAGTAAATATTAAATGTGTGTATTTACTTGGTAACAGCATGAATAGCTTTAGCTAGATATTCAACATTTTTAGAATTGATACCTGCAATTGAAATACGACCATTTCTAGTTAAGTAAATGTGGAATTCGGAAGCTAAACGATCAACTTGTTCTGGAGTGAGACCAGTGTAACAAAACATACCAATTTGATTGGTAATGTGTGACCAGTCTTTAGTTGAACCGTGTTGTTTGAGGTATTTAACAAGAGATTCTCTCATACCAATGATTCTATCAGCCATACCTTTGACTTCAGTTCTCCATTGTTCAGTCAATTCCTTGTTGCTTAGAATAGTAGATACAACACGAGCACCAAAGATTGGTGGATTAGAGTACATTGGACGAACTAAGATCTTCAATTGAGATTCAACGGCAAGAGCTTCCTCTGGGGTACCGGTAATCAAAGAGAATGCACCGATTCTCTGACCATAGAGACCAAAGTTCTTGGCAAAGGATTGACAGAGACCAATTTGGTGACCATCTGCTACAAACAAACGAACTGGCTCAGCATCTTTCTCTGGTGATCCAGAGGCGAAACCTTGGTAGGCAAAATCAAATAGAACAAAATGTTGTTTATCTTTACAGAGTTGTGAGATTTTCTTCCATTGGGCAATAGATGGGTCGACACCAGTTGGGTTATGGGCACAGGCGTGTAAGAGGATGATTGAACCATTAGGAGCGGCGTTAATGTCATTGTACATACCGTCAAAGTTCAAACCACAGTTTTGTGGGTTGTAATAGGCATAGGATTTAACAGCAACACCAGAATCTGCAAAAATGGTATTGTGGTTACCCCAAGTTGGGTTTGGAACGTAAGCTGTTTTTCCAGGGTAGAAACGAGCAAGGAATTCAGCGGCAACTCTTAAAGCACCAGTACCTGACAAAGTCTGGATGACTGCAATCTTCTTGTCTTTGATGGCTTTGCAATCTTCACCGAGAGCCAAAGCAACAGATAAACTATTAAAAGAGGCCAAACCAACAATTGGTGCATATTCATGATCTACACCAGCTTCAAAAATCTTTTTATCTGCTTTTTTTACACACTCTAATACATAGGGTTTACCATTTTCATCACGGTAGGCACCAACACCTAAATTGATCTTACTTGGTGATGTGTCTTTATTGAATGCAATAGAAACACCTAAAATTGGATCTTCTGGTCCTTTTTGTACGTTGGACCAGAAACTAGTTGAATAGTTTCTAACTAATTTACTAGATGTGTTTATTAATCTCAAACTTCTTGTCAACATCTTTTATAAAAAACTATATTACAATATTATTTATATATATATATTTATATTAATTATCTATGCTAATATCAAAATATGAATCAATCGACTAAAGTAGTATTTAAATGACTGAAAAAAAAAAAATTAAAATTGAATTCAAACTGATTGTGTCACAAATTACCTTTTTATATCTTGCAATAGCAACAGAGAAAATGATGAAAAATTTTGACAAAAATTGAATTTTTCTTTTTTATTTTAAAATTATTTTATTAAATATCTAATAATTTATCTAATACCAAGTGAACTTGATTTATATAAATTTCAAACTGTAATTTACTTTTTTATGAATTATTTGATAAACCACACCCACCAATTTTGAAAATATTTCACCCCAACCTCTATCAAATTAAATTCTAAATATAATGAGCCTAAACTAAAAAGGAATCTGAGTGTTTATTAGTTGTATCAACACTATATCCTCACTTAAGATTAAAATGTTTAGTTTATGTACTTTCAACAATAAAAGTGTTACTTTTGAATTTTTTTTAACTTTTTATACTAATTTCGAGTTTCATTTTGATTAATTCTCAATGTCAAATAAAAGATCTACTGATGATAATATAGATGAACAACAAATTAAAAAATTTAAAGATAAAGAAAAAGAAAAAGAAAAAAGTATGTATTTTATAATTGTGGTCTGGGATATTAAGAGGATTTATATTAAGATGTTGTTTAATATATATAGATTTACCTTTTGAGAATGTATATTTACAATCACTACCAAATGCATTAATGTATGAGAAGAGTTATATGCATAGAGATGTATGTTCATTTATAGAGGTAACTAATAAATCAGAGTATCTTATAAGTGTGGATGTATTGGGTTTTCTAAAGTTTTGGAAAAAGCAACCTGTTGGAATAGAGTTTGTAAAGACTTTTAAAGCACATTCCGAGTTGGGTTGTGCTGCAATATCTGTTAGTCACAATGGTGATTATCTATGTTCAGTAGGTTTTGATAAAAATGTCAGGGTTTTTGATGTCAATAACTTTGATTTAATCAATTCTTTTAAGATTCCTTTCATACCTTTGACTTGTCAATGGATTGGTAGTAAGGATTCTGGGTTACAAAGAATTGCAATATCATCTCAAGAGTCACCTATAATCTATATATATAATGCCAAAGGTAGTTCAAATACCACAACAAACAATAGTAACAACAATGTTACATTTACTGAAGAGACATCAGCAGAGGACCAGGATAAACAGTTACTTTTGGCACAGGTAAAGATACATAAACAACCAGTACATTTGATGAAGTATAGTGAGACATTAAATGCTATGGTCAGTACAGATTTATCAGGTATTATTGAGTATTGGTGTGTAAATGAACCATTTTCAGAGCCTGAAGACCTGAGATTTCAGTACAAGATTGAAACGGATCTCTATGATATGGTGAGTCAGAAGACTTATGCATGCTCATTAGAGTTCTCAACTAACTCTAAATACTTTTCCATCATGGGAAGAGACAAGAAACTTCGTATATTCAATTACAAAACTGGTAAACTCTACAGAGTCTATGATGAGTCTTATCACGTTTTAAATGAAATTCAAAAATCAGATGACCCAAACTATGCACTGGATTCTGGTGACTTTGGTAAAAGAATGGCAGTGGAAAGAGACCTTGATAACCATATTGACCAATTTCATAATTCTGTATCTAATATATTTAAACAACATTCTTCTACAAGTCAACAGCAACAACAACAAGGTAAACAGTCTTCTACTCCTGGGTATATAGTATTACCAAATCTGAATATACTATTTGACCACGACGATAACTTTATTATATATTCTACAATGATTGGTATAAAAATTGTAAATATAAAGACTAATAAGGTTGCTAGGTTACTAGGCAAAATTGAGAGTTCAACTAGATTTATGAATCTAAAGTTGTACCAGGGCAAGAACGAAGGTAATGCATTTTTGGGAACTAAGAAACAGGATTCTGAACCTGACCCAACCGTGTTTTGTGTGGCATATAAAAAACAGAGATTTTATATGTTTACTAAACGTGAACCTGAAGATACTGATAATCCTGACCTTGGAAGAGACGTGTTCAATGAAAAGGTAAAGAAAGACGATTTATTGATGGGTGGTGGTGTAGGAAGTGCTTCTAAAACACTACCTAGAAACGCAGTGATACATACTACCAAAGGTGATATATATTTGATGTTGTTTCCAGATGAATGTCCAAAGACTGTAGAGAATTTTACAACTCATGCAAAGAATGGCTACTATGATGGTGTGATATTTCATAGAGTTATTAAAGGGTTTGTTATTCAGACTGGTGATCCTTTGGGCGACGGTACTGGAGGTACCAGTATATGGGGTAAAGAATTTGAAGATGAAATTCATAGATCACTTCGACATGACAGACCATTCACACTGTCTATGGCCAATGCAGGTCCTGGTACGAATGGAAGTCAATTTTTTATCACTACAGCACCTCAACCCAGACTGGACAACAAACATACCGTATTTGGTCGTGTCTATAAGGGAATGGAAACTGTGGTTGATATAGAAAAAGTAAAAACAGACTCTGAAGATAAACCTCTACAAGACATCCACATTATGAGTATTAAAATATCCAATCAAGTTCCAGAAGAGTATTTAAAAAAAAAATAATAAGTCCAAGGCTTGGAATGGTATCATCAAATATCCGAAATTTCAAAATTCACCAATTGATAGATTCTCACTCAAAAGTAAATATGTACGCGTTGTGGTTTTTCAAGTTACGCAACATTCTAATTTGATTTTTTTTTTTTTGTTTTAAAAAAGCAATTGCAATGCGGTTAGATTCAGTTTTTTTTTATACATCTTGGAATTGTTTTTTTTTTTTTTAAATATTTTATTTCATATTATTAATTTATAGAATTATTCAGTAACTTATTTGATTTTTTTAGTTACATTTAACTTTGTTGTTGTAGTAGTATTTTTGTATTTTCTTTTATCTTTGTTTTGTTTGTTCCAAAAAAAAGTATATATATTTATTTGTTTGGTTGTAGGAAAATTAAGAAAATTAGATTTTTAGAATATCATATATATATAACTCTAATTCTATTGTAAAATTACACCCCTTCTCTTGAAATACTCTGAAAGTAGGTAAAAACAAAGTAATTCCTATTTTTAAACAAATTCACCCACTCAATTTATCCAAATCTCCCCAGTGATGTGATAATTTTTATTTTTAAAAGCACAATCAGATAAAAACACACATTTTTTTGATTTTATGTTTTAAAATCCAATCTTTTCAGCATTGGCATAGTGTTATTATTAGTGATAGTTTGACAGTGGCTGTCTTTGAAAATGATTAGTTTTTGGATTATTTTTGGTTTTTGCAACACACTACCATTTTAAATAGTGTGTGTTTTGTGGAGAGTGTGTCCAATATAAAAATAAATTTTTTATAACCAACAGAACAACAACCCCACATTCTATCAATTCACTATTCAATAGTATTAAACAATTTTTAAAAATGGTTTAAAATACACACAAACTAAAACCACTCCAGAGAGTTACTACTTAATTTTTTTTTTTTTTTGTTTATTTTAAAAAGTATAAACAAATCAAATGAAACAACTGCAGTACACATCTGATATTTTGTTGTCCTTTCTTCTTCTAATTTAATTTATTAATTATATATTAAATTTTTTTAAATCAAAAAAAAAAAAACAAATATCTAACTCTATTTATTTAAATTAACATTTTAGAATATATAACTAAAAAAAAAATAATTAAATATCAGATATTTTTTTTATTACATATTTTATAGATATATATATATAAATAACAAACAAAAAAAAAATGGCATCATTTTTTTCATTATTTAAATCATTTGTTGGAGGTAATTCTCAATCTGAAGAACAGATACTCCAAGATCAACCACTAACCAGTAGTGGTTCAAGAAAAAAGAAATTGTTCAATTCCAGTTTACCAAAAAAGAAATTAAATAGTAGTAGTAATACTCTAAAAAAATTAAATATTTCCATTGGTTCTGATGATTCAACTGGTGGAATATCAAGACCTTTAAATTCATTTATAACTGAAATCGATTATTCAGGATACAATAGAGAGATTGGTATTGTAATTGATGATTTTGATTCAAATACCTCTTCAAGTACTGATGATTCAATGTCTGATTGTGACAGTTTATCTGGAAGTGGTGAGATTTTTCATCAATATTATTCGTCAAATGGTTCAATTCAATTTATACCAAAACAATATAACAATAACAATAGTAATAATAATAATAATAATCAACATCATGTGATTAAAGTTAAAGGAAAGAGTGGTCCAAAATTATTATCAATGAAATCTCCAAAATATTTTAGTTCAAGAAAACAGTCATTGTCATTGTCAGAGTCTTCCATACACATTTACCAATCTAATGATTTCTATTTTAATCATTTTTACTATATACTAAAGTTCCCTGAAGAGATTCAACTAAAGATAATGTCATTTCTACGTGCTAGAGATTTGATTAGTATCAGTAGCACATGTAAACTCTTTAATAGACTAAGTAACGAAAGAACACTATGGAGAAAGAACTGTTTCAAAAACCAATGGAAAATTGCAAAGAAGTATCACCCAGATTTTGAATACAAATCCTATTTCTTTGAAAAGTTGGCATTGTCATCGGTGAATTGTGCCAAATGGATTGCACCAAAGTTCTATGGTAGTCTACCAAGTAGACGTTTTAAACATACCTCTACTTTAGTGGGTAAGAAGATCATTTTCATTGGTGGACAAGAGACTGATACCAAGAGATTCAATGATATTATATACTATGACATTGAGAATCAGACTTTCTCCAAACCACAAATTAAAGGTGATCGTGTACCCAATTTCAGTAGACATACATCTGGTGCTGTGGGTGAGAAAATTTACATTTTTGGTGGTTTTGATGGTCAGTCTACAAACTTTGATTTGGCAGTCTTCAATACTGCCAATAGATCTTGGTCTAATATTCCAAAAGAGTTTATTGGTGGTAAATCACCAGTCTCCAGAACTAATCATGCTTCAGCTGTTGTTGGTAAAAATGTATATATATTTGGTGGTAATAATAATGATGAGTCTGGTAGATATCAAGTATTAGATGATCTTCATTGTCTAAATACAGAAACCATGGTGTGGTCTCAACCTGACGTTACAGGTGACAAACCATGTGCTCGTTCAGGTCACTGTATGACTGCAATCGGGTCTAAACTATACTTGTTTGGTGGTGGTGTTTGGAATGAATCTGATGGTTGGGTAGAGAAATTCAATGACATTCATGTATTTGATACTGATACCCAACATTGGACTAAACCAGTTGTAAAAGGTGATGTTCAAACCAGTACTTTTGCAATCTCATTCAACATTGGTAGATATCTATTTATTTTTGGTGGTGGTTCAAAACCAAGATTCTGTGTGACCAATGAGATTTATGTACTCGATACAGAGTCAATGTTTTGGTCTGTACCTTCTATTCAAGAACCTCGTCCACCTGCTAGAGATATGGGTACTGCCTGTGTGGCTGATGGAGAAGTTTATTTTATGGGTGGTTTTGCTGGTGGTCCAATTGATTATTTTAACAAATTGAAATTCAATTTCAAATCTCTTTCCAATTTGGGTAAACTGAATAATGACCAATTAGTACTACAATATAATTCCGGTAATAGTTATATGTAATACCCCTTAACAAAAAACTATTTAATATATAAAAATCCCAAAATAAAACTAAAAGAATAATATGAATATAAAATAGAAAAGATCTACATACGTGACTATTTAATATTTTATTATGTAGTTGTAAATTTAATGTAAACGGGTGTAGTGATGTTTATGATGTCTTTTAACAAAATAGTAAACAACACCAGCAGTAATGGCAACACCAACTGTAATTAAAATGATAATCAATGCAATTTTACCAGCATCTGATTTACTGTTTTTGGGTGATGGAGTGGAATCGGATGAGCTTGATTGAGTGCCTCCAGGTTGTATGCATCCAGGTTTATAGTTAATGATGCAAATTTCACCACAAACTATATCAGATTGTGCAATTAGAGCACTCAATGGATAGTCACCGGTATAGAATACATTGGAGTGATCACAATAGAAGAATTCAAAATTGGTATTATCAGAGAATGTATTGTCCCCAAAAGTGGCATCAGAGTAGATGACATTATTAATATATCCAGTATTTTCAACAAAAGAACTATCGAATAATTCTAATGTGGAGTTATCAATAGCTGAGAAAAATGAACCTGTGGATGATACACTGTTCTTGGTAAATTGAGCATTCATAATATTTAATTTGGATTGAGATGTCAATTGAAGGAAGTAATCTTTTAAAATATTTCCAGAAACAATTAAGGAATTTGAAGTTACTGTAGTAGAATTTCCAGAAAACAATAAACCATTTACATTGGTATTGTTTTCAAAGAATAACCCACTGATGAAAGTTTTACCTGAAATTTGGAGCAATGGGACTATTGTTCCATTGGGGAAAAGGGAGTTTCCAGAAAATCTAGATCCTTGGGAAATAGAAACACTTACAGCATTTACAATGCTTATCATTGGTTGATCAGCAATTTGATTGTTATTGAATACACTATTTGTAAGTGAAATATAATCTTGATTGGAGGTTATTAATGAAGATGTTGTATGACTGTTTATAAAATTACTATTCAAGATAGATAGATTAACATTGGAACCACTATAGATGATAGTTTGATTGGTTGATGATGTCATGTCTTGGAATGTGGAGTTAAGAATAGACAATGATATTTGTGTGTTATAACTAACCATATCAAAAAGTGGGTTAATAGCATTAACATTAGCAAAATTACAATCAAGAAGAGTAACATCAACATTGGTCATATTGGTTCTAGATTTTAAAAATGAATTATCTAGATTGGTGAGTGTCAAGTACTGTAAATTCAAATTGGTTGATCCTGAAGTTGCTCCAACTGGTTCATAAATAACCAATACCTTACTATCAGGATCGGTAAATGATAGAGTTGTAGTACCATTTTGAGATCCATTTAACATTATAGTTTGATTAAAAATGGACATTTGATGGATTGAATTTTCAATTGTATAATTTCCAATATCAAAGTTAAATGTCATTGTGGATGTTTGGTTCATATCCTCACATACTTTAAGTGCATTTTGAAATGATTCACATGGAGTCTCCTTTGTACAATTATTAGTGTTATTTGAAACACTGGAAATATAAACATTGCAATCACCCAGTGATAAATTAACTAAACTGAATAATACTATTAAACAAAGTATAATTACTTTCATGGTGTCTTGATATTTAAAAAAAAAAAAAATAATTGATTAAGATTTCGAAAAAACGAGTGGGTGGTTTCGAGCTGGAAAGTTTTAGATATTTTCAATTGAAAATTCTATCAATTTATTTTCTTAAAAAAATATATAAATTTATATTCTTTGGTAGTGATGATGTTTACTACGTCTGACGAAATAATATACAACACCAGCAACGACAGCCAATGTTATTGCAATTGCTAAGATAATAACTATAATTTTACCTGTACCCCATTTAGGTTTGTCATCAGATTTAGGGGTTGGAGTTGGAGATGGAGTTGGAATTACACAAACGTTGTTTGATGATAAGACATTATTAAAATAACATCCTTGACTGCATTCAACCTCATTGGCTTGCATTAATTGTTCATATTCATCATTGTTTTCCATATAGGTGATATTTGAGTTACCACAATAAAAGAATTTCCATGGTTGACCGTTACTTTGGAATGATGGATCAATATAATTAACTGTGGATTTATCGTTAATATTGGCAATGAGTCCTGAGGATGAGGTAAATGTGCAAAATGTGAAAGATACAATGGAATGGTCGATGGAGATGAACCCATTTTCAGAAGCACTGTTATTTGTAAAATTGGAGTTTTCAATAGAAATTTGAACTCCAAATTGAACGTTAACAAATGGTGTATATGGTGCCAATGTATTCTCTGTAAATTGAATTCTAGCCAGAGAACCATCATTATGTGACCCATAGACATATAAACCTACTAAATTCTGATTTTGTTTAAATTCAACATCCATAAAATTCCAAAAAGTAGAGTTTTGTAATGTTATCAATGCTGTTGTGTTAGTTCCGGTACCAGTCAGAACATTTCCATTGAACTGTGATTGATTTTCCAATAAAAAGGACATACATCTGAGAACATTAAACAATGGTTGATTACTAATTTGGTTTTGGTTGAATTGTGAGCTTAATATCATAATTTCGTCACCAACAGATGAGAACATTGAGTTTGTGACAATGTTGTTACTAACAATACAATCTGTCAATTTGAATTGGAATGATTGACCTCTGTAAATCAATGGAAATTGTTGATCTTGAGTAGCTACATAGTTCATAAAACTTGATCCGGCAATTGATAATACACTATCAATTGAAGCAATACCCACCAAATCAAATAATGGAGCAACTAAATTCATACCTTGACCATCAAAAGTACAATTTATCATAATAATATAGAAGAGTGAATTGGTGTTATTGGATTGTACTAATGTTGTTTCTAATCCCTGTATATTTAGATTTGAAAGTGAAAATGAAGTAAAACCATGACCAGCTTGATCAAGTAAAAGTACAGTTTCAGTCTGATTTACAAATAGCAAATTTGTATTACCTCCAATAGGACCATTAATTTCCAAAGTTTGGTTGAAAATTGATAATTGAAGATTAGCTGGTAGTGGATAGGTTCCATCGCCCAAATTAAATGAAATGGAACTAATATTAAGAGCTTCACATGCCTTGAAACCATCTTTAATAGTTGCACATGCATTCTGCATTGTGGAACCACATGTAATATTAGTGTTATTAGATGCTGAATCTATATAAATAATACATTGATCTGGTGCACTAAAAGCATTATTCACTAAAAGAACAAATAACAGTATTGTTATATACTTTATCATTTTTTTTACACTGTTGTATTTACGAAAATGTGATGTGAATTTTTTTTTTAAAAAATATCCTCGGAAGACCTGAAAAGTTAAGAATTGTCTTCTTAGATCCTTAAAATACTTTATTAATCAAATATGGTGTTTGCAGAGATAAAAAGATTTTCAGAGGACATATCAGTGTAGATATCTAGTGATGCATTTAAACCTAATTTGTGTTTAATATATAAATATCTACCAAAATCAATAATTCTCTTTGCACTGTATCCCAACACTTCTTTTCTCTTTTTTGTAAACACATAATCTGAATTGTAATCTGTTGTTGTTGTGGTAGTAGTGGTAGTGGTAGAGGTAGTGGTTGACAGTTGTTCATTTTCAACACTTTGGGATAGTGTGGCCCAACTTGATATAGAACAGAGAATTTGAAATTCCTCAGCAGTTAGTTTTAATTCATCTGCTATAAACTGCTGATTGATATAGTTATCATAGTCACAGAGATGGTGACAACAAGTTGCAATTCCTAAACCTTTGAAATTTAGTTTAAGATGTGGATATTGCTGAAATAGGGTATCTAGTGAGTTCAATGTTAAATCAGTTGCCATTCCACACAGATGTTTAGATATTACAACAAAATTAGAAATATCAGATTTAAGTATATCTATATTACCTAGATCCAAATGCCTTATATCAATTAACAGTCTTTCAAAATATGCACAGTTTGTCTCATGTTTTATAAATCTATCGGCATTGGAGAGTGATTTTAATTTCTGTCTATCAATGAGAATGTGACCTTTAGAATGCTTATCTAGAGCTTGAAATAGATGGTTACTTAATTTACCAGATCCAGAACCAAATTCTAAATATAGATAGTCTTTGGATAGTAGTCCACGACTATCCAGTATAGATACCATTGATGACTCTTGTTGAATGTGTTTTAGTATTCTACCATCTTTAAATATCCTATCAAATGATGAATGTATACTATTTGATATTTTCAAACCATTTGGATAACATTTACTAAATAAATAATCAATTTTCAAAGCCATGGCCTCTAATGTCTCTGTTGTAATTTTTGATAAAATAACTCTTGGTAATGACTTTATATCATTGTTCCTCAGACTATTAACATCTTTTTTATAATATCTAGATGATTCTAAATTCTCAACTAAACAACCTTTTAAATGTTTTTGTAAATTCTTTTCAAATACATAACTGTTTAAATTCATTTTAGAATCAGAACTTTTTTGTCTAATTGTCTAATTAACCATTACATACTGTTTAGGGTTATTTGGACATGTTATAATATTATTATCAGAAGTTGGATCAGATATAGATTTATGTTGTGTACAATAAACTGAACCATCTTTACTCTTTGAGGCTTTACAGAAATAAGATTGATGTTTTTGTTTATTTACAATCCAATATAGGCATCTATTACCATTGTTATCGATATCTTCTTGAGTAGGTTGTAACTTTAAAGGTATAGAGTGATCTATTGGTACCTTTTTAATATTTTTATTAGACATGTCTGTACAAATAGATATATAATTCGTAATCTAAAAAAAATGAAAAATTAATAAAACAAAGGAATTAAATACTAAAAGAGGACAACACCTTAGTGTTTAATTTAATTTAATTTTATTGAAATGTTTGAAATGTTTGAAATTGTATTAATGAAATTGGATTGAAATTAGATGATGGATTTGTTGGAATATTTGTAGGAATAATATTATTAATTTTGTTGTTCTGTTTATATTAAATGGACAAGCCATCTAACATTCTAATAAAAGTGGCAATTAAAAACCACTTAATTTTAATCTTAATATGAGTAGGGCTACTGATAAACCCTATCTATAAATAAAATAAATAGATTATTAAACTGTATCTAATCTAAGTAGCAATATAAACCACTCAAATCTTATACTTAAATATGAGTTGGAGGCTACTGATAAACCTACAATCTTCAATATATAAATATATATATAAATTAATGTTGATCTAGTGCTTCATGATTAAATGTTTAATTCAATTTAAAATTGATATACAATTAATCCATACACTAGAATTTAATTTGTTGAGTAACATTCTAATTATATAATTATTATTATTTTGGTTACTCTTAATTATTTGTTTAGTTACAGAACAACAATATTCCTACTTTGTATTATTATTATTAAAGTTATTATTTTCTAAATTTGAAACCTGATATTAAATATTAGTAATGAAAAGAAATAGAAAGAAAAGAAAAGATAATTACTTACCAAAAGAGATTAGTATTTTGATAATGGACTCTTTGGCATTCCAACAGCAAAGCATCTAGAACTGATTGTTTTAGATGCAGTTGAGCATTTGAACCAGAAATGATCTCTGACATCTCTGGAGCTAATTCTGGAACCGCAATCCCTGAGGCAGCTTTGAATCAGATCCTTACAAATTGGAGACAGATATTGTGGAATTTGGTATCTACAATAGGCGGTATTAGAGTCAAATTCTCACACAACCATTTCAAATAGGATGGATTCATATCAGCATTACCATAGACATCAGGATCGAATGGGTGGACACCAGTGACCATCATATAGAGCAAGACTCCAAGAGACCATACATCACTAACTGTACCATCATAGAAACCACCGTTAAGTACCTCAGGAGCTATACAAGTCAAGGAGCTTCCAACATCATTGAGGTTGTGGATATAGTCCATTACACCAAGACCAAAGTCAATAACCTTCAAGTTACCATATTTATCAATCATGATGTTCTGAGCCTTGAGATCTCTATGAACTACCTTTCTGTAGTGTGCATATGTAATTGCATTAACCAATTGTTCAAATAAATTCATAGCACATTTTTCAGAGAGGGCTCTATTGTTTACCAAAAACTCCATTAAAGTGGTACCTTTAATTAATTCCATTACCAGAAATACTTCATCCTTGCTTTCAAAAAAAGAATATAACTGAACTATATTTCTGTGACCACGGAGTCTCTGTAAAATTCCAATTTCATTTTGAATGGATTCGGAGTGTTCTTTACTAATACATTTAACTGCTACTTCTCTACCTGTAGAGATCTCCTCGCAGTGGTATACACATCCATAAGAACCACTTCCTAATCTCTTTATTATTTTATATCCTCTAATTTTCTTTTTTTGTTCAAAATTTAATTTAATTAAATTACATAGAAAATTTAAGAAACTAATAATTATTTGAATAAAAGCCAACATTATTAAGTCTGTATATCTATTTATCTGTGTATAATTATAAGCTTCTCTATATATTTTAATTTATCATAATAAAAAAAAAATTATAATAATTAATAGGTGTGTTGTTTTTTGCTTGTTCTCATATCACCATATGATTTTTAGGAAAGGAAAAATGATATGATTTTTTAAATTTATAATAAAATTCAAATATGATAATATATCAATTAAATGAGAAATTATTATTTATTGTTGTTTAGGAGAGCTTTAGTTGATAGCTTGGTAGTGATGTTGTTGTTTACGGTATCTGAGGAAATAATAAGCAACACCTACAAGACCACCAAGAGCAACACCAACAACAACAATGATAATTGCAATTTTTACAGCATCTGATTTCTTACCAGAGATATCATGGGAACTGTCTTGAGTTGAAGTTGGAGTTGGGGTTGGAGTGGATGGTAATTGGCAAACACCGTTATTTGAAACTAAATTTACACCATTAGCAATACAATTGGTACCACATTGAATGTAACCTGATGATACTAATTGATTATATTGATCACTGGTGGTTCCAACAAAGGTGATATTGGATTCTGAGCAATCAAAGAATCTGAAACCAAAGATGATATCATTGTAAGTTGTTTTTGTAAAGGTTGCAATAGAGTCATCTGAGACAGTGGCAATCAAACCGGTTGTTTGATCAATTTCAACACTGGTGAAGGTTAAAATAGATTCACTGACATAGATAAATCCAGTTTTAGAAGTAGCAGTGTTGTTTAGAGTAGCTTGATTAAGGGTCAAGCTAGATCCAGACATGGCAGTAATGAATGGACTAGCAACGGTATTTTGAGTAATTACAGTAGTAACAAAGGTGACATTGGATTTTTGATTGGCAGAGATACCAGTAATACCAGTATTGAAGATTAATTTACCACCAGTATAGAAGATGGTTGAGTCAGTAACTTGAATGAGTGGGGTAACGTTGGAGGTGTTACCAGCAATCAAGGAATTAGAGGTAAAAGTGGTACCTGAGAATCCAAAGGTTGAGGATTGTACTGCAAATAATGGGTTATCACTAATTAGGTTTAGTCCAATTTGAGAGTTGACAATGGTGAATTGATCATTTTGTGAGGTAAAGAGTCCATAATTTGCAGTGTTGTTTTGGATGAGAACATTGTTGAAGTTAGCAATAACATTAGAACCTTCGTAAATGTTGGCAAAGGAACCATCAGTATTGGAGAATCCTGAGAAACCAGTATTTTGTACTGAGAAACGTAGGGAATTGTTAGCGGTAGTTGGACCAGCTAAATTGAATAGAGTTGCATCTTGTTGACCAGAACCAATGAAGGTGCAATTGGTGATGGATATCAAGAGGGTTGTGAGGTTTACAGAAGCCTCGACAAAAGTTGCACCTAAACCTTCAAAGTTCAAATTGGAGGCAAGGAAACCAGTGCTAGTGACATTACCAATATCTGCTGGTTCTTCAATGTAGAGAACTGAGGAATCTTGGTCAGCAAAAGTAATGGTAGCAGGTGCATCAACATTACCACTCAAAGTAATGTATTGACCAAAAATGGACAATTGAATGTTATTTGGAATTTGGTAAGTGGCGTTATTGACAAAATTAAATGTCATGGTTTGTGTGAGGTTTTGGTATTCACATGCTTTGATGGCTTTATATAAAGTTGGACATGGACTAGCTAAAGTACCACAAGTGCTACTGTTGGTGTTATTAGATAAATTGGAAATATAAACCATACAGTTATTATTTTCATTTTGTGCAAAAATTTGACAAACTAATAATAAAACAAATACTGATAAAATTGATTTTAACATTGTGTTCTTTTTTTTTCTATTTGTTGTTTTAAAGAGATAAATATCTAAAGAAAAAAAAAAAAAAAGTTTTTTTAATTTTTATGATGGGGAAAGATATTTTTAAGTGAATTAAAAACCGAGTAAATTGTAGTAATTTCCCACCATGAAATCAAATGAAGTCGTCATCTTAGGAAAATATCGGGAATCATTTATTAAATTTATAATAATGGGTAATTGGAAGTTAATTTATCGTAGGATTGTAAAGCATGTTGTTTTCTATAAATTATAAAATAATAGGAAATGATACCAATGATTAGAGCTGCACTGGAAACTGATAAAATAACAATTAATGCAATTCTAGCTGATTTAGTTTTAGAATTATTGGTTATTGAAGGAGTTGGAGTTGGTGTTTGTGTTAATAGACAATTTGCACTATTACTATAGATTCCATTAATTTGACAACTATTGTCAAGACATGTTACTTGTGATTGTTGTATTAGTGAATTTATATTAATACTAGTGGTATCTTGGAACTGAATAGAACTATTAAAACAAGTGAATAGATGAAAATTGGTATTGGAATTTAAGGTAATTTGTGAAAATGTCACATCTGATGAATCAATTTCACTAATATTACCAATGTTATCTGAGAATTGACAGCTCTCCAATGATAGTGAACTATTGAATGTGGTGATAAGTGGTCCTATATAAGACCAATTATTTGAAAATATAGTTGATGTTAAATTTACTATAGAATTTTGACCACACCACAAAAGAGTACTCTGGTTATCTACTTGATTGGAACTGTATTGTAGATTTGTTAACTGTGCAACACTATTTGAAAATAACCAAATACCACTTATATTAATATTCATATTCAATTGAACTGATTCAATGAATATTTGTTGACTTTCAATTGACATTAAAGAGTTGTACATCTTATCACTACTATGATTGTTCAGTAGTATATTTTGACTAAATATACTTGTATTTACTCTAATTTGATTAGATTGTCTAATGTCAATTAAGTGACTTGAAATTCGGTTATATAGGAACTGACAATTATTTATATCTATATTATCACTATTTGATATTATTAATGACTGATTTTGATTTAATTGGTTATCTAAAAAGTTGGAGTTTAACAATTTTAAATTGATATTAAATCCAGTGTAGAATGATGATGTGGAATTGGAATAAGTTGTATTGGTAACTTCAAATTGAATTGGCACCGATTCACTATTCAATGTAAATAGTGATTGTGGTAATGTTATATTTTGAAAATTACAATTGTCAATATTTACATTTACCATAGTTTGATTACTATTTACAATTAGAAATGGCGCTTGTAGATTGGAAATTATGATATTTGACATGGTGAATCTAGTGATTGTAAATTGTGAATAATCAGGTTCATTAATTACCAATACAGTTTTTGAAGTATTGGTAAATGTAAATGTAGTAGTACCATTTAAATCACCATTTAATATAACTTGTTGACTATATATTGACATTTGTTCTGAACCATTCGGAACCTCAAATGTACCATTACCAAAATTAAATGTCATTATACTGGTTAATTTTCTATATTCACATGCTTTTATAGCTTGATAAAATGTTTGGCATGGATCATCTATATTCATCCCACATGTTTTATCAGTACTATTCCCAAAATTGGATATATAAATATTACATTCCCATCTACAATAAATAAAAGTATAATGTAATAGAACAATAAATAAAATAACTTTAATCTTCATTTGTCAATAGATAAACAATTTCAAAGTGAACTAGTTCAAAAAATAATCACTAGTTATTTTGAATTCGACGTCATCTAAATTGGAATTTTGAAATTTTAAATTTTGTGGAAATATTCATACTGATTTCTTATTTTTAAATATCTTTTTATTATTTCCTAAAAAAAATAGGAATAAATTTTTCTTTTTATTTTGTTTATTGACAAATTTCGGTTATTAATAACTTTATAATTTGAGATGTTGAATGGTGAATGCAAAGGATTTTGAATTTAGTTTAACAATCACTACGTACATATCTTTAAAGATGCAATTGTTTCTAAAGAGTAAATGTCATTAGTTTTTAAATTTAAAAACTATGGCTATTTTAATGTTTCTGTGTAATTTACAGTATTCGAGACTAATGAGTTTAAGAATCTCACCACCAATGATCTTAAATCTATTTTTTCAAAATATTTTTTTTCAAGAAAGATGTGATTATTATGGCTACACCATATTCAAATACTCAATTGAGGATTTTCATATTTTCACATTTATTAAACAAAACAGAGGTTAGTCTGAATTAGACAACAGTAGGGTAAAACTAACCTGTCTCACAACGGTCTAAACCCTATAAATTACAACCAATTTTTTTTTACACATAAAAAACAGTTTTCATTCTTTCAACAATGAATACAAATAAAATTCAACCAACATCAGAAACAATGTTGACATTCAACTATACAATAGGTACACAAGGACATCAGGTTGAGGAAGGTATGTAGATTTTTTGAATAGTATAAAGCAGATAGTATTAATAAATTGAAATAATTAGAATACTGTGATATATTAAAACATTTAGTAGATAATGGTAATCAAAACTTCTTTAAATCAAATAATGTAAATATTTTGTTTGTACCAGGAAATTCAACATAATATTAACCTATCTTTATAGAAAATAGTCACCTATGGAAAAGATTTTCCTCTTGAGGGAAGAAAAGAAACAATGGATATATTATGTCAAGAAACTGAAAAAAGATTTAAAAATAGATCAGAAAGAGATCAGAAAATTCATCCTATTTTAGTAGCTGCTGGATCCCCAGGTATTGGAAAAACCAGAGTTTTGGTTGAATATCCTAAATATATAAAAGAAAATAAGATTGGATACCCGAACTATAAAGAGCTATATGTATCGTATGGCAGTGGTACAGCATTCCAAGAATTGCACGAATTAGAAATAGGAATAGTTACATCATTTTGTTTGAGGATCATAGCCTATGTCTATAAATTAAACACACCATTTTTAGATCTATTGCTTTTATATAAAAAAAGATATCCTTCAAGAAAACTGACTTTGAATGAGGTATTAGCACACATTCAGAGCGAAGAAGGAAAACCAACCACTATTCTATTGTCAGTAGACGAGTTCCAAAAGATGTTGGTTGATAGAAACACCCCCCAGAAATCTAGAGCCTATCTAAAAGAAATTGTTACTGGAATTGGGTCTCTCCTCTGCCATAGTCGTGATAATATATTTTTAGTGGCTGTCTTTGGTGGAATTTTATTAACACCACTCTCTCAAGTTATTTTCACTTCGGGTCACTATTGCATAGCACTTCCCATACCAATCTTGTCTTTAGACCAAATGTTGAATATTGCTAAAGGTATTGATACTATTCGCCCACGTGTAGAAGAGCAGAGATTTAAATACTGCCTTTATTTAATAGGTGGTTGGCCAAGAATATTAGAGAGGTTTTTATTTGAAGTTGATAACCTTTTGGAAAAAAGTAATGGCACTGAACAATACTATACTGATGCAATTGGAAAAGCAGAATCATACCTGACCAATATCTATCGTGATCAAATAACTACTGAAGACCAAACAAAAATTCAAACTCTATTGGCTTATAGTTTCACTGGTATACCTGTAACAAGTTGGTCCGCTGAATACCCAAAAGGTTTGGGACAAACATTTGAAGAATTGGAGTTTTTGGGATTAATTACCAAATATATAGTATCCAATGCAACCTTAGTTGCCATTCCACCTATTGCAGTAAATTTGTGCAAAGATGACCACTTTAACTCTATCCGAGGTATAAAGAATATTCTGAAGTATGGATCTCACTGGCAGAGTTGGGAAAAATTCTGTGCACAATTACTCGTAGTAAAACTATCAATGTTTCACTACCTTGATGTAAAGAGAATTAAAATGACTGAATTATTAGGTCAAGATGCTATTAATGCACCATCATTAAATAATAAACCCATTGACATTTCGGATCCAGGGCCAAAATATGAAACATTAGATCACCAATATAGAAAAGAGAATATTAATAGAGAAAAAGTCTATTTAAATGCTACGGGGGCTGCATTTGATTTGTTTATATGCAATGGAAATGTTATGATTGCTGGTCAAGCAAAATCGAAATTTAATGTAAAATTAAAAGAAAAATTAGCTGACATAGAATATAATAAGACTATAGATGCTATCACAAATGGGTTAATTTCTGATTTGCTCCTTGAAAATGTTTTCTTAGTAATTTTTGCCAACATGGATTCAGGAATAGTCAAAAAAGAACTCCACAAATCTATGGTGGTTGTTGACTATACTACCCACCAATTCTTTGGCCCCAATATGAGACTACTATTGCATTATTTTAGATCAAATTAAACTTTACATCAAACCCACATGGTAAAATATATATTAATCAACAATAAATCAAAACAAAATTTTATTTTTATCCTTTCCTATAAAATTATCCTTTTAATCCAACAGTTATGCAAAGTTTAGTTGCTAAACTAAAATTACGTAATGAGACGTTTTTTGAGAAGCTGGCAGGCCTTTTTTGTAAATATACAACAATTCCAAATTTAAATTCAAAAATCCCAAAAAAAAAATTGTGCATTTTTCAAATATCTCTCCTAGGAGAATTTATGGATACACAGTGTAAACTTGAAGACAATAACAAAAATAAAAGTAGAATAAAGTATAAAGAGAAAAAAGCTGAACAATGGAACATCTATTGCAATAGAATTCCTGCTCTTATCGAAACGATCGCAAACCTTAACATTGATACTCAAAAGACTAGAGAGCATTTTGAATCAATCAAATGTGCATATACCCAGCTTAAGACATCAATTACTGGATTACTTGAGGCAGATAGATAGAAAAAAGGAGATGGAGACGAACGAAATAAACTATTCAAAAACTATCACCAACTTCAAACACAGAAGACAGATTTTGGGAAGTATTTTAATTGGAGATGTGTTATAACCGAATACCCTTTGGTAACGCTCTATCATTTTTAAAATTTCACCAATCACATATTTTAGAGCAATTAGCGATGTGAAAAAAACCCAACACCCACCTTTAATGGATAAATATGGACTAAAAAAGCCACAAATAGAAGCAAACACTTGGGATGTTTTTGAAGATGACTTCCCTTTACCTCTGACTAACAATGTCTGACCAAGAGCTATAAACGAATGCAACACAGTGCAGCAAAAAGAGGATATCAAATTATGAGTGAAAGTTGGGTTAGAGAATACATCACAGTAAATCAGAAACAATTTGTCGTTGTGAAAAAAAGAAACTATTAGAGACAGAAGGTACAGTTAATGGTAGATTTGACATACAAAATTTATCTGATGAAAAAAAGACAATGTATGAAGAAGTTTACAGGCATACATTGGCTTTTCCCAAACAAAGACAATCATACAAAATTCAAAAGGACTCTGTTCTCAGTAACATTGAAGGAGATGAGTGTATGATCGTATTAGACTTTTCACAGCTCCAGGTACAAAACACCTTTAGACAAGATCTGATCATCTGTATATACCGTAACTATGGAACCCAGGGTATTGAACAACTGCAGATTCTGAAAACATACCACTATGTTGCTCCTCCTGGTACATCAGCAGATATAAAGTTTGTCATAGGTTCAATATCCCATCTATTAACACACTATAACGTATTAAACGGAATAAAAAGGGTTTATATTTGGACAGATGGCTGTGGAAGACAGTTTAAACTTACAACTAACTTGGTGATGTGGGCCTATCTTCGAAGAATACATAAACCAGACATTGAAATGATTTATAATTTCTTTGGATCATATCATGGGTTTAATATTTGTGATGCTGCAAAGAGAAAATTAAATCAATAAACTCTGGAGTAGCACTCAGAACGAACACACAAATAATTGATTGTTTAAAGTCTATGAGCAACACTGATGCCACTCACAGTTTTATCACTTCCAATAAACTAGAGATGAATCATAAACTTGTGGGAATCAAGTCCTATCACATGTTCAAAATATTAGATAACTTAATGAGTCTATATCCACTCTCAACAAACACTTCCAGAATTTGATTTTTCATTCAATTCTCTTGATCTTCAATCCATTGAGAATAGTATATGCATCAATCCCAACCTAAAATCTATTTATGAACCATTGATTTTAGAAAGAAATCAAGTTACTGATCTTGGCACTATTGATCTATATGACACTGTTGATCTAGATGACACTGATGATCTCGATGCGAAATCAACTACGGCACAATACCAACCTGCTGGCAGTTGAAACAGCAGAGATACACTTAGGAGTAATTATTTCACTGAATATTGCATTGAAGGATAAAAAAAATAATATGAGATAGAAAAATACCCAGTTCATGTTGGCCAAACAGAATTTATCTAGTTAATAGATATATTATTTTTTTTTGTAAATTAAATATATTTATAAAGTGTGGTTGTGTGTGATAATAACATAATAAATAATGCATAAATATTTAATATTTTTTTAATTCTCATATTAACATATGGACTCAACATGCAAAGAACACAAATGTATAGCAATTTGGAGAGAAAATGACCAACCAATTGTAATGCCATTTCATGATTGGTATAATATTGAGCGTTCATTTGTAAATTCAAAATGCACTGAAGAATGCATATCTAAATTAATTGGTTATTGTCAAGCAACAAAAAAATGGGCAGACTACCAAATTGATATGTTATCGAGTTTAAAACTAGGTGTCGAAGGCGTTTACCCAACCGATAGTACAATTTCTGATTATTTAGAGAATTTAATGAGTAATGAAGAGAAGGATCGAGAGATCAAAAAGTATTTTAAAGATTTAGAAACATTGGACCAATATATAGAAAAAGTAATGAGAACATCAGACAGAGTTACACCCAGAAAAACTGTGAATAAATCAGAATTTAACAAGCCAACCCAGGAAACAGCAAAGTTCCCTTGAAATCTCTTGGTCAGATTTTTTGTAATTTTTGCAGTTCAAAATAAAACAAAAAAAATATAACAATAATAATAATTATTATTTTTTCAAATCTTTTTATAAAAATTATTACGTTTGCAAAGAATAATTTATTTACACATTTTACACATTTCATTAATGAAAAGAAAATTAGAAGTTAATTCTTCAAAACAACAAAATATTAAAAGAAATCATTTTGATTTTAAGGTGAGTTGCGATTAATGAATTAAGTTAAAGATATATTTAAATGACTAATATAATTTATTAGATATTCACAGAAAATGATATTTATATAAATATTTTTAAATATCTATGTTTTGAAAATAATTTTAATAGATTTTATTTAGTTTGTAAAGATTGGTATGATAAGTTTATTAACAGTAACAATAGATTATGGAGAGAACTATCAGTAACAAGATGGTGTGAATTAAATAGCTATACAAATTTATTCTCACCAACATCAAAGTATTTTACAATACCCGAATCAAAATCGAAATTTAAAATATTTTATGATGGATCAAAAGGAGAACCAACACCAAAATATGTATATGATGAAGTTCAGTTCGGTAAACCAACTATAACATACGAAAGCAATCAATATAGAGCAAGTAATAAACCACCAGTTCAATATCTCATTAGAAATAGAAATAGTTTACCAAAATCATGGCAGGAGATATTTAAAGAGAGATATATTAAAGAGAATATCACTAGAAAGTATTTTAAACTTCATCTTAAACGCTACCGTAAACAAGAGGATAAACGATATATAATGAGGAAAGTAAAATCAATTTCAAGTGTACCATCATTGAACAAATCAATCTACACTAATATTGAAAATACCAAAATCATTCCCATATTAGATTCTGTAATATACAGTGATCTAGTATCACAAAGAGATAATTACTTTCATGATATTGATCATGGAATGGAGCAGATAGACTATATGCTCTGTAGAGGTTCTATAATGAATTTAAATGGTGATATTGTAGAATTCTCATTTAGACTGTTACACGCAATAGAGGGTGATAGGAGTGATGCATTTTCTAGAGATCCATATGCTCATATTCAATTTGGTAAATATTACCATGTTGTTCCACAACTGGAATGTCATAATGGTGAATATGATTCTAGCCAATACTCAGCTTATTACCAATTTATGAATCAAATAACTAAATTAATCAATGGAAATACTCCAATATTCTCCATTACAGATATTGAACAACTCATTAGTTATATCATCCCTACATATGCATATAATAATCAATACTATCAGTTTTACCCTCGTGGCGGAGAAAATAATATCACCACTACCAATGATATACCTACCTCTACTAATAATAGAACAACTTGCAATAATAATCCTAATATCACAGGAAATATAACAATATTCTCAAATATCATTAAATATTTATCAAAGGATAATGAATTTAATAGATTATTTTTAGTATGTAAACAATGGACTCATAATTTAAATTATAAAGAAGCAATCTGGAAAGAAATTTGCTTTGAAAGATGGAAATATTTAGAGTTTTATAATAGTGTTCAATGTATTGAAAATTTAGAAAATAATACAATAGATAATAGTAATAATATTAAGAATAATAAGAAAAATGAAGGTAATATTATTAAAAATAGAAATTCATATCCTAATAAGTGGTCAACTCTATTTAAAGAAAGATATATTAAAGAAAATATTATTCTTAAATATTTTAATTTTAATTTACTTTCAATTAAAAGAGCAGATAAAATTGAAAAGTTGATAAAAAGAATCATTGATATTATAGAGATACCATGTCTAGATAGAATTAGATATTATAAAGATATTGATAATATTCATTTAATTGGATTATTGGATTCTGTAATATTTAGTAATTATAAAATTAACAGACGTGATTTCTATGGTGGTATGGATTCTGGTATGGGATTAAAAGAATCAATGTCGTTATCAGGTACATTATTAAGTATTCAAGGTAAAATCATTCCATTTTCATTTGATTTATTCTGGTGTATTGAAGGTGGTCATTCTGATGGATATTATAGTGAAGGTGGTTTCATTTTTTTTGGTAATGAACAGTTTGAAATTGATTATGATATCTACCCTAATGAAGAATACCCACTATTTGATGAATTTATATCAAATACAACTAAGTTGATTAATGGTGATATGGATATATTTACTTCACAAGATACCAAAACATTTTTAAAATACATACTACCCAATTATGTATTCAATAACCCTTATTTTAATTTCTATGAATTAGATAATTGATTACTAAAAAAAATAAAAAATGATTAAACTTTTTCTTTTTTAATGAACACACAAGTGAGGGAGGATTTTGTCAATTTTATTATAATAATGCTAATATTTTAGAATAAATAATAAATAAATTGTAACAATGATAATAAAAGAACTGAGGAAACTAATTTAGAAGAAGAATTTGGAGTATCATCATGATCACCACCATCAACTACAGTTCTAGTATCAGGATCAACACCCTTGAATAATAAACGAGAACGCTTTACAACTTGTTCACCAACTCTAGTACCCATATCTCTACCAGTATAATCTGAGAAATCATAATGGATACCTCCATAACGTCTAGATAGACCTGCTTGTTCGGAGGCTGCTGAAAAGGTATCCCATTTCAATACAATATCTTCAGCAGGCACTGGATCTGAACATGTTGCTTCAATTTGAGAAGAACCCTTCTTGATAGTTACAGAGTCACCAAATGCATCGCTTCCAGTGAACATTTGAAGAACTTTAGCAGCAGAGGCACTAAATGTACTGTGACCACTAGTGAAATCAGGGAAAGATGGTGTTACAAAATATTTGTCTTGATATGGAATCCAATCAGCTAAATCATAGTCTACATGGTTTTGACAAGGTCCATGCCATCCATTGACCATAGTTCCTTTAAAGAGATATGGAATCATAGTTACTGGACGAGCATTATCAAAGAATCTCTTGGTATCCCAACATGCAATACCAGCATCCATAACAGCATTACCAAGCATAAAGAACAACTTAATATCCTTATCTACAGAGTGTTTATCTCTCTCTGAAACATATTGAGCAATTTGACACCAATGACCTGGAGTTAATACAGTGTTTGGACCTTTAGCCCAATACTCTGCAACTGATTTAATAAAATCAGTTATATTTGATGTGAATCCAATCAATTCCTGAGCAGATTTAATTAAATCATCTCTGGTACTATTAAATTTGGCGTAAGGTGGTGGGTTTTTGGGTCTGAAAAAGGCACCGGATTTCATGGAGAATGGTCTTACCATTGTCCAATGTGGAGTTGTAAATGATTGTTTATTTAAGTTACCATCTTTCTGTGGTACTAATAATGGTTTCCAATTATCTGGAGATCTTAATGGAGCTGGTTCAACATCGTTAGCTGGGGAGTAATTGGTATAATCACTATATGGTTTACCTTCATTTATATTACCCAATTGATTAGATCCATCATTAACTCTATTTTCCATTGTATATTTTGCAGCTAAATTACCAACACCACTTGGACCAGAACTTGTTTGGGTAGAGTTATCATTGATATCATAACCATATTGACCCATTAGATTATTATAATAATTCCTATAAGCAAGTTTCAATGAATTATCAAATTCATATAAAATTAATATTTATATTAATTTCTAACTATTTATAGTAATATTAGGATACATACATTGATTTTGAATAAAACTGTGAGACCATTCTATAAGCAGCATAGGATATTGCTTTGTTCATGTCATCAGATTTAACATCAGTTGGTGGATAACCATTGGTGAGATTTCTCAACATGTATACACCTCTAGCTGGTGAGTTATAGAATGCCCAAGCATCGTACATTGCAGTGTGTACCAATGCAATTGATCTCGAACCTACAGTTGGAGGTGGACTAGTCTCAACAATACCTGTTAACAGAGCATTATTCCATTGAATTACAATGTTGGCACCTTGGTAATCTTTTACAGTCTCTGTATTAATAGAACCAATTAACACTGCAGCAATGGTAACAAATACCAAAGTTATAATATTGTTTTTCATTATAGTGATGTATTATAAAAAATAGAATAATGTTTTTATCAGAGTTGTTTAAAATTATTCAGATTTAAAATAGTGTTTGTTTGTTTTATGAAAATAACAACCAAATAAACTCAGATTTATTTTATATCAAAAAATGTGTCTTCATTACTATTGTCTCATTTCCTTAAGAGTGTTATATTTTTCTTTTTAATATATCAAATCTTATATATTTGTACTCTTGAAATATAACATTTGACTTTCTGCATCTCAAGAGATTTTAAAAAAAAAGGTTATTTTTATATATGTATATAGAAATGAAATAAATATATTCTTAAACAACAAACATAGATTTTAAATTTAGAAGGAGAAATGACTAAAAATTTCTTATCTAATTAGCAGTATTTGAGTTTCTTTATTATAAGTTTTTAAGACTTTTAGGTTAATTTTAAAGACCTATTATAAAACTAAAAGAAACAACACATCAAGCTATGGAATTATATTATTAATTTAAAAAAATCTTATACCACTATAATTAATTAAGACTTACTCCCATTTAAAAAAATCACAGATTAATCTAAATTAATAATATAGACGGTGTATTAAATAGACCTCTTTGGGAGATTTAATCTTCAGATATATTATTTTTGGATATATTCTTGTAAAAATTTAATTTTTGTCTTCCTAGCTATCCATTTTATCATGGTTTTTCTTATTTCTAGAGTACCATATGAAGTAGAAACTATTAGGGTCTTTCCTGACTACCTTTTATGTATACTTTATACTAATCTATACTGTACTCTTGTGTAACTTGGTAAGGAGCATTCTTACATTTAAATCATAGCTTTTTCAGAATTTTTTTTTGTTAAAGGCGTACCAATTGATACCCTTATGCCCAAACCCCTAACATGTAGGAGTTGGATCTAAAGTTTATTTATGTACATTGAAAAGGGCCATAAAATGGTCTGGTATTAGAATTTGTATTTGTAAAGTACTAAGTATTAACAGTTACGCTAAAAGGTCTTAAGATGATAGTCATCCATTCCTGACTACCTTTTATGTATACTTTATACTAATCTATATTGTACTCTTGTAACTTGGTAAGGAGCATTCTTACATTTTAGATAGCTTTTTCAGAATGACTTTCAAAGTTTTTTTTTGAAGTTAAAAAGATATCCTCTTTAGTATAGTGGCAGTACAAGGCTCTTGTAAAGCTTAGACCCTGGTTCAATTCCAGGAAGAGGCATTTTTTTTATTTCGTCATACCCTCTGAATTTTTTGTGTTTTTCTCCTCTCCTGGAATGCCCAGTTATGTATTTATGGTAAAAATACGAAATACAAAAATTTGGTTTATTCTGTCGTAAAAATCAAAAATATCCAAAAAATCTTTTGTCTCTCACGAATAGCAGATATTAGAGACTCTAGGAGAAGAGACTAACATATATTTCTTGTGAATCTTTGATCAAAATTATAGTCTCTAGATGGAGTCTTATAATCATCTCTATTATAATCTCTATTTGAATCTCTTGAAGGTGTTCTATTACTATGATAACCACTCTTTGAGAGCTATCATTGATTCTTTTATAATCCCTATCTCTATCATTATATCTATCTATCTATCTCTGTCTCTATTTTAGTCTATTGGTATCTCTTGAAGGTGTTTTGTAATCATTACGATGATGTATATCTCTGTTACCATCCTTGGGTTATTATATAACTAATATTAGATTATGACACCTGGACCACAAACAACCACAGTTTCATCAGGATGAGCTACTACACCAACAACCACAGCAGGAAACAGTAATGTAAATAGTATTTCTGGTAGTGTTGATAGTACAGTGTATCATCATCATGATCACCCACCATCGGACCAAATAACACAAGTAATAATAACAACAACACTTCTGCTAAATTCTACCACTACTACTACTACTACTAGTAAATCTATTCCAGTACCAAATTATGATGTTAATGATGACACTTTACCCAAAGGTCAAAAGGTTTCTACCTATCTTGAGCATTATAGCTCCCTGACTAAATTACTTTCAATGAGGGAAAACATAAAGAGAATAGTGTTCTTAAAGACTCTTGCACCAATAAATATAACTTGAACAAAAGAAAAGAAGAACAAAAAAAAACCAAGGATATAACCAGTCAAACAATTAAATTGTCTGCTCTTAGTTCCATTCATGCCAATCATGTTACCAGTAATGAATATATCTCCATCACTGATGATTCACCTGTTGATGATTTTATAACTAAGTTTATGAATCCATATGACCAACAACTCTTTCATCACCCTATCTATTCGGTATTCAAAGATTATCTGAGATTCCAAATCTACCTATTTTATTTCGAAGGGTATGGTAAAAATACGAAAATTTTAAAATTTTGTGGTATATATGTTCAGTTATTCAAAAAGGTGGATTTTAAAGGTAACTTTAAAATAAAATAGGGTTTTTACAAATTTTTGAAACATAATAAATTTAATTATTTATAAATTTGGATTTTGATTTTTGGGAAATGAAACAACTAGTTTCTAAAAGTAGAAAATGATTTCGAATTAGAATAGATTTAGTATATTTTATGTTTTTAGTTTTTTTTTTTAATTTTTGATTATCAATTTTTAATTTTAATTAATTATTTTATAAAAGAATGGTTTTAGCATTATTACCGATAACCGGTACCTACGCATCTATATTAGCAGGATTCTATGTATATTTATCAGTTGATGTCATTAAAGAAAGATTAAAAGTCAAATGCTTAATGGGAGATGGTTCACAATCATTAATTAGAGATATTGTAATTAAATCCAAAGATAATAGTATTGGTAGTATTGATATTCACAAATATGAAAAAATGTATGCTTCTATTCGTGCACACAGTAACTTTTTTGAATATGTACCATTGGTTTTGACATTAAGTGCCATTATGGAACTCAACCAAGTTTCACCTCTATTCCTCAAATCTTTAATGGGTGTATTTACCATTGCAAGAATTGCTCACAATCAAGGTATTAAAAAGGACTTTAAAGGTGTTGGAAGAACTTTAGGTGCCGTCACTACTTTTGGTACTATCGCCATTGCAACTGTCACTACTTTTTATCTTAGTAATAAAACTTTAATTGATTCTTATTTATTTGCTTAAATTCAAATAAATAGTATATATCATTTAAAAATTAAAAAAGGTGGAGAAGTATAATCATATAACCCTTTGATTTTTTAATAATAAAAAAGTATTAAGATTAATTGGAAATATGTATAAACGGATTTAAATTAAAAAATATCTGGTTTATCAGTTCATGTTTTGTAAAAACACTTGTTTTGATGTAGATCTTTGCAAAATTAAAAAATCATTTTAATTATTATAAAACTCTAATTGAGATTTTTTAATTAACGATTTTATCTCGATTACTAACACACTTTTTTTTATTTTTTTTAAAAACAAAAAACCTTTCTACTTAATACCAATAGTTAAGTTTATTGTTGTTTATTTATACACCTCTATTGTGAAATCTATTTTATATATACACATATATCTAGTTTAGTCTTAAGTACCATCTTGAGAGCACTAAACAATGGAAGTAGATGAAAATGTAGTAGATATTGTTAACACCAATGATGATAGTCAACATGAACCACCAAAAGACAAAAATAGAGCAGCAATTAAGATTCAGTCCATATGGAGAGGATTTACAGCTAGAAAAACTAAAAAATTGACAATGCGTTCCATTGTTATGATTCAGAAATGGTATAGAGGTTTTAAAGCCAGACAACAATACAAGAAACTATTAGCTGATAGTAGATGGCTAAAAGAAACTCCAACTTCAACTGCACCACCTCTTACAATTGTATGTATATTTACATTTTCAACGAATTACTATTTTTTTTTTTCAAGATATTTTTTCAATGAAAATCAAATTAATATTAATATTAATAAATTATTTATAAATGAATAATTATAGATTAAAAAAACAGTTGGAGCAGCAGGTAGAAAGAGGCCATCTAGAGGATTTAAACCACCAACTAAAGAAATTGTATCAACAGATTCATTTAGTGGTGAAGATAGTAATAGTGGTGAAAATAATGAGGATGGTACAACAGAGACTACACAACAACAACCCAAGGTATCACTTATTGGTGGTATGGGTATGCCAGCAATTCCAAAATTTGATCCATCACAGATTACACTAAAAGCAAGACCTAGATTAAAGGAAGATAGACATAGTATAGGATCACCAGAACAATTACAGGCTCTAAGTGGAGGTGGAGATTCAAATCCATTAAATAATTTAAGAAAAACTGTTTTGAATCGTAGTCAAGATGTTGACCCACCAACTAAACCTGAACCACAACCATTCTTTTCACCTCAGTTATTGAGAAAATCAGTTTCAAAAACTACACCAACTAATCTAGACCCTATTGATAGTGATCAACCAAAACCACCAACATTTCCATCACCACTATTACTTAAAAAGAAAGCAAATTCATTTATGGTTCCATCGACTTCTTCTTCAACTACATCAACATCAGCACAATCAACACCAACATTTAATAATGATGCTATTCAAAATAATTCAGAAATACCTCCACCTTTAGAAATCAGTGATCAAGTTAAAACTTTTACAGAATTAAAGAAACCAAATATCCTAGCGCCAATGCTATTCTCACAAAAACATAATTCAACCAATTCATTACCTTCATCTGCAGATTCATCACCAATTTTAGCAAAACCCCAAATTAACTCAATTCCACCAATTGTTGATACATTTCAATTACCACCTCCAATTTCAAATACAACAACTTCAGTGGATCTACCTCCACCTCCAATGCCAATATTAAATTCTAAACCTATAGATTTACCTCCACCTCCTCCAATATTAAATCCAACAGATATATCAAATCTACCTCCACCACCATCAAGTATCCTACCACCACCTATCATTGGTACAGTAGGAACAGTAACACCAACTAATTTACCAAAACCATTAAATATTGGATTACCTCCTTCTACACTCAGTTCTATTAAACCAAATAATTTACCACCTCCAATGAATATTCCACCTCCTATTAGTAGTAGTATACCAGATTTACCACCACCAATTCCTATAATACCTACCATTTCAAATCTTACAAATCCCAATCCACCAATATTACCACCACCTATATTAGGTGATTTACCAAAACCATTAAATAACTCTACATCATCTCTACCTAAACCAATGGGTATTCCACCACCTATTTTATCAGATATACCAAAACCTTTAAATACCTCCTCAACACTACTTCCAAATTTACCAAAACCAATTAATAATTCAGCTGGAAATATACCACCACCACTACTAAACAATATACCTAAACCTATCAATACCTCCAGTGGTAATTTACCTAAACCTATTGGTATGTCTATACCACCCCCCATCATCAATAACAATAGCGAATTACCTAAACCAATTGGTATGTCAATTCCACCACCAATCATCAATAACACTGAATTACCAAAACCAATTATCAATAATTCAGCAGGTAACATACCACCACCACTTCTAAACAATATACCTAAACCTATCAATACCTCCAGTGGTAATTTACCAAAACCTATTGGTATGGGTATACCACCACCAATTATTGGTAGTACTAATTTACCACCACCTATCATCAATAACACTGAATTGCCAAAACCAATTATCAACACTTCAGCAGGAAACTTACCAAAACCAATTGGTATGTCAATACCACCACCAATTATTGGTAATAATAATTTACCTCCACCTATTATCAATCAAGTATCCAATGTAAATTTACCTCCACCTTTAATGTCGTCAGCTGGAAATTTACCACCACCTATATTAAATACTCCACCACCAAAAACTATTGGTGTTCCACCCCCAAATTTATTTATACCCAAACAACAACCAACACCTACAAATATGCCATCTATTAGTAATTTACCTCCACCTTTAATTTCATCTGCTGGTAATTTACCACCACCCATTATTGCACAACCACCACCATCAATATCAACATTATCTTCAACTCCAATGAGAAAAGAAATTAAACCAGGTTGGAAAGAATACGTAACTGACCAAGGTAAAAAATATTATCATCACAGAGAACAGAATTTGACAACTTGGAATTCAGATGATGCTTATCATTTAGTACCTGATATTACTACACCTACTTCTGTACCACCACCTAATATTCCACCACCTATTGCCACTACAAACAATAATAATAGTAATAACAACGCACCAAAAGTAATTAACAACACTAATGCAGCTGCAAAGAATGAGTGGAAAGAAATGGTAACAAAAGAAGGTATAAAATATTATTATAATGAGGCTACTGATACAACAAAATGGAGTAAACCAGCAGATGTTTCTCAAAACCCAGAAGCTAAAAAACAAGCAAAAGGTGTATTATCTAAATTCCTAAAGAAAAGACCTTCCAAAAATGATTTGGTTAAAAAGAATATTTTACCAGACGAATCTGGTAATTCAACTAGTACAACAACTTCATCCAAATCTAAAACTAAAAAGAAATAATAGATGTGTATTACTATATATAAAAACCATAACCCCAAAAACACCAACCATATAATATATATAACAAATTAACTATTTATAATATACTATAATATATACTACACCCACATACATCCTAAACTTGATTTTTTAACTTCTTTTTTGTTTTCTTATTGAGACCAATTGAAATTTCTTTTAAAATCTATAATATTACTATATCTATTTATTAGGAATTAAGTTATTCTCTACTAAATAAGGTACCTCAGCTGCTAACCATGGTGCCAACTATTGAATAATATTGTATTAATACTAATACTTTTAATTACTTTAAAATAAATTATACATACACCTAAAGCTAAGGCATGAGCAATACCAAAATGTGGAACATTTCTTGCCCACAATGGTTTAAAATGAACAGTTAAACAAATTTTACCTCCTCTATACATTTTCTCTGTCTTTCCTTCAAGTTCTGGAATTGCAATCTCTGGTGCTGTTTCTGGGTATGTTACTGGCATCTATAATAACAAATCACACAATCAATATTAAATATATAACCTATTATAAAGATATTTGAACCTAACATACATCAAATTCTAAATCAAATTCATATTTCTTAAAGTTATGAATATACCAACATTTTCCTTGCCATCTTGTACCTAATTGATTTGATTCAATTGTAAACCAATCATTATCACCTTTTTTATTAATTTCTACGTACTAGTATATACATTTATAAGTTAGTTCCAATACAATATTGTGGTAATCAATTTGAATAATTATTACTTTAATTAATGCTTGATATTCTTCTTTTAATCTTTCAATCCATTTATCACCGTCTCTTGGTGAAGCTTTAACAGTTAATAGAGGTATTTGTTGTAATGTTTGTTTAGTGTTATTATCCATATTCTAATCCTCACAAAAAATTTAAAAAAAAATAAACTCTTCTATTTTTATTTTTAAATTAAACACACGAAACAATCGTCTTTTTATTTCAAATTATTATAAGATTATTAATTTTGGTTTACAGTTAAACCAAATGAAGGTACTATAACTTGAAATATATCTTGATTTTCATCAGATTGATCAGGTATATCTCTTCCATATGGATCAATAGTTGAAAATATTTGCTCAAAATTTGGATTATCTAATGAGACAAAATAAAAGGAACCAGACATACTACCATATCCAGTAGTTAAATCACATCTTGAACAATATTCAAATTTTATACCTGGTTTAATAGTTGGATATTCACCAATAACTCCATATCCACAAACAATCTATATTTTTATAAAAAATGGTTAATAAATGAATGATTATATAAATATAGTATAGATAGATAGATAGATAGTTACCTCTGTATTTTGATTTGGACCTCTTTGAATTTCCCATCTTCTTGATAATAATCTACATGAAAATGATGGGTCTTCATCTTTGTCCATTTGAATGGTTATTCTGTAAAAGAAAGGAAAGGTATCTTGTGATTGAGCACTCTCAGGAACATAAACTGCAGAACCTTTTATTCTGACACCACGAGTTACACCTTCACTAATGAAATTTGAGAATTCTGGGTATCTATAGAGTGTCAATCCATAGACTTCTCTTCTAATTGTAAAGCATTTTCTTTCAATACTATCCAAATGTGATTCCAAGAATTCAAAATAACTATTAGATACTAATATGAGAGTTTTCAGTGAATTTCCAAAAAATACAACTTGACCTCTACTATAAGATACACCATTGTGTTGGAATGGTACCAATACCAATAGATAATATCTACCACTATAAGACTTTGCAATGATCCAACCATTTCCAATAATTGTGTTTTTTGAGTTGTTACGATAGATTATCTCAGAGTCTTTATAGGGCATCAAATAGATACTGGTAATGTACCCATAAGATGCAATAGTACCCATTAAACCAAGTGGTGTTGACAAATCACCAGTATTTTGACCATTATGTATCAATAATGAACATATATAATCAATTGGAAACTTATTATTCTTTATCAAATCTTTAACTTCATTTGTATTATTATTATTATTGTTGGTAGTAGATTTTAAATTTTTGTCGTTAAATATCTCAGTGAGTGGGTGTAGAGGTTCTTTAAGAGTTTCTTTCATTTCTGGTATTTTTGAAACCATCCATTGCTCTAAACGATTCCAAATGACTTTCATTGGTCTGTAGAATATATAAATATGTGGTATAAATATATCATTCATTTTTGAATAGACATATTTTGATGAATTTGAAATAGCGTTACTATTCTTTGTGATATATTTTTTATAGGTATCTTCACATTCATTTCTGGTTAAAAGAAATCTGTAGAGTAACATTTCATCCCATACCATATCACAATCTACAATTTCTCTCAATTTATGATTACATTGACTGAATCTACATAAATCTTTATCATCATCTAAATTTAATAATATTAATTCTAATATTTCAACAGGAATTTCTAAGAGATAACAATAATTAGATTCTTGATGTTGTTCCATCGTGGTAAATTTAAATTTAAAAAAAAAAAAACAATAATTATTTAGATTTTTCAATGAAAAGTGAAGTGGCTTTGAAGTGGGAAGTGTGGTGAAGGGGATTTTAAAATTTTATTTATTCGTCACCTTGTATAGATTTTAATAGTCCACCAATTAGGTAGAGTGATCCAGTTGATAAAACTTTAATATTTGATGATTTAGATTGATTTGTACAATATTGAATGACAGATTGTATATGCTCAATGACAATTTTTGGACGTGGTGTTATATTTGCATCATCTAATAATTGATTGAATACCTGTTCAATTTGTTTCTCCCAAGTCAATGGGGATTCATTGACAGAGTGAGGTGTAATATGTTTGAGTGTATCATCAAATTCTGGTATTAGAATCTGAGTGAATGCAGGAATCTCATTGTTCTTCCAAGCATCAATAAATGGTTGTAAAAATGATTTTGGTGATCTTCCTCCTGTACATGTGAACATTAGAATATATTGACTTTGCTGTTGGTTTTCATTAGATGATGCACCATCCTTGTTGACTACAGATTTCCACCAGTTCAAACATACCAATGCAGATTCAGGTGTATGTGCACCATCTAGATAAAGCTCCAATTTATCAGAATATTTTAAGTATTGTGCTCTACCAGGCCATTGACATGTTGAAAGTCCTTTAATAAACGACTCTGGAAGTGGTTTAAAATAGTCAATGTTGTAATTGTTTTTGGCGTAGTTGTATAATGTATAGTTTTGATTTTGATTATATATAGTTGATATTGGTTTACTATTCTGTTTAATACAGAAGCAGTTTGCCAATGCAATAGCTAGAGAGGCATTTTCTCTTTGGTGATCGCCTTCTAAACTTAGAGTACCTTCAAATGGAGGTACAATAGAGAATGGTGATCCAACTTTTTCTGAATTACTTTTGAGGACTTGCATAGCCTCATCTGGTTGTGGTACTGTGAATACAGGTATACCAGGTTTCATTATTCCTGCCTTCTCCGATGCAATCTCCGCCAAAGTATTCCCAAGAACATTCATATGATCATACCCCAGTGAACTGATACCTGTTACTACAGGTTGAGGAATGATATTTGTAGAATCAACTCTACCTCCAATACCAACCTCCAACACTGTACAATTTACCCCCTCTTCTTGAAACACCTTCAAAGCCATAACCGTCAAAAATCTAAAAAATGGAAGATTAAACTGTCCATGAGGTCCAGTAATCAGTTTATCCCAACACATCCAAAAGTACTGAGAAAACTTCTCTTTACTAATCTCCTGCCCATTAATACGTATACGTTCTCTAGGTGATATCAAATGAGGCGATGTAAAAAGTCCAGTTGTAAAACCTTGGTTTCTCAGAATACTTTCAGTCAGAGCACAAGTAGACCCTTTCCCTTTTGTGCCAGCAACGTGAATAACCTGTTGTTTACCCAAATCAATATCCATTATATCTATACACTGTACCAATTCATCACGTAACTTCTTCTCCGATTCGGCCTTATTGAATTTTCTTTCGTTAATCCAACTAGTCATAGTAGAGGCATTGGATTGTAATGATAACAGTGATTTTATAGATTCTTCATAGTTTCTAGATTTTGGTTGATATAAAGGTATCATATTATCACTAAGTATTTGAATAAATTGTTTAAAATTAAATTTAAACATAAATTACACTACAATGTTTAAGAAAATGTAAAAACTGATATTGTTAGAAAATAAAAAAAATCGATTCATTTTCTTGATTTAGTTTGCAACATATCAGGTATAGACAAAATGTTGAATATTAAAAGAAAAATACAAGAAGGCGATAAAGTAGTTCTCTATTCAGGTAAAGATAGAATGTCTTTAGTGGTGGTAAAAAATGACAATACCATATTTAATAGTAAATTTGGAAACTATAGAATAAAGAATCTCATTGGTGTAGAATACGGGAGTAAGGTATACTCTAATGACGAAAAAGGTTTTTTACATGCTATTGCATTGAATCCTGAACTTTGGTCTATCACCCTCGACCATCGTACACAAATTCTCTTCAATCTCGATATCTCCACCATCATCTTTAACCTCGAACTCAAAAATGGAAGTAAAGTTGTAGAGAGTGGAACTGGAAGTGGATCACTTTCAACATCTATTGCAAGAACCGTTGCACCTTTGGGTCATTTGTATACATTTGAGTTTCACAAGGAGAGAGCAGAACACGCAATTCGAGATTTCACAGAAAATGGTATTAAACAGTACATTACAGTCACACACAGAGATGCATGTGTAGATGGTTTCAAATTGGAGAATGTAGAGGGAATGGTTGGGTATATAGACGCTGTATTTCTAGATTTACCATGTCCTTGGGAAGCTATTGACAATGCAGTTGCTGTTATGCATCATGGATCTATGTTATGTTCATTCTCACCTTGTATAGAACAAGTTCAAAATACATGTTTGAAACTCTCTGAATCTTCATTCCAAGAGATTACAACTATTGAGGTTCTGATAAGAACCTATGATACAAAATATCATAAAGTCGAATCTATGGATTTAGTTAATCCTTATGATAGCACAAATACAATCAACAATGAAGAGGTATCTAATAGTAGCAGTAATACAGATGAAAAACCACAACAGAGACAATCTACCAAATGGGGTCAAAGTAAACCTCAATCTTTTACAGTTGGTGAAATGAAAGGCACCAAAAAGGATCAATTTTTGACTAATGTAATTAAAGAGTCTAGAGGTCATACAGGATATTTGACATTTGCAAGATATATCAAAGAGGAATAAAATAGGTCTAAACTATTAATTTAAAAAAAAAAGTGACTTTTGAACACTTTATAGGGTTGGTGGGGTTTTCTTATTTATTTACAAATACATAAATTATGGCTAAAAATGCTATAAATTAATATACAATTTACCAGTATGGTATTGGGAAAAAACAACCAATGGTCCAATGTATCTTTGGCGATTAATCAGAAACTGCTAAAGAAATGGATGGAGGAGGTGAAATTAAATCTTTTCTATTTTTTAAATCAAGTAGAATTTCAATTAAAGTTTCATCGCCTAATACTACTTGGGTGGTTGAAGATGATGCGTTATTATTATTATCTTTAGGTATGGTACTGATATTGGAGTTTAAAGAGCTATTGTTACTACTACTTAGGGTTGGTGTAAGATTTTTGTTGTTGGTGTGTTTTGTGGGGGTTTTAGTTTTTTTAATTTTTTTGTTTTTTTGTTGCTTTGGGGTGCGTTGTTAGTGGTGGGTTGTGGGGGTGTGGTTATATTGCCGTTATTAAGATGTGAATCTTCATTGTTATTATTATTCAATAGGTAAAATGTAGGTAAAGGTGAATGAGATTCCGTTGCTGACAGTGATGATAACTGTGGTGTCAATCCAGTAGATTGTAAATGGTGTTGTTGATACTTTATCATAGGAGAGAGTAATGGTGAGTCTTGTAACCTAGATGGATCTATTAATATAGGTTGTTCATTGTAAACTACTGCACCACCATTTCTAGGTGATGCAGGTATTATAGAGACAATTGACGCAACAATTGGTGAACCAGATCCACTAGACACACTAGTAGATGGACTATAATAATTTAAATATTGTGGAGAAGGTGCCAAAAATGCACCATTGTGTGTTGTAGTAGGTGGAATAGGAGGAGGTGTTGAAGGTGCCTGTTGAGGAATAGCTTGAAGCACCGGTGAATGCATAGAATGATACACATATTGTGGAGCATGAGGATAAGCATTATAATAAGCCCTCTGAACATGCGATGGCTGGACAAATGTCATTGTACTAGCAGTATTAGGTTGAACATGATGTACATTTAAAGGAGAGTCAACTCTATAATTAGTATTAGGAGAGTACCCAGGAGATTGGTCAGCCGAACATGTAATTTCATTAGTCACCGGTGTATTCTCATTACTATTCTTCATTGATGATATCTGTTGTTGTTGTTGTTGTTGTAGTTGTTCTACTTGATTTTTCTCACCAAGTAAAAAATCAAAACCCATTTTGGTGTTCATAGCTATATAGCTTTGGAGTTGGAGAGATAGGTTAAGAGAAATTGTGTAGTTAAAATAATGAAATAAATTAAATATTTATTATTATAAATCCACACACAAAAAAAACTCAATTTGATCTATTTTTAAATTTAGGTGTGTGGTTTTTCACAACAGGAGTTTGGTTTTTTTTTTTTATGTTTTGTAATTCAATCTGTGAATCTAATTTTGGGGAGATACTTTAGATAAATTATTATACAAAAAAAAAACAACTATAATATAAGAATTAAAAATCATAATGCATTTGAGACTCATTAAGACTTTATTTATAAATTACAAACTAGTAGACTAGACTAATCATCAAATATTAATCTAATTTTTTTTAATTTTTTAATTTTTCCAAATTTTACAAATCCTTTTCCTTTTTAGAAAAAATCTGAATTTCTACTCCCTAGGTTAACCTTTTTAAGAAATTTTAATATAGTTTACAGGATTGGTCAAGATAGTTGTTAAACAACAGCAATTAGGATTCAGTTAAGAGGATTTGCATTTACAATTGTGATATTGAAATTCAAGATGGACTTTGAGAAATGAAATTTATGTGACAATTGTACTTAGTAAAATATGATAGATTTTGATATATCTAATTTTTAATTTGTTTTTGAAAGTAGTATGGTGGATTAATCGATAATAAATTGTACTAAAAAATTGTATCTCTAAAATTAAAAATATGAATTTAATTTTTTTTTTTTTTTTTTTTTTTTATTATTCCAAATTAGTTTTTAGGCTTGCTTCTTCGCAATTAATTAAAAATAAAAAAAACAGGGTCTTTAAATTATCAGAGATCAACTAATGTCATCCAATAACATTGATGATGATACAAATTCTAATGTGACACCTACTAAAGCAACCAACATTAGTAACCCTAGGCAGCAACCACCAATAACTACAAGTAATACTTCAAATAACAATAACAACAATAATAATAACAATAATAATAACAATAATAATAATAACAGTAATATTTATGAAGCTTCACGATATTCATTCTCACTTGCAGGTAATCCAATGAATAGTAAACTACCACAGAGTCAGACACCAAATACCATGACTAATAATAATAATAATAATAATAATAACAATAATAATAATAATAATATAAGTAGTAATAACTCAACACCAACTACATCAACAGTTGGTACTAGTAGTACGAATGGACAGGCTATTATAAGTGGAAGTAGTAAGAATATAGTTTCAATACCGGAGGATAATGTTTTGTTATCTAATATGGCAAGTCCAAACCACAGTCCTATTAATAGACATACTAGTATAAGTTCACCAAAATCTTCACCTAAATTATACAGTAGTACACCGGTATTGAAAGATTATTCAAATTCAGTACCTATACTGTCACCTTTAACTCCTAGTGGTGGAGGATCAAATCAGAATCCTCACATTTCAGAGTATATTAATGAACATGGTTCATCTACTTTAGGTACTTCAACATCTTATCAACCTACTACCACCACCACTACCTCTTCTTCAAATTCTATTAGAAATAGAAAACTTTCAACTTCATCTAACTCCTCTTCATCATCTACCTCATCCAACTCCTCTGTAAAGATTATAAATAACAGTGGTAATAAAGTACAAACTACTAACTCTGTACCAACTGGAAATCGTCAACCCCAACCACCACAATTCAATCTCAGGCAATCTACTTCAAATCTTATATATAACCCTGTAAATAATACCTATCAACATCCACAACAAAACATTCCACAACCACAACCTCAATCACCTCAACCACCTCAACATCTAAATCCAAATGGTAATGGATTCAATAGAAATAGTAGTTTTGTACAATCAGTACAGATTATATTGTCATCTTTATTGATATTTTATTTATATTTGATAGTATCTAAACATGCATTATTGCATGTATACAATTGGAGTAACTCAGTGACAACACTATTTATATTGGTTCATTCTTTGAATTTTATATTTTCATTGTTACTAGTTGGTATTTTGTTCTTTATTAGAAAAATAAGAAACAGGGGTTATGATTCACTGAATCTCTATGTATCCAATTATATATTTTTAGGAATTGGGCTATCTGGTTTTTTAAATGTAATATTAGCTCATTTATTTTTTAACCCCAAAGACGAAATTTTAAAAAATGATTCAATATTTAATGTAATGTATTATTAATATAATCTATTATCATTATCAATTCAAATAATACTAATTTTAAAAATAATATTATTATAGATAAGTGCAGCAATAGAATTTATTTTTGTTAGTGCATCTTTAAACTTTACATATAATAAAAATAATAATAATAAATTTAATAATAATAATAATAATAATAATAATAATAATAATCATAATAATAATAATAATAATGGTAATAATAATGGTAATATAAATTCATCAGTTTATAATCCAGTATCAACATCAATTCTACATCATCATCATAGTGGTAATTCAATAGGTACAAATTCAGGAAACAATAATAATAGCAAGTACTTTGATCATATTAGATTGTTTTTATCAAGAATATGTTTTAGTATAACTATCATCTATATATTGATTGTGATTAGAGTAAATTATGAACCACTGGATCAACTGATAAAAGATAGTTATAAGACTACGTTTAAACTAGAGAGTTCAATGACATCTTCAATTCTTACTCAACAATTCCAAATACCACTGTTGACTATTATTTACACTTTACATTTGATACTGTTTTTGATGCTTTATTGTAAATGCAAAACCTATCGATTCCTGGCACTGATTGTGACTACTCTGTTTATTGAGATGTCCAGTTTGGAGTCTTTCTCGTTAAACAGTCGTCTCTTTGATGACTATAACTTTGAAAGACTTATAATTAGACGCTGGATAAAAACCAGTTCAGTACTGTTTTTGTTTGTTGGGATTCTGTTGGATATCAACAGTAATTTGGAAATGCTCAATCGCTATGCTCTCAACCAAAACAGTAGAGAGTTGGAGCTGATTCAGGAGAACCAACAACTGAAACAAAAGGTTCATAATATACGTCAAAAGAAACGAATTAATGAATCGTTCTATCGTAGCAGTATTATTCAATTTAAAAAGATGATTCAGTCAACAGAGTCTATCATTAGTTTATTAAATGACTCTGATATTCAACCTAACCAGGTAGCATACATTCAAAAGTTTTCCAAATCTTTTGATCACCTTACATTACTCAGTAAGGAATGTCTATTCTATTCGGAAATCAAGAGTTTGAAACCTTCAGAACTTGATAATTTCTATTTGAAATTAGAGGCTCTTTTGGAAGAAATCATTTCCAATCCAGCAATTCGTTCCTATTTTGAAGAGAAGGATATTGATTTATACTATCTAATCAATCCCGATGTTCCAAGTCATGTCATTGGTGATATGCAAAAGATCAAAAATGTCATATTACGTCTACTGAGTAATGCTGTGAAGGCTACCTATCAAGGAGAGGTTTATATCTTAGTATCTTCAAGTCCATCTGCCTCTACTAAACCCGGTGAGATATTGCTATCATTTTCAATTGTAGATACTGGGTCAGGTATAGATAGCGAGTTCTTTGATCATCTATTTGAACCTTTCCAATCCAGTCATAATTTAGATGGAGACTTAGGTTTAGGTCTACCCATTTGTTTGGAGTTATCTAAACTCCTTGGAGGGTCTGTGACATTTAGTTCTGAACTAGGTATTGGTTCAACATTTGTATTTACAGTTCCAGTTCAAGTAAATCCAACTCAACCATCCCTCTTTAATCGATCCACAATACCAATAAAATGGGGTAAAGGTATGAAAGTACTGGTCATTGATGATAATGTACATATTCCATCGGTATTTGAGCTACATTTGGAGCCTTTAGGATTCAAAGTTTATGGAAGTAACAATGTTGCTGGAGGACTACAAATGCTTAGAGAAACTAAAGATTTCTCTCTAATCTTTGTAGATTCCATGATGCCTTATATCAACATTGAAGAGATTAAACAATTGAAATTGGAGAATGTTGCCTCTAAAACACCTCCTCCTCTAGTCCTAATGTGCACTGGTAAACAAAAGAAGTTCTTCAACTACAAGGGAGTCAATTTCCTCTATAAACCAATTAAAAAGGAACAACTATTGACTATAGCTCACAGTTATTGTTCAATGGTAACACCAAGTAGCAGTTCAAGTACTATTCCAAATCCATCACTTGGAAATATAGGGTCTTCAGTTAGTTTACAATCTACACCATTGTTGAGTAATGTACCAAGTCATTTATTGAACTCTTCTACTCCACAGAAATCCATGTCAAATCCCAGTATTATTCCACAGACATCATCAAATCCTAATACACCTCAGAAATCCATGTCAACACCATCGACACCTATTACTAAACAGGGAGGTTTCAAAAAGAACAGTAATTTTACATTGTCTCCAAATTTCCCAATGATTAATCTAAAAGATGATTCACCTATACAACATTCAGTTGTACCTCCATCCACTATATTATCATCACCAACTACCTCATCCTATGAAGCCTCACAAGAGGATTCTGAAAGTAGTTATAATGGTATACGTGATTCTAATGAAACTGGTAAAGAATCAAGCTCAACTCCAAATTCTGGTAGTGTGGGCACCATATCAACAGAATCTGAAAAAGATCAACAAAAACTTACAGACAATGATAATTTAGTAGCACCTCAACCAACATCACCAACACTTGATGATAATCAATCTAATTCAACAGAATCCTCATCAACATCTAATATTTCACCAAAAACCTCGAATCAAATTATTACAATACCTTCACAACAACAATCTACTGAATCAACTTCTGATAAAATTGAAAAATCAGAAGATATTATTAATCATCAATTACTTCACAGTGATCAACAATATATGATTGACCAGAGTAATGGTATGGCAATACATCCAAATATTACACATCAAACAGAAGCACAAAAACAACAGATTCAACCAGTAATTGCAACTCAGTTAAAATCATCAAATTCATCAGGAACTCCACCTATTCAACAATCACAACAAACTACACCAAATACAACACCAACGACAAGTCAACAACACTTACAAACTTACAATGCTGTAAATATTCTTTTGGTGGAAGATAATCCTGTAAATGCAAAGATTGCAACTACTGTATTGCAAAAACACAATTTCAAAGTTGAACTGACAAGTAACGGTCAGTTGGCAATGGACAAGATTAAAACAAGCCACTCTCAGTATCATTTGATTCTCATGGATATTCACATGCCTGTCATGGACGGTATCATTTGTTCCAAATTGATTAGAAAGTTTGAATCTGAACATGGGTTAAAGAATATTCCAATCATTGCACTAACTGCTGACACCAGTGCTGGTCATAAAAATACTTGCTTGGAAGCTGGTTGTAATGAATTTATGCCAAAACCATTAGATTACCCATCTTTAATTTCAATGTTAAAGAAATTAATTGATCCATTTTAAAAAAACAAACCAACATCAACATTGATTAACTCTCACACACATGTATTTAAATAGAATCCAACAACAAACAAAACAAACAGATAAATAAATTATGAAATAAATTTGACATAAAAAAACAATTATTCTTTTTATTGTGTGTGTGTTTGTTGGATATTTACTTCCTTTAGAGATAACAAGTATCTAATGGAGAGTCAACAGTTTGACCAGTGGAAACTATACTATCTAACATTACAGTGTAGAGATAAAGAATTTTTTCAATAGTTTCAGGATTCTTTTTCCAAATTGACTCGTCACCTGTTATTTCAAGGCACAATTGGAATGTACCTTTTGGAAACTCTAAATGTCTATTACCCTGTTTACAAATGACTTCATCATCTTTGAGAAGTTCTAAATTGATATCCGAATTCTCAAAACCAATACTGGGTAATAAGTGACATTTTAGTGACATTAATGATTCACGTAAATATGGTCTGCTTTCCATTAATGCTTTTGTACCTTCCTTATTCTCTTGACCTGTACATTTAGTAAGGAATAATTTATCAAATTCCTTATCGATACTTATCGATTTGTTAAATGCAAATAATTTTTCTAATAAATCCACACTTTCTATATTAAATGTACAATGATAAGTATCCTTTTGTCTAATTGGTGTCTGTTATAATAAATTTGTTTTTCAATGAATTAGTATTCAACAATGGTTATAAAAAGTGTAAGTTTATCATAATTACTTTTAATTTTAAAGTAAACCAAGGTTCATTGTCTTTGTGGTCCAATTCTATTCTTTCTACTACAGTTATAATCCATTCATTTTTATAAAGTACATGTACAGGACCTAGTGAAGTTGTATCATCATTTAGAACTGGATATTCTCTATTAGCTTCTTCTTGTTCCTCTTGTGATTGAAATATCAGTTTAGTTTGTGATTTCTCTTGTTTTTCAATTTCAGATTCATCAGGTTCCTCTTCATCCCTAACCAATTTCTTTTCTTCATTAATCTTATCTTGCTGTTCTTCTAATATAAATATATCCTTTTCCTTTATCAATGCAGATATAAGATGTTTTCTGTTCTTTGTCAGAGGTGCTTCATAATTGGCATTGTAGTCCCCCAATACCCATCCTTTTGAGCTCTCATAGGTTATTGGTTTTACTTTTGATGATTCTATTCTTTTATCTTGTAATTTACATTTTAACATACACCAACAGTTACCTTTTATAACTTGTTGTTGTGCTTGTTGTTGTTCTTGTTGTTGTTCATTTACTTTAACTTCTGTTGTACTATTACTACTCAATATACTACTATTATTAACTGGTGGTATACCCAGGTCAACATTTGTTGTAGGTGTATTTAATAAATTTGAAGATATTGAACTAGTTGTACTATAAAACTTTTTATTATAGATATTACTATTTATATTGGTTTTTAATATCTTTATTAAAGATTTGTGAAACATGATTTGTTATATATTATTAGAAATTCAATTTGAAAAAAAATGATGGTTTTTATATTTATAAAAAATCTTAATTTTTTTTTGAGAATTATAAGTTAAATACACCATTATATGATAAGAAATAGAAAATTCTTGGTCAGATTGTACAAATAAAATTCAAATAAATAATACAATACTAGATATTTTTATTTGTAAAAGTAATATATTATAATAATACTTTATTTAAATGATACATGAACAAGAATATTATTTTTAAAGATGAAATTAATAAAAAGTTTGAATTTAGAAAAATAGATTAATATCCTTATTAAAACTTGAAATTGTAAATTATCTAATTTTTTTGAACGGAGCGCGCATTTTTAAAAATTTGAAAATTGCAACAAATCAAATAAAATTTTCACCAAAATAAAAAATAAAATTTTACACAAAGAAGCCACAACATATCAAAATAATGAGTGCATTAAATGTTGTACAACAATTGTATAATCTATCTAAAGATCCAAATAATAGAGAGGCTATAGTTAGAGATCAAGGTTGTTTACCTGGTCTAGTAATGTTCCTCCGTGACAGTAATTCAGATACACAAGTTATAAGCATGACACTAGAGACCCTGGATCTCTTATCAGAACATAATAACAATAAAAGTACAATGGCAAAAGAACCAGGATTGGTATCACAATTACAGAATATATTAGACAGCTATCACAGCACACCAGAACAATTGGAAATCTCCAATAAGATACTTTCAAAAATTCAACCACCTTCCAACATTAACAATGAAAATATTAATACTTCAAATATAGCATCTAATGCCAACACTAATACAGCTAAATCAACTACATTTTCAATGTTAATTGGTGAGAAACTACCAATTAAAGATAAGTTAATAAGTAAACCACCAGTAAACACCAACAATAACAACAATAATAGTAGTAATAACAGTAGTAGTAAACCAATTCAAACATTTATATTTCACATTAAAGGTATGAATACCCAAGCTATAAAAACACAAGTTGAAGATTGTCTGTTAAAGACCAGAGGTGTCATTTCATTTATGATTGATTTGCATACCTATCAAGCTACAATCAGAACTTCTTTGACTACCGATGAGCTAAAGATGACTATTAGAAACAATATAGGATTGTCTGCATCTTTGGTTGTAGATGGTCAAGAAGAAAGCGAATCTCTACCAGACTATCTTCCAGAACCTACTAAAGATCAAAACTCTCAAAAAGGAGCAAAAGGTTCTTGGGGTTGGGGAAGTATCATTTCATTTGGTTTCCAAGATCAAGGTCAATCTAAACAATCACAAAACAATAGAGGTGGTTGGGGAAGTTCAATATCAAAAGCTCTCTTTGGTTAATCTATTCTCCATCTCTCTTTTATACTCTCTACTATATTTCTAAATATACATATTTAATTAATATCATCAATAACAAAAAAAAAAAGAAAACTATAAACATTCTTTTTTGTAATAAATCCAATCCTCCACCTTGCTACAAAATAGTTATTGTTGAAAAGGGTAATATCTAATCAACAAATACAACCATTTTTAAAAATAAAAACAAAAAACCATTATTTGAAAAATATTCACACTCTTTTTATTTGATTCAAATTAATTTAATGTACAAGATATTTTCATTTATTTATTAAATATATATATTTGGTTACATAAAACCAACTTTTTGCCATGATTTTTTAGTGTTTACTGGTGAATCATAGGAAATTATTATGGAATGAATAAACCAATATAAATACAAAAAGAATATAACTATATTAAAAGCAATCTTTATGATATATCTCATTTTGAAATGCTTAATAACTCTATAAATTTCCAATGCTGAAACTCTATCTTGTTTAGTTTGTATGCTATATTTAAAAATATTAGTGTTTACTGACGTGGTATCGTAAAATATTCATACATACCAATAAATATTATATCCCAATACAAAACTATTGAGAACTAGTAATGTAACTTCAAATTTAAATAATAACATTAAATATATAATTAAATGAATACCCATTTCCAATTTAAACATTGGGTTAATTCTTCTTGCTAAATCAATAGGATTGACTAGATCTGATTCTAAATCGGTGAATGCAACTACACAAAACACACAACAGAACACAGATGCCGTTGTCAAAAGCATTACCATAATCCAATAAACTAATAACCACACCATCTATATATATTTTTAATTTTCAATGAAGATCACCCCAACCTACAAAGTATCTCTGAAAATGTCAAATGAAATGAATTTTTTTTTTTTTTTATTTTTGAAAATCAAAATTCTGTATTTCATTTGTGTTTTTACTGTTAGTGGTACCTCATTTTACAAATCAGGATTGAAATATATAATGACTGACCAAATCCCTCCACCAACATCTAAACATAATGTTCAACCAACTACAACCAATAATCCAAATAATAATAATAACATAACTAATAGTAGTAATGGACGACATAATAGTACTAGTAGTAATAATAGACCTAGAACTAGTACTAGCGGACATGGTCAAAGTAGTCATGGTAGTTCATCAAAATCTAAACCAGGTCAAAAATCAAGTAGTGTAGCAACAACTACAAGTACATCAACATCAAGTAATAGTAATGTCGATATATTAAATAGTATAGATTCAGATTTCAATTGTAAATTGAAATTTGAAAACAGTCTACCACCTATACCATTCGAACCAAAATTACTTTTAATACCAACAGATTTTAGTAAATTTATAAACTATAGAACCACATCGATGGAAAAATCCTATAAATATCCTATGTTAACTGAACCACATTTAGGTATACCTATAGAGTTAATTGATCCAACTCTATACTACACCCCAAAATCTAAATTGCCAATACCAACCGAAGATCAAACCCTCCTCCGATCACTTTCAGTGCAAGAGGAAGAAGAAAAGTCATTGAAATCAGTAAAGAAACCTGTTAGACCCTCTGTAACCTGGTTGAGAAAGACAGAGTATCTCTCAGTAACTGAAGAGAATCAGTTGGGTAAGAAACCAAATACATCTATGAGACCTCAAGGTGCCAGCAACCAATTAGCCCTCATTGAAAAACCTTATCAAGAGGCTCCTGGCGAGATTATTGAAAATACATTTTATGCCATTAAGGATGAGAACTTTGTTCATCCTACTAACCCATCTTTGAAACCTGTTAAAATTCTACCAGTATTTCCAGATTTTGATTTGTGGGCCAACCAATACACAGAAGTCAGTTTTGATGCTGATCCATTTGAAGCACCACCTGCTCATTTGCATGGTGAAGAGCTTAATATATATGTAAAGAATCAGCAAATGGCTCGTGAGAAGGGTACTATTAAAGGTACAACTGGTAAATTTGTATATTTCATTTCACCTACAATGGTACAAGTTCAACCATCTTTTGAAGATGATATTGAAAATGATAATAATAATAATAATAACAATAATAATAATGATAGTCGTCAAAATAAGAAATATAAAATTGATCAGAATGAAGATGGTCAATATCAATATCAAATGCAAAAAGTATTTACATCAGATGTTGCGGTGGATAAAGAGAATGAAAACTACTTTTTGTTGGTTAAGGATGATGCTGTCTATTATAATCGTGTCAAGACTAGATTGGCACTCAAGAGGGTTAAATCAAAAGTCGATAAGACTTTTGTTGACAAAAATATAGGTAAACCTGAATATGTAACATATGAATCCAGACAACTGAATGACAAAGAAAAATTAGAAAGAGAGAATACAATGTCCAATTTATTACAAGAAGATAAAATTCCCTTTTCAAACAAGAGAAAAATCGATTCAATAAACTAAAAATGATAAATTATAAGATGATCCTTTTTTTGATGTGATTTTTTATTTTTTGAAGATAGAAGGTATGTTTACAGAGGCCCTACGAAAGCTATATCGAAAATTATTTTTTTTTTTTTTTTTTTTTAAATTACTCATTGGTTGTGTGTTGATATTACTGTATTATATAATAGATTTTTAGTAATTAAAGAAAATGAGTAAAATAATGGATGATGTATTGGAAGATGGTGACAATGATAAATCACAACAACAAAATAGTATAAGTAAAGAACCTACATTAAATAACAATGGACAACCAATACAACAACATTTATATAAGATATTGGTGATTGGTGATTATGCAGTAGGAAAGACATCGATTATAAAGAGATATTGTACAGGTGTATTTTCACCAAATTATAAATTGACAATTGGTGTAGATTTTGCAGTGAAAGAATTGGTTTGGGATGAGAAAACTGTTGTATCTCTACAGTTGTGGGATATTGCTGGTCACGAACGTTTTGGAACAATGACTAGAGTTTATTATAAATATGCAATTGCTGCAATCATTGTATTTGATCTTTGCAGACCTGCAACTTTTGAAGCTGTTACCAAATGGAGAGATGATTTAAATAGTAAAGTGGTTCTAGGTAATCAAGAACCAATTCCAGTTCTATTATTAGCAAATAAAGTAAGAGACAAACTTTATATTCTTCCTCCCCCACAATTATTCTCCCAAATCCTCATATATATATTAATACATGTATTTCAAATATTAGTGCGATTTAAAGAGTTCAGTTATAGATGCTGAAATGTTAGATAATTTTGTTAGGGAAAATAATTTTATAGGTTGGTTTGCAACATCTGCACATTCAAATATTAACATTGACGAATCAATGAGATTTTTAACTTCTAAAGTATTAGAAGTTGCAAAAACAAATCACCCTCCGAAACCAGAGGAAAACTCTTTTCAATTACAATCAGATCAATCAACAACCACTTCAAATTCAAAACAAAATGATAAACCATCAAGCAACTCAACAACATGTTGTACATAGTAATATCCACACTACACTTTTTATATAAAATTAATTTAAAACCCATTAAAATCATGGAATGAAAAATACACCCCTCCAACTCCCCATCCCCCTTTACACAAAATTATAAGAATACCCACACACTTCCACAAATAACCAAATTTGATGAAATATTCAATAGAATGATAAAATAAAATTCTGTTGCGTATTACACAAAATTCTCCGCTACAGAGTAATACTAATACCATATATGTATTTTACATAAACATATGATTATAAGAGATTTTAAATAGTTTAAATTGAACTGTTCCAAATTAATTAAAGTTATTTGGGACTGTATTTATATTTCGGATTGATTTGTTTGTTTGTTGTTCGATTATATTAGAATTTAGTTATTTTTCTAATTAATTGATTCTATTCTGGATTTGTTAGACCTGGAGGTTCCAAAGGTGGTAAGGAATTATTCAAAAATTTCTTTATAGTTTCATACACTAGGAAATTACATGCAGATGTTGGAAATGATCTTAATATAGTTGCTGTAAATCCTCTGTAGAAAGGTCTCCAACCTTCTTCTTTTAGAATAGTTTTAAAAGTTTGAATTACTCCAGTATATTTTAATGGAATTAAAGGATTTTCAGGTTGAGTTTGAATTCTATATTGAATTTAATTCAGTTAATTTCTAAATAAACACACAATATATGAAATGATTTTCAAATAGTAATTACCTTGTTTTTATAACATCAATTGGATAGATACTAAACCAAAATGAGGCACCAGCAGAACCACCAGCAACAATTGCAACCCATGATGGAACATCATTTGTATTTTTGGTACCATCTCGATTGGTTGAGGTTAGATTAATTAGGAATTTCTTTATATTTTCATAGACAGTAAAATAGACCATATCACCGGGGATATCTCTACAAAAGGTTGGTCTAAGACCACGAAATAGTCCTGCGTAACCTTGATGTTTGACTACTTGTCTAACAACATCAACAGGTCCTTTATACTGTTGTCCGTAGCAATATTTATCAGTGAATAGAGGTTTGCATTGTACTTGTAATTTAGATTTAATAAGATCTCTTGGTGTTATAAATAGTGATATCATTCCACCTGCAATTCCACCTGATACCAGTGTCTTTAGATGCAAGTGTTCTTCTGTATTGCCACCAGTTAACTGGTCCATTGTAGACCTACTAAAGTTATAAGTGGCAAAGAATATGGAATTGATAAAAGATACACTAAATAGTGGGACACTAAGTCCTCTGTAGACACCTTTGACTCCTTCAGTCTGCACCAGATACTTTAATGCTTGATAGCCGTTATCAAACTTTGGTAAATGTCCACTTGGTTTGTCTTGTAACATTACCTTAATTGTATCGAATGGGTGTCCGACTAGACATGAACACATGCCTGATATAGATCCTGAAAATACATCTTTTCCAATTCCTAGCCATTTAGGATCCTGTAAGAAAATATTATTTCCATTATTATTACTATTTAGAATTCTATTTCTGTTGCTTGTTGATGGTGATGTCATTTAATAATTAAACTGTTTCATTTAGTTATATATTTTTTTTTGATAATTAATAGCTAGCTGGATTATTCTTATTTGTGATTATTAAAAATAAATATGATGTATTCGCGATAAGATAAGATGACAAAAAATAAAATTTGTTTCCAATAACAACATAAAAATAAAAAAAATTAAAAAGAAATCTGCAAATCCCTCACACACTAAACAGTGTGGTTTTATTTAAAACAAAGCGTAAATCCACGCAATCTCTAAAAAAAAATAATTTTTATGTCTATTTTGGATTATTATTGTGTCGGGATAATGTTACACAATTGACAAGGGATCTTTATCTAGAGTGGAGATTGTAAAGTTTAGTTTATCCTTAAAGAGAGTTGATAGAGCTGATTTGTATTCTGGTAGATAACCTCTTTCGGAATTGGAATGATCACATACGATTACATAAGAACCTTTAGCATTAGCATCGAGTATCTCGTGATGTTTAAGTTCACCAGTTAGATAGAGATCAGCTTTCTCATTGAATATCAACATTCCACCACTACCAGCACATAATGAGATGGTTTTAATACCTTTGGTTTTACCATCTAGAGGTTTAGCCAAACGAATATATTCCATATTAAATAGAGACTTTACACATTTAACTGCTTCCTCAATGGTAACCTCTTTAGATAGAGTTACAAATCTTCCAGCACCTTTTTCAGATGATGACAATTTTTCAACAAAAGGTTTAAGTTCCCAACCCACTATAAAATCTTTTAATTCACCACTCAATTTTTCTGTGGTTTCTGAAATTTGAGATGACTGTAGTCCATATTCGATTTTACCATATTCAACAAAATTAGTGAGAACATTGAGTGTCATGGATGAAACTAGTTTTTGTTCTTTATCAATTTGAGTGTATACAGTTAATTTATGTGAATACTTGCTACTGGTATTTACAGAGTCTTGAACTGGTTGAATTGGACGTACCTGTCCTTTTCCTTCTGTCATTTTTAACAAACCTTTAGCAATCCAATCATTCATGCCATTTTCTACAGAATCCAGAATAGAATGTGGAGAGTAAATGGGAATCTTATTCTCTATAGCTTTAGTTGCAATTCTCTGACTAGCTGATTTTTGTGTAACTTGTTTGAATGAAGCAAAGAGTGGTGGATGATAGGTGATAATGAAATCTGATTTCTTATCAATAGCCTCTTGAAGTACAGGTTCAGTTAGATCAATAGTTAAAAATACATTTTCAATCATCTTCTCCGAACTGTCACTATTTTCAACTAGCACACCAACATTATCCCATTTCTCTGCTAAACTCAATGGATAGTTTTGGTTGAGTGTCTTTATAATCTCTGAAAATTTAATACCTTTAGTACTACTTGTCATTGTTCTACAATATTTATAAATGCAATTATTTATAGAGTTGATTTTTATCATCAAACCACCACCAACAACAACAATAATAAAACAAATGTTCACAAAAACTTTTTTTTGTAAATTTCACACCAAAGTTCATTTCGAAAAGGTGATGTTATCACAAAAATGTTTAAATTAGTTGGTATCAATTCTCTAGTTACTGGTGGTAGTAGAGGTATTGGTTTAGAGATCTCAAAAGAGTTAGCTAAACTAGGATCCAATGTTTGTATTGTCAGTAGAAATGGTGAAATTAATGAAAAAGCTGTTAAAGAACTTCCTATAGTTTGTGAAGGTCAGAAACACTTTGGTATGGTTTATGACCTATCACAAGGTATCCATGAATTGGAACCTACAATTCAAAAACTAAAAGAAATGCATTCAGTTAAAGCATTTAATATATATGTTCACTCGGCTGGTATCATTCAATCTAAACTCCTTCTACAAACCACTTCATCTGATATACAATCTATAATGAATACCAATACGATATCTGCAATGTCAATATCCAAATCTTTACTAAAAGATATGGTAAAAGAGAGATATGGAAGAATAGTGTTGGTTAGTTCAGTTTTGGCTGCAACTGGGTTCCCCGGAGAGAGTGTATATTCAGCTTCTAAATCAGCTCTAATAGGATTCTCAAAATCACTAGCACAGGAAATGAATAGATATAACATAACCTGTAATCTAATATCACCAGGTTATGTCGACACTGATATGATTAAACACTTAAAAAACTCAAAATTGAGTAATATATCAAAAGCTGAAGATGTTGCAAAATCTATTTTACCCCTACTAGATAGGGATTCAGCATACAATGGAAAAACTGTTAAAATTCAAGGTGATTCTATAGTTTATTGAGATACATCCATTCTCTTTAGTGACAGAACTTTAATTAAAGGTAGTATACCAATAATTGAAATGGGAACATCTTTATAATCAATAACATATAATTGATGTACTTTAGTTGCAACAATCTTATAAATAACATATTCTAACGAACAGTTACCATTACAAACTAATGGGTGAAATGACTGTACCCAAACAACCTTTGTTAGTAACTTACAGTAGGGTTTAAGATTAACTAAATATACATACAGATTCATTTAAACTAGAGATATTATGTTTCTTTTCTTTGATTTTTTGAAGATTCAAATAATCCATAACAGGTAAAATTAATTCATTGAAATTGTGTCTTCTTATACCCTTAATATTGGTAATTGAGAAATTTGCCATTAGTCTATTATTTGAATCTAGAATTGGAGCGCATGTTAATCCTTTTTTTAAAAGATCCAAGAGTATAGTTATAACTCTTGTTGTAGGTAGAAATGATGCTTTAATGGTTGTGGATACTCCAACTCTATCTATAATCTTATCTCTTAGACTACCCAAACAATAGATATTCTGTGCCATAAGGGAAAGTAAATCGGATTGACTAATAATATTAACAACTTCAAATTGGTCATTTACAATTAAAACCTTACTAATAGTCTCACTGAATACATCTAATAGTTTTATACATGATTCATTTTCATTTACCACTATAATCTTATTAGGTTTATTCTCTATTCAAAAGAATATCAAAAATTAGTATGTTAATATAGTTCATCTTCTATTATTATAATTAATAATTTACCTAATATTTGGAAACATCTAGTGTTTGAAAATATTTCACTATTATTTTCTAAAAACTTTGAGAAACTTGATGGATCTTGATCAAGTATATTAACTGTCTCTTCTGAATTTAAATTTGAAATATTTATTATAAAGGAAACTATATCCATCATATCTATAATTGTATAGATTTTACCCTCACCAGTCAAAACAGGTGCTGAATAGATATGGTAATATGAAAATAATTCTAAAATATCATTAATAGAATTATCATGTCTAACTGAAATTATCTTTTTAGTTGATTTAAAACCATTCACAATTTTTGTATCTTTTAATAATTCTTGATAGTCCATTTTTAAGTAATATGAAATGAACTTGCTAAATTAGAAAAAAAAATCTAAAAAGGAAAAAATTTTAAAAAAATATTTATAAAAAAATTCTTTATTCATAAATACATAGATTCAAATAATTATCTATAATTTAAAGAAATAAATGTTTTAATTATTAGATTGATCAGACTAAATAAAATTTTAATTTTTTTTTTGAATTTTTTTTCATATTTCCACCCCCTCACACAATCAGATAAATATCAAAAATGACAGATAACAAACAATTTTCGAGTGATTATAATCCATTTGTAAAGATTTCAAAAAGTTTTAAATTATTTATGGGAGTTTCATTTGGTGTGGGTGTTGGTATTATAAATAATGCCTATGGTGGTAGACCATATTTCCACAAACCACAAACCCATATCTTTTGGGCAGCAGTGCTTGGTTATATATCCTATAAAACCTATGATTTTCAAGATTATGTAGTAAAGAAAGATATGCAAGTTTTAAATATCAATCAAAGTAAACTTAAACAATATGAAATGTTAACTTCTTCAAAAGAAAGTTTGTATAATACAAGTTTCAAATACACAATTACACACATACACCCGGTTTTCTAACTATATCAATTATTCAACCTCTCTATTCAGATTAAAATAAATGGTAATAGTAGTAAAATAGTATATATAGAGAAACATAACAGCAATAGATGGGGAGAGTAAACCATTACAAAATGGGTCCATTTAATTTGTAATTGATATTGTTTATTGGAGGATTTTTAGCTAGCTAGTTAGTTGTGGTGTAGAGTAGAAAGAGCAGGCGAATTTCTAATAATTTCAGAACTATCTACATTGATAAATTGGTATTGTTGTTGTGATTGTTGTGATTGTTGTGATTGTTGTTGTTGTGATAAAGGAGATGAATGGCTAACCTTTAACTTTTTATTATTTGATTCTATATTATTGTGATTACTAATTGGCATACTGTAATGAAACTGTATACTTTTACTATTACTTTTCAATGGCAGTGTAGGTACATTAGTTTTATTACTACTACTACTACTACCACTACTACTAGTAGGTTTAGCTATTATATTACTATTATTAAACATTATAGGTGATGAAGATGTATTAGGTGGTGTTCTACTTCTTTTGGTACCATATTGTTGTTGTTGTTGTTGTTGTTGATGTTGATGTTGTTGTAAATCATCATTACCATAATCATTTAATATACTTTGTGTTGGTGATATTCTAGGTTTTATCAATCGATTACTCTTATTACTACTATTATTACTATTTATATTTTGTTTTTGTATTTTTAATAATTCGTTATCGTCATCTGATGTATTCTCTGTATGTAAATTTGGTTGTTGTATTTGTATTTGCGGTTGTTGTTGTGGTTGTTGTGGTTGTGGTTGTTGTGGTTGTTGATGATATAATTTATTTGGATTAGAACAAAGATTAACAAGATCAGATAAAGTAGTTTGTAAACCTCTTTTAAAATGATAAATCTCTGCATTTTGGGTATCTAACTTCTTTTCTAGTGATTTTATATAATCAGTTAAATCTCTAATTTGTCTCTTTTGTGATATTATTGTACTTGCTAATTCATTATTATCAATAGCATCACTTGGAATAGTTGGACTAGATGACATTTCATATTGTTCTGTTTGTTGTTGTTGTTGTTGTTGTTGATGCTGTTGTAATTGTTGTTGATATTGTTGATATTGTTGTATATTAGGTTTTCTAATACTAGTATTATTATTATTATTTCTCTTCATATCAAAATTTATCGAATGAAGTTTTAAATTTGGTTGTTGTTGTTGTTGTTGTTGTTGTTGTTGTTGTTGTTGTTGTTGTTGTTGTTGTTGTTGTTGTTGTGGTTGGGGTTGGTGGTGGGGTGGAGAATTTTCTCCTCGGTTATTTGAAATATTTTCATTGTTTATATGATATTTATCCATCATTTCCTCTTTTGTATTATTAGTATTATTTGTATTGTTATTATTTTCAAATGAAGATGATCTTTTACTAGTGGTGGAATTATTTGGAGTTGAAGAAGATGAATTAGCCAAACTATTTGGTACACTATTTCCACTATTTGCTAACTGTTGTTGGAGATCAGAGAACTCTTTTTGATGAGACAATTGAGATATCTGATTATGTAATTGATCAAAAGTAGAACTAGTTGTAAGTGATGGTACAACAACAGGTTCTGAAATTTGTTTAAATTTACTAATTACAACAGTACTAGTGGATGTTGATGATGAAGATGATGTTGTCGAAGATGAAGTATTTTGGTTTGTGGTCAAAGATGAAGATGAAGGAGATGACGAACTATTGGAATTTGATTCTATAAATCCAGTTAGAGTTGGAGAGGTTTCTGGAGAAACTAAAGAGGTGACAGAGGATGATGATTTATTTAACTTTGAATTTGGATTATATAGAGATATTTTTCTTTTTAGAATATTTAAATTATTATTAATATTATTATTATTATTATTTCCTACATTATTATTTGGTAGATTATATCTAGATGCTAATTGAATTTCATAATCTTCCATACTTTTTAAATATGATGCTTTATATGATTCTAAATATTTTTTTTAAAAATTATTGATGATGAATATATATTAAGAAATACTACAAATTTTTAAATAATATTTGTACAAATTAAAAACATATATAGAATAAAAAAATTTTTGAAAATAATCAACTTAGGGGAGGAGCAGAACTATGGAGTATATGGTGTTGTTGGAATTTTCTTGATTCAAATTAGATGGTTATTCCTTTATAGATATATTTAGAAAATTGTTTAAAAATAGAGTTTTTGATGATGTTGTTGATGTTTTTTGCTTTTTAAATAGAATTGGAGTTTTGGTGGTGAATAAATATCAATTGGTTATAACGATCCCTCCTTATATAACTAAATTTTAAAAATAGAGTTTAATTTGGTTGGAATGTGGGTGGGTTTTCTTAGAGAGTGTGTGATTTTGTGGTTTATATTTATATATTTATATATGTGTTGTGTGTGTGTCTCTATTGGCTTACTATAAAAAATATTTAATTAATATAAAATTATAATAAAAGAAGAAGAAATAGAAGAAGTAAAAGAAAGAAATAATAACAACAATAAATAAAACAAAATTAAATAAATAAAGGAAATAGTGGTGGATTTTGATTTGTATACCCTTTAAAAGAATAGATTAAAAATGTTTAGTTTTTCTGGTTATTGTTAAAATGTTTTTATATTTTCAAAGTATATCTATCCAAATTCTCAGTTTGAGATGTGTATGTTTTGGATAAAAACTTTTTCTTAATTTAGTTATTTGAATATGCTTTCAAATTAAAACAAGTATAATTTTTTGTGATGTTGTTGGTTTTTCAACAACTATAGTTGTTGCTCTATGTTTTTAAAATAATAAAAGTGTGTTTCAAGTGTGATAAGGTGGTTTTATATATATAATTAATTAATAAAAATCATTTTTTGAAATTATTCTAATCAAACCCCAAACTAACACTATTCCAATATAGTAAAAACTCATCAAATCATTCTCATTTAAAGAGAATTTTAATTTAATTAAAGATAAAAATAGTAAATTTGTAGACTATTTTAAAGTTTAAACTCTACCTCATTATCATCTCTCCTATTGTTGGTGTTTTTAAAATGATTTCATTTTACAAATCTTTTCAAATTAAAAAAAACAAAAATTAATTAAAGTTGGCATTTTACACAATGAATTGGAATGCAATCTTATTCTTTAGAAATCTGAGAAATTATATGTGATCTCATAGATAATATATTCATTCTACTTTATTCTCTTAATTTAAAGTGAAACTATTCTTAAATTTCCTTTTATATACATTTTACAAAAATTTTTTAAACTAATCTTTTTATATAAAAATAGAATTACGAAAATTGAATATACGTAATCATAAATTCTATAAAAATTTAGATATTTTTGAACAACCCACACTTTTAATTTTTAAAAAATTTAAATTTAAATTTTGTGTATGGTGGGTTACAAAATGGTGTCATATGACAATGAATTTAACACTATTAAGGAAATGAGCCAATAGTAATGAAGACACATTTTTTCATATAAAATAAATCTGAGTTTATTTGGTTGTTATTTTCATAAAACAAACAAACACACACAACACACTATTTTAAATCAGAATAATTTTAAACAACTGTGTTAAAAACAATTTTTTTATATAATACATCATCACTATAATGAAAACCAATATTATAACTTTGGTATCAGTTACCATTGCTGCAGTGTTAATTGGTTATATTAATACAGCGACTGTAAAAGATTACCAAGGTGCCAACATTGTAATTCAATGGAATAATGCTCTGTTAACAGGTATTGTTGAGACTAGTCCACCTCCAAGTGTAGGTTCTAGATCAATTGCATTGGTACACACTGCAATGTACGATGCTTGGGCATTCTATAACTCACCAGCTAGAGGTGTATACATGTTGAGAAATCTCACCAATGGTTATCCACCAACTGATGTTAAATCTGATGACATGAACAAAGCAATATCCTATGCTGCTTATAGAATGGTATCACAGTTTTATCCAAAATCAATGTATGTATCCTAATATTACTATAAATAGTTAGAAATTAATATAAATATTAATTTTATATGAATTTGATAATTCATTGAAATTTGCTTATAGGAATTATTATAATAATCTAATGAGTCAATATGGTTATGATATCAATGATAACTCTACCAAAACAAGTTCTGGTCCAAGTGGTGTTGGTAATTTAGCTGCAAAATATACAATGGAAAATAGAGTTAACGATGGATCTAATCAATTGGGTAATATAAATGAAGGTAAACCATACAGTGATTATACCAATTACTCCCCAGCTAACGATGTTGAACCAGCTCAATTAAGATCTCCAGATAACTGGCAACCATTATTAGTACCACAGAAAGATGGTAACTCAACTAAACAATCATTTACAACTCCACAATGGGCAATGGTAAGACCATTCTCCATGAAATCCGGTGCCTTTTTCAGACCCAAAAACCCACCACCTTACGCCAAATTCAATAGTACCAGAGATGATTTAATTAAATCTGCTCAGGAATTGATTGGATTCACATCAAATATAACTGATTTTATTAAATCAGTTGCAGAGTATTGGGCTGATGGTCCAAACACTGTATTACCCCCAGGTCATTGGTGTCAAATTGCTCAGTATGTTTCAGAGAGAGATAAACACTCTGTAGATAAGGATATTAAGTTGTTCTTTATGCTTGGTAATGCTGTTATGGATGCTGGTATTGCATGTTGGGATACCAAGAGATTCTTTGATAATGCTCGTCCAGTAACTATGATTCCATATCTCTTTAAAGGAATTATGGTTAATGGATGGAATGGACTTTGTCAAAACCATGTAGACTATGATTTAGCTGATTGGATTCCATATCAAGACAAATATTTTGTAACACCAGCTTTCCCTGATTTCACTAGTGGTCACAGTACATTTAGTGCCTCTGCTGCTAAAGTTCTTCAAATGTTCACTGGAAGCGATGAATTTGGTGACTCTGTAACTATCAAGAAGGGTTCTTCTCAAATTGAAGCAACATGTTCAGATCCAGTGCCTGCTGAAGATATTGTATTGAAATGGGATACCTTTTCAGCAGCCTCCGAACAAGCAGGTCTATCTAGACGTTATGGAGGTATCCATTATGATTTCTCAGATTATAATGGTAGAGATATGGGTACTAGAATTGGTGAACAAGTTGTAAAACGTTCTCGTTTATTATTCAAGGGTGTTGATCCTGATACTAGAACTGTAGTTGATGGTGGTGATCATGATGATTCTCCAAATTCTTCATCTAAATTAGTTTCCTCAGTTCTTTTATTATCACTATTACAATTTATTTATTATTTATTCTAAAATTAACATTATTATAATAAAATCAATTTTTTAAAAAATAACAATTTTTTTGAGTTTAGTGATTTAGATATTCTCTATCCAGTATGTTGGTCCATTAAATAATTGGACTGGGGTAAATTCTATATTCTTGGTATACAATAAACAGAAACCAGTCTGTCAAAATGTAGACCACAAATTCAATTATAACTATTACCTACTCTAATACCACCTCAAAACATGATGTTATTCCACTGGTTATTGATATCTCTCAATTAGGTGAAAACTTATTTTACCAAGATCTAGAATAAGGCATTCCATCGATTATTCATTCAGGTGACAATAATATTGATGTTTATCCGGATTTTTAAATATTGTAAATACAGAAAATAAAATTAAATTAAATTTTAAATATAAAAAAATTATTCATTTGAATTGATATAAAATAAAATTTATTAAATATTTATTGGGAAAAAAAAGAGCTTTGATCTATAGGAAAATTGGATGATGGATATTCATGGTTTCCATAATTTTCTTCCTCTTTACCAAATAATTTTTTAGTTATAATTAGGCCTATTGATGGAGTAACAAACTTAAGTGCGTCACCTAATATTGAAAAATAAAATGGATTCTTAGAAAATATTAGAATATAAATTTAATTTATAAAGATATATTTATTAATTTATATCTTTATAAATTAAATTTATGTTCTAATATTTTCTAAGAATCCATTAATTTTAAATCTGCATTATACTCAGAATTTTCTGAGATCTTATTGTAATCAAGATTAGGGACAATATGATTGTTACTTGATAAAGATATTCCAATATCTCTTTTTCCATCAAGGCCTAATTCTGAAAGAACCGTATTTTTTACATGTCAGAGTTTTCTTCTGGATAAACTAACAAGTCAATTCTTTGACTGTAGGGTGTGCCAAAAATGGAATGAGATCTGTTGACAAAAATTCTTTTGGGGTGTTGAAGAATAAGAGTATATTCTTGACCATTAGCTAATTTATAGGTTCTATAGCCATTTCTCATGATAAACCCTATAACTATGCTACCATTTACATATTTCTCTCTATCACAACCATGATTATTGGTAGACTACTAAAAACAAATAAAGAACAAAACTAAAAATACTTTTAAAATATGTCAAATAAACTTAATAACAAAAAAATTATACATTGCATAAAGATTTGTTTTTTCTGATTTTAGACATATTTACTTTCAAATTGAAAATTTCTAAGAAAATATAAGATTCTATCTCTAATTGTCTTAAATTTCCAAATTTTATAAAATAGATAATTATTATTATTATCTATCATTATTTCTAATTTATTTTAAAAAATAAATACTTCAAAAAAGTCAACTTTTTTCAAAACTGACATATTTGCACTAATGGTTAAAGGATTTTCCAAAAAATTAATGTTTCTTAATAAATCTTTTGAATACTAACTTGACCACTTATATTACTAAACCAAAATACATTAATAAAAATCAAAAAAAATCAGACAGGTATATCATAGTATCTTATTATAATCTATATTATGTTATTTTTTGAATTGAAATCAATATATATATATAATTATCTTAAGATTTTGAAACTATGAACTATTTATTATTTCCAATCTTTAGAAACAAATCGCTTTTAATATTGGTTCTACAAATTCTTTAATATTTTTATTAAATTGATGTTGAATGAACATGACATACTCATTTTTATACCATTTGTTTTAAATTTAATAGTTTCTGGACTAGCTGAAACGGTTTTAATCAATCTAAAATAGTCCTGTTCATCAAAAAATCCATATCCATAATTCTTCATAAAAACCCTTATTTTTTAAAGCGTATAGTTGTACCTTAGATAAACAAAGAGTTTTTAGTGTAGATATATTATTAATAATAGCCTTTAAAAATACTATAATGTCTGCAGTTGATTCATTGAATTCCATATCTAATTGAACTAATTTTAATGTTTGAAATTGTACAGAGAGTTTTTCTAATCTATTTAACATTTGTTTGAATTCCAATCAAAACTCTATCATCAACCCCATTATCAAATCTAGTACATTTGGGTTGTTAAAATAGATCTCTTTTAGTGCAACTAAAGATTTTAAAAGTGATTTCTCTATATCTAATGTACCTTTAAATTGATGTAGAGTCAGTTTTTTCATGGTCTTGTTGTTCAGGTTTTTCAATGATTCATCATCAGTGATATGTTCGTTCAGAGAGATTGCTATTTCCATTCCCTCTATTGTTTGGTTTCTTAGAACGAAACCTATAATAGTTTACCAATCACATTGGCTATCGTTATAGACAGTTCCTTGAGTTTTGATATTCTCTGTAGACCACTAAAGAATGATGGTATTGGGCTATTGACGGTTCCCTGATGTTTAATATCAACATATATACCATAGGACAATGATCCACAATGTTATCAATGAAAGATACCATGTTTAGTTGTCCAATAACCAAATTGATTTGTTCCTAAAAGACACAAGAATCGGGTGAGGTTTCACATTTTTCATATAAAAATCTTGTTGAATTGCCTATCTTTGATTGTAATTTTATTGAAGAACCTCTAAAATAAATTTAATCATAAAAATCTAAAAAACACTCGGGTCATTCGTTTTTTTCTAAAAATTATTTAATTTACACACAACAAAATGTCAAATAACAATAACAATACAGAAAAAAAAGCATTACATCCATTATCTAGAAAAGCTAAAAAACTTACAAATGATACACTAAGACAAGTACATAAAGAAAAACACAAGTCTATTAAAAATAAGGAATCAAATCATTTGAGTAGGTTAAATTTCTATTTGTTGTATTGGATTGATATACATAACTCTAGGCGATGACCGTATTCTTAGTGTACTAATATTGGAATATTAGAGGAAAAATTAGATTGGTTTCAATCAAAATTAGAAGATGGTAAAAAGATTTATACACCTAGAGAGATTGCTGAAATGATTGAAGAGTATATAGAGAGAAATCAATTGGATGTCGAATTGGGACAATCAAAGACCAGATCAAATAAAGTAGACTACTTAAAAACATTTAAAGAATCTGAAATTATTGCTTTTAAAACTAGTGGTTATCTAGCACCAGATTTAACAAAATCCATTGTAGTTCAATGGCTAAAGAATTGGGATGGTGATAAGAAATATCTACAACAAGCTCAAATGAAAAAATTCAAATCCATAGATACTTTAGAAAAAGAGGAATTACAAAAAGCAGCAAAAGAACTCGATAACAAACCACAAAAGCAACAGGATACCACAACTACAACCAACACAGATACCAAAATGACCGTAGATACCAAAAAAGAAGAAGAATCATCTTATACACCACCAACTCTAAATCTATTCGGATCAAAATAAAACATTGTACATATTACATTACATTTTCAAAATGTTTCCAGAATTGTTGTTTTCAAAAATGTAATTTCTGAAGGTTGTAAAAATTGTGTAAAAACTTTGGTAAAAAATGATTCACGATTTTTTTTATTTATCAAAAAAAAAAATTTTCGAATTTTTTTAGACCAAAATCACACACGAAAGGTATGTCACTTAAATCCTTAAAGAAAAATTATGACTATGGCACACCAAATTTCTATATGTTTTTGGATCATTTAAATAAGAGGAATTATAGCAATTTACCACATCACTAAAAGAGAATGAAATATACCAAAAAAATTTTTTTTTTGAATATTTGAAAATAATATGGAAGAGATTATTTTGGATATAGATTATCATCTACCTATAGAAAATTCATCTTGAAATTTTGGATATATAGAGATTATAGGCCTTATAGAATATTTATACCAAAACATTGGAATAAGAAAAATAGGATGAAATAGTCATATATTTCTTTTTTTTTTTTTTAATCAAAACGATCGTGGAATACTTATATAATATTTTTATTATTTATTATCCAAAATAGAAAATGTCCACAGATCTCATTTGGAACGTCATCAAGAACAACAACGCCTTCAGAATTCAAAGAGCTGGTGTTGTCTTCTCATCTGAACCAGGTAACTTACGTAACAAAAACTCACTCAAATATTCTGGTCTCGCTAGAAAGAATGTTGTTGGTGTTGAATTAAACAACGGTAAATTCGTTGTCTCATCCAAATTGGTCAAGAAAGCAGGTTTCCCAGCTGCCTCCAAGAAAGTCCAATCTTTCCCAACTCACTCTTACAAAAAAACCGCCAGATATGTTAGATCTCTCACCACTACATACGCTCCAGAATTGAGAGCTGCTGCTTTGGGTAGATTACAAAGACTCAAATTGGCCAACATCAATGCCAAATACCAAAAAGCCAGAAATGCCAAAAAAACCACTGAAGCTCAACAAAAATAAATTATTAGGTGATATGACATTTGTTTAGTAGTAAAATATTAAAAAAAAATACTCAAAAAAAACGATAGATCAAATGTATCTCTTTCTTTTTATTTGTTATTTCATAATATTAAAAAAAAAAAAGGTGATTACTTTAATTTAAATGAAGAATGAGGTGGGGGTGAAAGGGGGGTGGTAATTGATTACAATAAAAACAATATTTTAAATTTTTTTCAGTTTTAGTTTTTTTCATTTTTCAAGATATCTTTGTTTGTTGGTAAATTTCTTATAAGATTAGAAGTAACGAAACAATTTGGTATTTTTTAGTAGATAGTAATCATACCTTTTAAGGGATATTCGACACATGTTCCCACTTATAAATTTATGTCATGAGAAATTAGGTGCAAAGATTTATTGTGAAGGTACCAGTTTTTCAGATGGCCATAAAATTGAAAATCTAATTCAAAATGATAAAGGATATTTAGCTTCATCATTTGTAAAAACACCTTTAGACATTACTATTTCTTTCAAGTATTGTATATTAATATTAAATTGGAAATTATTTAGCATTTCACTAATTTTTAATAACTATAGTTATCCTATTGATTTAGAGAGGATTGGAATTAAATGTAAAGTTGGAACATGTATTTCAGATACCATATCAGTGTATATTAGTAATGAGTCTATGGATTCAGTACTCTCAAAAATGAATATTTTACTCAAAGGTAGAGATTCTGAAATGAAAAATCTACCAAGTCATAATACACATCATAATTCATTACTTTCACCTAGAACTCTAACTATACCAGTCGATAATACAGTTGGACTAAATAATATACTATCTTCCAATTTTATTAATAATAATAATAATATTATTAATAACTATAATAGTAATAATAATAATATTAATGTAAAACATTTAACCAAATCACAAATTTTATATGATAATATTCATTTATCAGTTCCAAATTTTAATGAAAATTCATTGAATAATAAGACGGCACAATTAAAATATATACATCAACAGTTTAAGTTTATAGGTTCAGTAGATAGTTTACATAGTCAAGATGACCTGTACACGTATATTTGTAACAGTTCATTTAATTATAGAGGTCAGACACTACCTAATTCATTTTTATCAAAAATTCAAAAGCAAGAACAACTGAAACCATTTCACTCGAATAGTGATCTATTGATTGGTGTAAAATCTATACGTATTCGAATTCTAAAAGTTTACCAATCATCATGTGCAGCATTAGGTGGTTTTGAAATTTGGGGTGTACCTTCTCAAAACTGTCCTCAAGAGGTACTAAATCAACTATACCAAAACTATCAACAATTACAACAACTTCAACAACAACAATCCTACAATAATAGTATGAAATCAAATTTATTTCAAAATAATATATTTAGTAATAATAATACTAGTAATATGAGCAGTAATAATATGAATGGTGGTAATGGTAGTGCAAATGTACAAACTGTAAATTTATTTCCGAAATTACCAAGTGGACATCAACCAAAAGATGAAATGAAAGTAGAGGAAAAGTATCATAAGCCGTCTATTATTGATGAATTTGAAGCATTTTTAAGAGATCATCCAGGAATTGTATTGAATGAAACTGGAATACCAACTATATTTATTGATCCGATAACATTGGAGATGATGACTGATCCAGTAATTTTGAAATCTGGACATAATGTAGATAGAAGTACCATTGAAAAACACTTTAGAAATGGGTTCTTTACTGATCCTTATACCAGTGTAAAAATGTCACCTGATGAGATTCAGACCAACTATGTACTAAAAGAGAAAATTCAAACATTTATACGTGTGGAGAAAAAGAAAAGAAAGAGATTGCTAAAGTCTCATTCTATGATATTCCGTAACCAAATTGCTGCCAATATGCAACCTCAGATATCTTCATCGACCTCATCTTTTATTACAATGGATTTTACTGATAGTATTGGTAGTAATGGAAGTACAACTTCAGATCATGTTACAAAAGGTATGAATACCATTAATCTCTTTGATGATCAGGATTATCATCATAGACATAATAATAATAATACCAGTAACAGTAATAGTAGTAGTAAACATAACAGTGGTAATAATTGGCCAATAATACCAGATTTCTCTAGTTTGGCTTCGTCAACATCTTCTATAGGTTCAATGAATTCCTCTGGTTCAGAGATACCCTTACATAACAACGGACTTTTAAATCCCAGTATGATCAACTTTGACAACTTGAATCTATTAAAGAAAAATCCAAATCAATATACTCTAGAGAAAATGCCTTCACAGAATTCCTTTGTTGAATTGCCTATCAAAAAACACAGAAAATAAAACAAAAGAAGAAAGCGGGGGTATATTGCAGCGGTTGGTCACACAATTGTAAATATTTAAAAAACACAAATTAATATATTAGAAAAAGAGTCTTTTTTTATTTTTGTTTATTCTAAATATAAACTAATCTGTTGAGAACCAATAGTGATAATGAATTCACCAGATTCCATGGTAATCTTATCATCTAGACCAATGAATGAAAAGTCGTATGGAGAGAGTGAGAATTCCAAAGTTGTAGATTCACCTGGTGTCAATGAGACTTTTTGTACACCTCTGAGCATTTTAACCTCTGGGGTAATACTAGCATAGACATCAGAAAGATAGAGTAAAGCAGCTTCTTTTCCTGGAAGTGTACCATTATTTTGTAAATCAACAGCAAAGGTAACATAGTCACCCAAAGCAGCAGTGTAGTTATTTGGACTTACCATAGTGGCATTACAGGCAATATTAGTGTAATCAAATGTAGTGTAACTTAATCCATGACCAAATTCAAATAGTGGGAAAGTTACATTGGTGTTGGCATTCTTGTGGTAATAGTAAACACCAATGTCACCGGTTGTCGATGGGTAGGTGAATGGTAGTCTACCAGATGGATTTACATTTCCAAAGAGAATGTTAGCAATTGGTTTACCACCTTCAGATCCTGGGAGATATGCCATTAGAACAGCTGAGCATTGAGCTACTAAAGCTGGGGACAAGATTCTTGGTCTTGGTTCAACGAGGATCAAAACAACTGGAGTTCCAGTAGCTAACAATTGAGTGAGTAATGCAACTTCATTTGGATCCATTGCAAGGTCATTGGTGTCACCTGGGATTTCAGCTTCTGGTAATTCACCAATTACCAAAACTACAACATCAGCTTGAGAGGCAGCTTGAACTGAAGCATCAATTTGTGATTGATTGAAAGGAGTTCCAATTTCACAACCTAATTCATAGGTTACTTGAGCTGAGGTTTCGTTGAGTACTTGTTGAATACCAGAGAGGATGGTAGTTCCAAATGGGAATTCATCATCTGATACAGCACCTTGCCAGTGAATTGACCAACCACCATTTTGGTTTCTCAAAGAGTTGGAAGAGGGTCCAGTTACAAGAATATTCTTAATATTTGATGGGTTCAAAGGTAGGAATGAATTGGTGTTTTGGAGGAGGGTGATAGATTCCTCAACCATATTAGCTGCGGTTTCTCTGTCTTCTAATGAACCAATGGTGTCAAGGTATTGGTTAGAAGGTTCTGGGTATGGTTGTTCAAATAGACCTAGAGAATACTTTAGATTGAGAATTCTCTTGACTGATTTGTCAAGTCTGGATTCAGGAATGACACCGTCTTGAACGAGTTTCAAGAGAATGTTAGGGAAAGAGACATCAAGTGGAACCATTGACATATCAATACCAGCATCTAAAGCCATGACGACAGCTTCAGTCTCAGAGGCTGCAATTTTATGGTAATAATGAAGTTTTTCAATATCTTGCCAGTCAGTGACTGCAACACCTTCGAAATCTAGCTCGTCTCTTAGAACAGATGTAAGGTATTTATGAGAAGCATGCATTGGAACACCATTGACTTCACCAGAGTTAATCATAATGGTACCGGCACCAGCATCTAAGGCAGCTTTGAAAGTTGGTAAAAAGTAACGTCTTAGCATTCTTTCTGGAATCCAAGCAGGGGTACGATCTTTTCCTGCTACAGGATCACTGTATCCAAAGTAATGTTTGGCAGTACATACTGCAGATGGTCTTGATAGATATCCATCTTCAGTGTTATTGTTACCTTGAATTCCTTGAACTGCTGATGCACCCATTAAACTAACCAAATATGGATCTTCACCAAAAGTCTCATACATTCTAGACCAGAGTGGTTGAACACCCAATCCTAAAACTGGAGCAAACACCCAGGGAATACCAACTGCTGATGTATCTTTAGCAGCAACTCTTCCTACATCATGTGCATATTGTGGATTAAAAGTAGCAGCAACACCAGTATTGTGTGGGAATAGAGTAGCACCTTGAACGTAGTTAGCACCATGAACTGAATCTAAACCGTAAATCATTGGAATCTGATTTGGAGATGACTCAATGGTAATCTGTTGAATAGTTTGTAAAATGGATAACCAATTGGAGACATTATAGAAATGGTAAGGTCCTTGTACACCACCAGATGTAACGGTATTCAAAAAACTACCAACAAAGTATGTTTTGGCAAAATAACTTAATTGAGTTTCATTTAATAAAATTGAACCTGGAATAGTAATGGTTGAGATATCTAACTATAAAAATGGAAATAAAACATTTTCAAATAAAAAGGGTTTTGAAGTGGGTTTGGAAAATTAGATTTTTGAAAAATATCTTCAAACATTTAGGTAATTTTCTAAAACATATACTTACTTGAGTCATTTGACCAATTTTCTCTTGAACAGACATTTTAGACATTAAATCAGCAACAAAAATGTCTCTGGTTTCTCTATATTTCTTTGATTCACTAGACAAGTGTTTTTTGATCTTTGGTTCTGGTAATTTAATAGTTCTTTTGTAGAGTTTCTCATGTGGTTTGGAGATGACCGAGTCAAAATCCTCATTTCTGAAACTATCTGAAACTATATTTATCATATTGGCAAATGTATAGTCGACAACCAATAAGGTCACCAACAGTAATACCAAATTCTTCTTGTTCATTCTTTTAAAATATAAATATTTGATAATAATAATCAAATAAAGGAATTTTTGTTTTTGTTGTTGTCAATTGATGTGTGTGGTAGTGGTGTTGGATATTTTTATAAAATATATAAGTGTGAAGTTGTTATTTTTGAGATTGATAGAATACAAATAGAAATCGATAATTATTATATTAGTCATATGTTCACTTGAAGGGGTAGTAGTGGGTTTTGAATTTTATTTTGAGTTTGTGGATAGTGAATAAAGTGGGTGGAAGAAATGTGAGAATAGTGTGTGGTGTGGTATATATAATTACTCTTTATTTCAATGTAAGACAGACAAGTTAATTTAATTGTAATGCTGCTAACACTAAAGAAGAATTTAATTTATAGGGAAAGAAAAAAAAAAAAAAAGAAAATATCAAAAAACGATTGGGCATCAAAAAATCCACAGTCATCTTAACAATAACAATTCATGCCATGAAATTTTCAAAAAAAATTTACAAAACAACCACCCAGGAAATTTCATTGGACCTAGTTTTTTAATTTTCCAAATTGGATGAGCTAAATCAAAGTGCTGTGGTGGTTAATTACCTTTATCAAAAAAATTAATTTCATATAAGTTTATATTATTATCTTTTTTGGGTAGTTATTATGATATATAGGTATAAATATTCAGAGTTTGTTATTATTTTTTTTCATTCAATGAAATTCACTTTGTGGTGAATGAGGGGAATATTATTTTACTTTTTGGGCTGTGGTTGTTGTTTTAGTTTTTCTAATTCTTTTTGTGCATCTAATCTGGCATTGGTGGAAGAGGAAGAAGTTGAAGTACCCAGGGATGTAGAAGATAGTGAAGTTCTTGATGTTTTTTCTTTGGAAATTAGTGAATTGAAGAAGTTTGCTAATGCAGCCTTTTCAGGATTTTGAGTTGAACCAACACCAGTACTGGTACGCAGTGAATTAGTTGGTGAAGTGGTACTAGTTTGTCCAGTGCTACTACTATTATTGTTATTATTCATATTACTACTATTGGCGCTATCAAATTTATTCTTATCATCTAGTGAGGGTTGATCTAATTTTGAAGACATATCTTCACCTTCATTCTCCATACTAGACTTTAGTTTTTGAAGAAATTCTTGATCTTCATCTGCTGTTATAGTAGTCTGTTGATTCATTTCTCTTCTCTTGATGCTACTTGGTTTCTTTACCACATTTTCGTATAGTTCTTGAGCATCTTTACAAACTTTTTGATTTTCAAAGTCCAATGTAATCTTTCCATAAGTATCCCAACCTGAAGGTACAAATATCTGATCCTTTTCAATCAATTGAGTCTTTGATTTCAACTCAAATCCAAATAACATATTTTCTAAATACTCTAAAGCAACATCACAATTAATTTCTTTTCTAGCTGATGTATAAATTAAACCTGCACCATCTATAAATAATCAAGTTTGAAGTTAGTTTATATATCAAATCAATTAAAAGTAGATAAACTATACATTACATTGTAAACTTATTCTTCTGAGATATTGTTGAATGTAATCAAATAGATCATCTTTGTAATCAAAATCTTTTTCTAACATTACAACAGAATCTGATTTACAACAGACAATGAGGATAGGTACACCTAGATTATGAGTAAGGATATTTTCACCTAATGGTGGAAGTACACTGGTATCTTCAATAGGCGTAGCATTGACTTTTCTGAATTTCTTTTTTTGTACAGATGTTGTGGTAGTTGTAGATGCAGTACTAGTAGCATCGCTAGTAGTTACAGCAGCAACAGGTTCAACATATTCATGCCACTTGATTAACAATTTATCTTGAAGATCCTTAAATCCAATACTATTATCTTTAAATATTGATTTTATATGATCTTCCAATATGTTTAACCATTTCTTTAGTGAATCAACTAAACTCCATGGTTGTGAGAAATCCAATGTTATCATTATCATACAATTCTTTATATTTTCGTGATTTAATGCAAATTTTAATAAATCATTATGTGCTGTCTCTCCTTCTAAAGACCAAAAGTTTATTCTACCAATTGGATCTATTTGGATTTGTTGGATATATATATAATTAGTAACCTTAAAATCTCTACTATATATTGAAGTCTAATATTTCAAAATTTACCTTCACTTGTATCATCTTCAAATATATCAGTAAATGTGTAACTTAATGCAATACTCTTTAGAGATTCAACATCAGATATAGGTTGAAACTTTGAGAGTAAAAGTGATTTACCAGCATTTGGATCACCTAACATTACAACATGTTTCTTTTCAAAATAGTTGGTTTTATTTGAAGATTCTTTTAGAATTTGACTCCAAATATCATCTTCATTTGCACTTGATGAAGTGTTTGCTAATGACATTTCTATCTAATGAAATCACCAAAACTAAAAAAAAATAAAAAACCAAAAAAAAATAAAATATCAAAAAAAAGTATGTTCATTTACTTGAAAATATTGTAATTTAATTTAAGGTTTAATAAATTTATTATCTAATTTATCTATTCGAGAATCTTATTTAGAAGATTTTGATTTTGGTTTTGATTTTTGAGAAACATTATTTGTGGAAGTTGTAGTTGTAGTAGTGGTAGTGGTAGTAGTATTTGTAGTAGCTGGAATAGTTGAGGGTATATTTGGTTTAATTGTTGATTTCTTTAATTGAATCTTTGGTCTAATACCACTACTATTAGTTGTAGTGTGAATATTGTTATTATTATTACTATTATTATTATTGTTATTATTTAAAGTTGGTTTAGTTGCACTATTAATATATTTCAAAATGTCATTAACAGGACCAGTTGTTAATCTTTCAAGTTCTTCTTTTTTCAAAGGAACTACATTAGTTGGATTCGATAACTTTTGTGAAAGTTTCTTGGCAGCTTGTTGTTGTTGTTGCATTTGTTGTTGCATTTTGTTTTGTTCAATTGCCATCTTTTGAATCTGAACTGCAGTTTGAGTTAGTTGAGTTAGTAAGGTATTGGATTCCTTTGTACGGAAATGATCAGGACCCAACTCTCTCTCTAAAATGTGGAATGCTTGTTTCTCATTTGCAATGGCTTCTTTAAAGTCTTTCAAATGTAGGAAACTGATGGCAATGTGATGGTAAGTAGCTGCGGAGATTATGTGGTCGGTTCCGACGATGGCTTCTTGATGTTTGAGTGCTAGACGAAGGTAATGAATACCAAGTTCATGGTTACCAAGTTCCTGTAAGAGGTAGCCTATGGAGATATAAGTTGAAGCTCTTTCAGGGTTATAGTCACCACCTAGGAGATCAGTTAGATATAATGCGTGTTTAAAGTATCCCATAGACTCATTTAATCTTCCAGCTCTCTGACAGAATACAGCTAGGTTATTGTAAGCATGAATAGTATCATGATGGTCAACTCCATGGACTTTCTCAGTAACGATGACACAGTTCTTTTGGTACTCTATAGCCATGTCTATGTCTTCTTTATGGAATGAAACGATAGCGAGGTTCATATAACATGCTGCAACATCTGCATAGATTGGACCATGGACTTGAATGAGGATAGTTAGAGACTCGTTAAGTAGATCTTTAGCAATATCGAATTTTCTCTGATTGAGTAAGACTTTTCCATGTTCTAGAAGATCCAAACCGTCACTGGATCTTGGATTGAGATGTTTGACAACACATTGCAATTCGAGAATGTCTTCTGATGAAAATGTGAAATCAGTGGTGAAATCGTAGTCCTTGACATGAACTTGTAAACCAACTTTCAAACAAAGTGATCTGAGAACAATCAAACGACTCTCCATAGGAACAGAGTGAGTTGTAATCTCAAAGTCGTATTTCTCCTTAATCAACAAGGCAATTTGCTCCCATAGAGATGTTTGAGTAAGTGCACTTAAAGCAGCAGCTTTCTTCTTGTTACTGATTCTAAGATGTTTCTGAATGTCTTCAGCTGTGACTTGACCTGTAGTAGTACCCAACAAACAATTCAAAAAGTGAGCAGAAACCACAGCGAGTTCACTCTGATCTCCAGCATGGATTTGCTCATTAAAGAGATGTTTAGCAGCACGAGAAACCATCTCATTAAAGCAAATATCCTGGATAAAAGGTACCTTAGAAGCAGCTTCATTCTTTGCCAAGTATCCCAAATAACGCATATTAATACCCCTAACATGCATGATATTTGTAAGATTTTGACCGTCAATTGGTACTGCACTGAACATTATCAAATCTTCAATTAACTTTGGAATAATAATATTTTTCAAAAAGACACCAACACTATTCAAAGATTCCATATCCTTCTGTTGTTCCTCTTCACTTCCTCCCAATTTCACATTTCCATATAAATTTGGATTAAATGAAATATGAGGTGGTTTATCATTTTCATCAATAACAATATTATCTTCATCATCTTCTTCTTCTTGTTGTTGTTGTTCTTGTTCTTTAGATTCACCAGATTGTTGTTGTTGTTGTTGTTCTTTTTCTTTTTTGGCCTTAGCTCTCTTTTCACGATTTTCTTGAATTTTTTTACTTAACCAGGTGTCTTTAATGTATTCAGCAAAGGTTGCTACTAATTCAGGTCTGAGGATACACATTTGGTTCTTTTGGTCTGGATAGTTTGGATCTCTTGGAGTGGCTCTTACAAGATCTAGAATGTAATGTCTACCATCGATACCAATGATACCTTTAGAATCAACACTGGTACAGAGGTTGACAATTTGAGGTTGTTCAGCTTCTTTGGTGGTTTCAGTAGACTCTTGTTGAGATTCTTCAGTTTGTGAAGGTTCAGAGATGACAGGTCTTTCAGAGAGATGTAACATGGCTGCAGCTTTTGAAAGTTTTTCATGGAATACTGGGTCTGCTTTAATACACTTTCCATTATCCATTGAACCGTATAAAACATTACTAGTAGATTCGTTGGATAAAATACCAGGTACCAAGGTCTGAGCAATGATACGTTGACCACAGTAATCAATGATACAAGTTCCGACGGTATGTAGACCATCTACATCAGCAAGGTTATACAAACGGATGCCTTTAAGGTCATTGTTGGCGGAGGCTCTTGCGGCTTTGTCACCTCCACAATGGGTGAAGAGGTCACGGGTATCAAGGGCATAGGAAAAGAAGATATTGTGGTAGAGGTACATATGGGATCTCTCGTTATCCAGTGGGTTTATAGGTAGGATACTTTTACTGATTACAGCTTGAGCGCCTTTTACAGCAACTTCAACAAAATCAGCGTGAACTTTGGCGAATGCACGGTCTCTGATGATACGTTCTTGGAAGGTTTGTTTGGGGAGTTCACGAATACCTTGGAGTTCTTCGTTCCAGTCACGGGGTTGACTACGAAGGTCAGTGTCAGGTACGAGTAAGACACTGTCTTGGGATTTGTTGATATCGTATTGAGGTTGGACTTTGGTTCTTGAGATCCATTGGTTGAGTGGAATGGCACCTGGAAGCATTTCGTATGGGTGACGAGTTGAAATGTGATGTAAAACCTTTGATAAACCAGATTTGAATTGTCTGGAAACTTGTTGGAGTACTTGATGTAGACAGTGGCTGTGAAGAAGTTTGTTGGCGGAAGGTGATGGATTGAAATTGGAGAGTGTAGTCTGGTTGACAAAGAATCCACGGACATTGGCTGTAATGTTAATGGTTTGTCCCTCGAGAAGTGTGCAATCGAGGTAGAACAAGTCGCCTTGAAGTTTTCTGTAACCTGGTACTGGTGACCATCCAGAGAATATCATTGACTTGAGACATTGAATATTAGTAGCTGTCTGTTTTGGGAAATAGTTGGAGAGTAATGGTTTCTCATATTGAGAAATACCTGTAATCTCCTCTTTTCTCTCATTTTCCTCTTGAAGAGCTTGCTGTTTTTTTGAAACTGCAGAATTTTTAGTTTTTTTCTGACTTGGGGGATTTCCACCACTTTTAGATTTCTTTTGTTGTTCTTCTTCAAATTGTTGTTGTAGTTTCTCTTCAGTTAATGGTTGTTGAGTTTTCTCTGGATATGAATAACTAGAGAATAGTGATGGGTTTGTAGATTGATTTTGATTGTCCAATAGCATACCAGTATTGAGAATATCTCTAAGACGTTTAACATGCAATCTAGCAGTTCTTTCATTGTATTCAACAGGTAACATTTCCAAGACTGATCCATCAGTGAGATCTGGAATCGATGATAATTCCATAAAATCGTTTAATTTCTCATTTTTATAGTGTAATGCATAACTAGAGTATAAACAAGTCTCTGTGGTTTCATTCAAAAATGTTTGAATATCATATACTGTATCTGCAGGTGTAACCTGAATTTGAATAGTTCCAATCTCAACTGGTGTCTTTATCAACAGTGAAAATGAAACCTCTGCAATATTAAATAGTAAAGGTGTATTTTCAATTTTTTTTTTTGAAGGGGAAAATGATGAGATGATTAATGATATGATCTATCTATACCAATGTTTTGGATATTTCAAAATTATAGAAACCTACGTTGTTCAGGTTCTTCATGTGTGGTGGTAGTATCAGTACCGTTACCATTTACTACTTCATCATTGTCCATTTCCTCTACATGTGGAATGTCAGTGGTGGTAGTACTTGTAGCTTTTGTTTCAGTATTGTCCATTATTTCATGAAAATTCTAAACTAGTATGAAACAATTAAATGAAAGATTACTTTCGTTATTGTTGTTCTTTGCTAAAAGAAATTTTAATTTTCAAAACGAAAAAAAAAATTTTTTATTCGTTTTTTTGTTTTTAGGTGAGACTTCCTTTTTTCACACCAAATGAAATTTCAATTTCGTTAGTTTGGTGCATAATTTATTGCTGTAAATCATTTATGATGTAATCTTCACAAATGTCTTTAAAACTTAGATCATTTTTCAATTCCAATGAATTATTGTCTATTATCTTTATTTATTTTTGGTATATTGGTGTAGGAGTGCGGTAGATTATTTACATCTATAACTTGTTTATTGATTGTATCTAATGTTTGAAATGATGTTTGAAGTATTTTAACTCTATATTATTCGGGGGTAATATATTTCAATTAGAAATTAGGAAGTTAAAATGAAATTAGAGAAATACTTACTGTTGATTTAATTCTTTAGATAGTAAACTCATTTGAGCAATCATCTATAGATTAGTTTATGTACATAAGGTGTTAGAAATAGGTTTTATATTAGTGTGAAATGTGTGATTATATTTACTTCATCAGTTTGAGTAACATTAGTTTCATGTGATTCAAATGTTTTAGCAATTGTCATTATGTTCTTAAACTATAGTTAATATATGATATTTATGATTATTAGATTGTTATAGATACATACTTCATGTACATTTGAGTGTTTAACAAGAGCTTTAATAGCTCTACCCATATCAGTTACAATATTCTCTCCTTTCTCAGTTAACTCTTTTTTCAAAATCATTGAAGGATCATCAATAGGTTGTGATTTAACAAATGGCATAACTATATTACTCATGATTTGCTATTTGATGGAATGAGTTAGATGATAAATTAACTAAAAATCATCTAATTCTCTACTGTTGTTTATAAAGTATTGGGGTTTGTGTTGAAAATAAAATTTTTTTTACAAATTGCAATTTCTTCATTTTTGTAAGAAGAAATCTGGTTGAGAAGTGGGTAGTGCAGTTTTGAATGGAATGAAAAATTATTATGAAATTTTACAAGTCTCTCCAGAATCTACTCTTAATGATATAAAGAAATCTTTTAATTCTTTGGTATTACTTTATCATCCTGATAAACAACAACAACAACAACATTCTTCAATTGAACTTGTGGAATCTATTAAAAATAGATATTTAGATTTACAATCTGCTTATGAATGCCTAAGAGACATTAACAAACGATCTATTTACGATTCACAACTATTAGGTATATTTAATTGTACAATTTAGTAGTAATTCCAAAGATTTAAACACTAACTTATTTTGATTAAGAATTATCAAGACAAAAGTATTCTATAACTGATGAAATTGATTTGGATGATATGGAATATAACGAAGATACACTAGAATACTACTATAATTGCAGGTAAACTATCTCATTTTACCCAAAAGATCTCTAATTGTTTTATCTCCCTCCTTTTTTCGTTTTCTATTTTTTTTTTTTTTATTTGAAACATTCAAGATACTAATAATTTAACTATGAACACTTTAATCCCAAAAAAGATGTGGTGATAAATTTGTAATTAGAGAAGATCAGTTATCTAATGATATCGATGTGGCATGTTGTGGTGGATGTTCATTGGCTATAAAAGTATTGTTTAGTACATTGGATCAAGAGTAATATGAAAACACGGTTTTAAATACGGCTTTTCCATTGTTGAAATGATAGATTGCCAAAGGCGTAATCTCCATACTGAAAATTTTGGTAATTTCCAATAACAGAATGAGATTAAAATAAACGAAACAATTCAACTAAAAGTTCAAAACAAATTTTTTCTTTTCTCTCATTCTCCACCAACACTTTCAAAAATTTTTTTTTTCATATTGTTTTTTATCAGAGGAGGATACATCAACAAAGAGTGTCATTATTTCTTGAAGATTTAAATATAAATAACTAGAATTTCATTTTGTTTTCTATAGAAATTTTAAATAGTCACCTAGTTTAGAAAAAGATTTTAAATTAGAATTAGGGTGTGAAGTTCAATTAATAATTATCTGAAAATAATCTGAAGAGTAAATCTAAAGTTTATTTATCCTATCCCTCTCATAGACATTTATTAGTAAATTTGATAAAATAACAATAGAATTGGTTTGAAAAGTAAAAAAAGATGAATAAAAAACTATCACCACCTTTGACAACTACAACCACAACAACAAAGAGTAATTCACCAGAGAATGAAAGTGATGATGAAAAGGATATTGTTGAAGATGAAGAAGTTGAAGATGTAGAAATGGAAGATAAAAATGGAGATGAAGAAGAAGTTGTCTATGGTTTTAATGACGATGACGAAGATGATGAAGAAGTTGAAGAAGAAGAGGAAGAAGAAGAAAGTAAAGATAAAATGGATACCGATAGTAATAATAATAACAATAACAATAACAATAACAATAATAATAGTGCATCTTCAATTGCATCAAGATTCAAAAAGAAAAAAGATGAAACTGAAGAAGAAAAGAAACAAAGACTACTTGCTATAAAATTAGAAAAGGAACGTTTAAAACAAGTTCGTGAGACTCAAAGAAAGAATCTAAAGGAATTAGAAAAGAAACAACGTGAACAATTGGAAGCCGACCAAGCAAAATCAGCCAAGGAACGTTTAAAGTTTCTCTTGGAGAGAACAGAGATTTTCTCACATTTTGTATCCAATTCATCTAAACAGTCTAAAAAGAATAGTAGTAATGGAAATGGAAATAGCAGTAGTCAAATTCAGTCAACTCCAACCAAAAGAAATAAAATCACTGAGAAGGAAGAAGACGAAGAAATTATGAAGGAGGCAATTGACGAAGAGGAACCTCACTCATTTAATTTCTTTACTTCGAATCCACCATATATCAAAAATGGTACTATGAGAGACTACCAAATCTATGGATTGAATTGGTTAATTCAAATGTATGAACGTGGTATCAATGGTATATTGGCTGATGAAATGGGTCTTGGTAAAACACTACAAACTATATCTCTACTCGGGTACCTCTATGAGTACAAAGGTATCAAAGGTCCACATCTTATCATTGCTCCAAAGTCTACACTCTCAGGGTGGACTAAAGAATTCAAGAAATGGTGTCCAAATCTCAGAGTAGTTAAATTCCATGGTGACAAAAACGAAAGAGAGGATATCAAAAAGAACAAACTGATCTTTAAGAAATTCGATGTCTGTATCACAACCTATGAAGTAGCACTACGTGAAAAAACAACATTTAAAAAATTCTCATGGAGATATATGATCATTGATGAAGCCCATCGTATCAAAAATGAAAATTCTCTACTCTCTAAAGGTGTTAGATTATTTAATTCACAATTTAGACTGTTAATTACTGGTACACCTTTACAAGTATGTATTAAAAAAAAAATATACCAAAACTAATTCACATAATAACCTAATATATTTAAATAATCTACTTTTCTTATCAGAATAATTTACATGAATTATGGGCATTATTAAACTTTTTGTTACCAGATATTTTTGGATCTTCAGATGATTTTGATAAATGGTTTGATTTGGAAAATACAGAGAATCAACAAGAGGTAATTGATAAATTACATAAGGTATTAAGACCATTCTTGTTGAGAAGATTAAAATCCGAAGTTGAAAAATCACTCCCTCCCAAAAAAGAAATTAAATTGTTTGTAGGATTATCACAGTTACAAAGAGAGTTATATAAGAATTTGTTATCCAAGAATTTAGATGCACTTATGGTAGGAACAAAGGCTGCTGGTCGTGTTAGACTACTGAATATCTGTATGCAATTGAGAAAAGCATGTAACCATCCATATCTATTTGATGGTGTTGAAACTGAACCATTTACAACTGATGAACATCTCATTAATAACTCCGGAAAGATGATTCTATTAGATAAGCTTCTGACACGTTTAAAATCCAGAGGCAGTAGAGTACTGATATTCTCTCAAATGGCAAGAATGTTGGATATCCTTGAAGATTTTATGGTCTTTAGAGGCCATCTCTATTGTAGAATTGATGGTTCTACTGATTCTCAGAGTAGAGAAACTCAAATTGATGCCTTTAATGAACCCGGTTCAGAGTACTTTTCCTTTTTACTTACAACCAGGGCTGGTGGTTTAGGTATCACTTTGAATACAGCTGATATTGTCGTTCTTTTTGACTCAGATTGGAACCCACAATGTGATTTACAGGCACAGGATAGAGCTCATAGAATTGGTCAGACTAAACCTGTTACTGTCTACCGTTTTGTAACTGAACATTCTATGGAAGAGAAAATGGTGGAGAAAGCCGAAATGAAATTACAGTTGGATGCTTTGGTTATTCAACAGGGTCGTTTGGTGGAGGCTAATAAGAACGCCAATGGAAATGAACTCTTGTCTATGGTGAGATTTGGTGCTGATGATATCTTCAAGAGTAAATCTTCGACAATTACCGATGAGGATATTGACAAGATTCTTAAGAAAGGTGAAGAAAAGACAACCGAGTTGGATAATCGTATTAAAGACCTTGCTGCAAATCCACTGAAATTGGCATCTTTTGATGGTAACCTCTATCAATTTGATGGTGTAGATTACAAGAATCAACATGTTGGTACCGGGTTCTGGTCAGAGAATATCAAACGTGAGAGAAAACTCATTGGTGATCAAGAAGATTATCTCAAGAATATTGGCGCTATACCAATGAAGAAAGTTGTACGTAAAGAAGAGAGAAAAATTAAACCACCTAAACAGGTTCCAATTCACGATTTCCAATTCTATCCTGCTAAACTCTATCAACTCTATGAGAAGGAAAATGCAGCATATCAAAAGAAATGTGATTGGTATGATCAGAAGGAGAAAGAAGAGAAAGAGAAACCTACTAATACCAATGGTGAGGAAAAGGAAAAGGAAGAAGAACCTGAACCAGATTTCAATGATCTCACTAAAGATGAACAGGATCTTAAAGAAAAGTATCTGAAACAAGGTTTTGGAAATTGGACAAAATTAGATTTCCGTGCTTTTATAAGAGGTTGTGAGTTGTATGGAAGAAAAGCCTATGAAAGTATTGCAGAGACTATTGGTGATAATAAGACTGAGGAAGAGGTTGCAGAGTATTCTCCAGTGTTTTGGAAACGTTATAAAGAGGTTGCTGAATATGAAAAATTGATTACACGTATTGAAAAGGGTGAAGAGAAACTACTGAAATACAAGGAGACTCAAGACTCACTAAATCACAAGATTTCAAAATACAAGAATCCATGGCAACAACTGAAGATTCAGTATGGTTTGAAAAAGAATAAAAACTATACTGACGACGAAGATACATTTTTAGTATGTATGATGCACAAGTTGGGTTATGGTGCTTGGGATGAACTCAAAGAGGAGATTAGAAAGTCCTCTCAGTTCCGTTTCGATTGGTATATTCAAACTAGAACTCCTAATGAGCTAAAGACACGTTGTGATATCCTTTTGAAATACATTATCAAGGAACATCAAGAGGAAATTGAAAGAGCTAAGGAAACTGAGAGAAAGAAAGCTGAACGTGAGAAAAAGAAAGCTGCTGCCTTATTAGCTGCAACTGAAATTAAACCAACTGCTAAACCTCCTGGTCCTACTAAGAAACCTGCTTCATCTTCAAAGAAAGCTGCTGCCTCAACAACTCTTGGAAAGAGAAAAGTTAAATCACCTACTACTACTACTACTACCACAACTACAACTACAACATCTTCTAATGGAAATACTAGAAATATGTATTCTGATGATGAAGATGATCAAGAAGTAGTATCAAAATCCACTGCAACTAATTCAGAGGATCAAACTAAACCACCAAAGAAAAGATCAAAAGCAACTAAATAATCATTCTCTAAATATAATAATAATAACCATCAAAAAAAAAAATATTTAAACTTAACCCCACATCCCTTCCGTCTCACTCTCTTTTCTCTCATTGCAATTATTAATTAATAAATAGGGTTTTTGTTATCAAAACCATTATTTGAAAGATAAAAAAAAAAATATTCTATGTAGCTTTATATATGTATTCCTTTTTTATATCATTTTAAGCTGATAAAACATCTCTTCCTCTTACAATTCTCTTTTGAATAACTCTACGTCCACCAACTGTTGACATTCTCTTTAAAAATCCGTGCTTTCTCTTTCTTTTTATAACTGAAGGTTGATAAGTTCTTTTTACACACTCTAATGAATCTTGATTAATTTCTATAGTATAGAATATATTTGTGTTAACATAAGTTCATTATGATATGATATTTATGATATTTTTTTGAATATCATTTAAGTTATCGGCTAATTTTTAACAGTAACTTACCATATATTTCATTTTCCATTATACTATTATTATCTAAAATATTTATAATTCTCATACTATTTGAGGATGTTGATGGTGCTAATGATGAAATTAAAGGATCAATATCAAATGCAGTTGGTTCCTGAGTAGTAATTTCAGTGAAATCATCATCAAAAACGATTTCACCGTCTGATTCAATAAATGATGTAGTATTTAATTGTGATGTTAATTTATATTGGTTTTGTAGTGGTACTATAGACAATCTATTGTTATTATTTAAAATATTGATATTATTAATGTTTTTGGAATATAGTGATGGGTTGGTCTCTTGAATTGATTGTCTAATGAGATTTCTTATTGATCCTGATTGTTTTGTAACCAATGAATCAATGAAAGATGTTGATGCTATTTTATTTAAATATCTAAATGTTCCTGACATCTTCTTCTTTTTGTTTATTACAAATTTGATGGTTTGGGTTTTAAAACTGAAAAGATCAAAAAACAATGAAAACTTTTTAAAAAAAAATTAAAAATCGATTGTTTAGCAACTGTTGTAAGTTAATTCATAATAGAATTACTATTTATTGAATTTTAAAATGATATAATAAAAGTTTAATTTAAATAAACATTGAAATTCTGTAAATGAAAATTTATGATAAATTCATACAAATAAATATCAAATTACTTTTCATTTTTTAATTTTTAAAAATTTTAATTTTACATTTATAATATCTGATTGTGTGTTGGCTGTGGAAGATGAATAATGTTTTGGATATAAAATTAAAGAAAATTGATAAAGTATATCAACCAGGTGTATGAATTCATTTTAAAATTTTGATGAATAATAACCAAATGATTGATTCTTACCAATTTTCCCTACCCCTTTCATTCATATTCTCTCTCTCTCTCAAATTTGAATGGAAATTATAGAAAATAGTTACAGGTTATATAGTTATCAATAGTAAAGAGGATTTTTCACATTCAGGTATTACAGTTATAGTAGAGGGATCAGTTCAATTACAACTGAGTTCCAAGAGTGTAGGTCTATTTGATGCATTTTATAATTCATTGAAACCTATTCCACTGTTACACTATAATATCAATATATCAAGTGGTGGTAAATTTCAACCTGGTGTCACTGAACTACCATTTGAATTCCTTCTAGAACCACTACCAAATCAACAATTGTACGATACCTACCATGGTGTATTTGTAAATATTCAATATACAATTAGATGTGATGTTAAAAAAGGTATTCTATCAAAAGATCTTCAGAAACAATTAGAATTCATTGTAGAGGTTCCCACTCAAGATTCTGATAAGAAAGTTGGTCAACCTCTAAATTTCCTAATTACACCTGAATCTTTAGTAAATTTTAAAAGAGTAGGTTACAATATTGTATATATATATATATACTTTTAGAGGAAGTACTAATGTGTTTGTGGAATATAATAGATTTCAAAATCAGAGGTACCTAGTTTTAAGATATCAGGTGAATTAAAAACAGCAATTTGTAATATTAATGATGCATTTCAAGGATACATTTCTATTGATCAGACTGAGGCAATTATAAAATCTATAGAATTACAATTGGTTCGTGTAGAGACTTGTGGTTGTGCAGAAGGACACGCTAGAGAGGTTACTGAAATTCAAAATATTCAGATTGCAGATGGTGATGTACCTAGAAATTTAGCAGTGCCACTTTGGATGGTTTTCCCAAGACTTTTTACATGTACCACTACTGCTGCAAAGACTTTTAAAATTGAATTTGAAGTCAATTTAGTTGTAATGTTGGAGGATGGTCATTTAATAACTGAAAATTTCCCAATTAAATTGGTTAGAAATAAATAATTTATTTTACTATTATTATCAATTAATTTATTGAATATGTGTAAATTAATTTTAAGATTACATCCCATTCATAGGGTGGAACTTTTTGGTAAATTAATTCTAGATGGTGATAAAGTTTCTCTAGGTAACAGATATCTTTGTTGCTGTATTGTTCCATGAAGATATAATAATGGTAATGGAGTACTAATGTTTTTAAATATAGAATAAAATGTTCTGTAATTCCAATCCATTTATAAAATGAATTTTGTGATCTCTTTGTGGAGTTTTGATCAACAATTACAGACTGATAGTATTTATATCCGATATCTTTAAATTCAGTTACAATTTTAATAGATATTAACTCTATTTTCTTTAACCATGTTTGAACAGTTACTTCTATTTTACCTGGGAACAAATCATAATTAAAAGCAACTTGATCTTTAGTTTTATCTATATAATGGTGATAAACTGTTTGTAAATTCTCATACTTTTCGTTTACGTTGATACCTGATATCACTGGTTTGTATTTCATATCCCCAATGTACTCTTGAAGAACTTCATTATTTATGGAATTAGATTCAGTTAAATTGGTAGAACAGAAGGTCTCTAACTGACTAACCAACCCTTTAAATTCATTTTGGTATCCTAAAGATTTAGATTTATCATGAAACATTGGTTTATATTCATCAGTGAAACTTATAATATTCTGAAATTCTTTATGATCCTCTAAAAACTTTGGCTTGGTAAATTTCAATGATAGTGATAATGAGACTTGCCAAACTAATTCAACTAACTTTAGTGGTATGGTATTGGGATCAACTTCAAAATGTGCAATCTTATCTCTAAGTTTTGGTCCATATTGATAAATGAACAGATCCAACAATAGTCCTACTGTACCTGCACCTAAATTCACTATCATAATGTTATTAAATGTCACATTTTCACTCATATTATTACTATTGGTGTTGATTGATGTTGAATATTTTGGATTTTCATATTTTGTATAGGATTTGGAGGTGGTTGGCACTTGAAGTTGTTTTTCAAGTCCATTTGATATTGGTGATAAAATCAATTGTTGTGAGAGGAATATTTCTAGTGTAGTATAGAAGCTTGTGTAATCTGCCAATAGGAACTCCTTTGACAACTGATCGTTGGTTTTAACAAATAAAACCCTAAGAGAATGCTCTAATTGCGGTAGCAATAGTACTAATGAATAATACAAATCCATACAATCTCTTTTATCCATTGGTGATTGTGTATATATATAATAGTGTTCCAATGAAGATAGCCATTGGTTAAGTCTATTTGGTAATATAAATTCAGTAGATTTCAGTATGGTTTCAATCTGACATTTAGAAAGACTAACAAATGGAACTTGTATATCTTCACTTGGTTGCTTATATTTTGTTAATTTTGTATTTAGACTATAGCTTTCGGAAGAATCTTTAATCAACACTTTATGTTGGTGTGTTTGATGTAATATTGTCAATGTCACATGAATTATATACAATAGTAATGATAGATCCAGTTCATCATTATTAGGTGAAATGAAACCATGCCATACTACATTTCTAAGATTCAAACTAATTGGTGGTCCAATTAATAGTTTTAAAATAAGTGTGGTTTCTTTACCAATTACATCGGAGAGTATAGGATCATCTAGAAGGTCTCTTAACATTCTACCGACAATACACTGTGAACCAGATTTCCAATAAATTATATTTCTAATCACCTTTTCTAATATTGATAGTATTATAGAATAAGGTAAAATGATATTATTCGAATCAGATTCAATCATTTTTAAACAATTTATAAATAATTCCTATTATTATAATAATCATGTTAATATATTTCAAATAAACTCTATAATTATATTAATAATTACTTTTGGTAAAATATTGGTGTTGATAAGATCTGATTCATAGCATTTCTTTATTGATATTTTACCATCTTTTGTATTATTTTGGTGGTAGTGATTTAGAAGATATTTGGATCTTATTCTTTGATATTTAGTATTTTCTTGATAAAATTTCAATAGTTCACCATTGTTGATGATAATGTCATTATGTGGTAACCAATAATCTAAATCTTTATCATAGTAGTTCAATGAATACTTAAATTGTAATAAAATACCATGATCGGAAAAAATACTATCATTTTCCTTTAGTTTTTCATTATCAATATTTGATAAAACTAAATTTTGAATATTCTTTGATAAATAAGAATTATACATTCGATATGGTAGTGTTTTTACTACTTGGTGGTTTTATGATCATAAAACAAAAAGTAATCAAAATGCGAAAAATCAAAGAAATTTGTGAATTTGAGAATATTCAAATTGTATATAATCAGAATACATATTCGATGTGGAAATCAATTGAATTATTTTAACAATTGAACTGTAAATAAATATTGGTTAAAAGAAATATCTAAACAAAAATTTTTTTTAATTTTCATCATCAGATTTTTTTGAACTCTATAGAATTCACATCCCACTCTCTGTTGGGTAAATAAATAAATGAGTGTACTAGCATCTAGTAATTGGAGTATTATTGGTAATTCAACATATAGTAAAAAGGAAATATATAGTTTACCATGGGATATTGATTTAAAACAGAGTATAGTAGTTGGTGCACCTTTTGGTGGACCTATTGTAGTCTATAGAGACTCTTCAAAACTATTGGAAGTAAACTCACAAAACAGTAAGAATATAATTAGAATATTCACTGCTGCCGGTTATGAAATGTCAAAGATGATGTGGGATTCGACAAAAGGAAATATAGTAACAATGGATTGGATTGAAAAAGAGAGATTAGTTATAGTTTTAGAGTAGGTTTTAAAATAATAGGTTTATAAAGGAAAGGAATATTGTGTGTATTAATAGATATGATATAACAGGAGTGGTATTGTATTGATTTATAATATATTTTGTGAACTTTTATCCCAATTTTCAATGGGAGATGCAGTAAAGAAAGAGGGTATTATAGATTGTAAGATATGGAGTGATGGTATAGTTGTTTTGACAGGGCAGGTTAATTTCTATACAGTACCATCAGTGGAAGATATTATTAGAGAATGTGGAAGAGTTATCCAATTGGCAAAAATTCAAGAAGAAGTAAAGGTCAAACCTGGTTGGTGTATATTAGAACCTAAACATTCTGTAAGTCAAGGCGTTGAGGTATTTGCCTCTATTAATGAAACTTTATATCTCATTGATGAGGATAAAGCAGATTCTCAATTGGATTCCATTAGTAATATCACTAGAATGGTGGTATCACCAAGTGGTATAAAAATGGCATGTTTTGATGCCAGAGGTGTTTTATGGATTGTAAACACTGATGGTAGTACTACAAGTCCTGTTAAATTTGAAACCAAATCACAGAAAGCACCTCTACTGAAATGGTGTGGAAATGATGGTGTAATGATGTATTGGGATTCTGTTAAAGACCCAGTTTTATTATACTTTAGTCAAGGAGATACCTGGGCAAAATACACAACAGATTCATCAGTATCTTTAGTCACTGAAATTGATGGTTTAAGAATCATCAGTAACAGAACATCAGAGTTCTTTGGAAAAGTTTCAGATGTAACAATTGATATCTTTAAAATTGGTTCAACATCACCAGCAGCTATGCTCTATGATGCCACTGAGCATTTTATAAACAAGTCACCTAGAGCCGATGAATCTATTCGTTCTATTAAAAGTGATTTAGAACTTGCTGTTAATTCTTGTATATTAGCTGCAGGATATGAATTCTCAGGAAGTGAACAGAGCAAGCTTCTAACTGCTGCAAGCTTTGGAAAATGTTTCCTTGACGGATACAATCCCAATGCATTTGTAAACATGTGCCGTTCATTGAGAGCTCTAAATGCAGTTAGAAACTTTGAAATTGGAATTCCGTTAACTATTCAACAGTTCACTGAAATTGGACCTGAAGAGGTCATTGATAAACTGATTAATCGTCGTAAACATTTATTAGCATGGAGAATGTGTGATTATCTAAAAATCAAATCCGATGTAGTTTTGAATCATTGGGCATGCACTAAAGTCAGAACTGATATAGATGATAATGAACTCAGTCGTATTATTATTAATAAACTTGAATCAGTACCAGGAATTTCATTTGCAAATATTGCATCTGCAGCTTACATGGCTAACAGGAAAAAACTAGCTGCTAAACTACTGGAATACGAACCAAAGGCAGCTGATCAAGTACCTCCTCTGATAAAGATGGGTGAGTCTGAAACTGCACTTGGAAAAGCAATTGAATCAGGTGATACTGATCTTGTATATTTGGTATTATTAGATATGAAGAGAAATCGTCCTTTGGCTGATTTCTTGGAAGTTACTTTCTCCAAGAGTGTTGCAGTGGATCTATTGATTAGTTACTGTAAACAGAATAAGGATATGAATCTTCTCAAAGAAATTTATGGAATCAAACAGCAGACTAAAGAAATGTCATTTACCTTCCTCTATGAGGCATTTAGAGAACCAAATTTTGAGAAACGTCTAGGATCTTTTGAAAAGTCTAAAGAATTCTTTCAACAGAATAAACAGGATAAAGACGACCAATCTAATGCCCAACTAGTACAGGAACAGATTAAACTGGAGATTCTTCAAAAGGAGTTGGAAAACACAACAAAAGAGTCATTCTTAGGTATGTCCATCTCAGATACCATCTATAAACTAATTATCACCAATGACTCAAAGAAAGCTATGAATTTGAAATCTGAATTTAAGGTACCAGACAAGAGATTCTGGTGGATAAAAATCAAAGCTCTCTCTGCCTTGGATAAATGGGAGGAGTTATTCCAGTTTAGTAAAGAAAAGAAATCACCTATTGGCTATGAACCTTTTGCTGAGGTTTGTCTAGAACAGAATCAACCTACTGAGGCTTTGAAATATATTCCAAAGGTTCAGGACCCTGTCAATAGAGTTCAATTGTACATTCAAATCAACTATTACAGAGAAGCTGCTGAAGTGGCTTTCAAAGAGAAATCAATAGACTTACTAAATCTCATTGCAAGAAAATGTACAAATCCCGAAGTATTAAATTTGGTCGACCAAATGAGATCACAATTACAACGTAGATAAAAAAATAGTTTTAAAAAAAATTAATAAATAAATCATTCTATAAAATAACCACTTCCTTCACTTTTAACAAGTCTTTGGATCATAAAATCATGTGTTTATCCAAAAAATTTTTTTGTACAAAACTAGAGGTAAATACAGCAATAATAAATGTTACTTTGAACCTTGATTAATTTCTACAGGTCCATAGCTTATTGGAAGGTCAATCCTCTTAATATAAATAAATAAATGTTGGGTATCCATAGATATCTTAGATAAAAATTTATATTTCTCAATCGGAACAAACATTTATGGTTTATATTTATTTTCTATCTCCATTGAATCCTCATTTGTTTTCTTTCTTATTTTTCTATTTTATTTTTTTTAACATCAAAAATTAAAAAAATAAATCAAAGAAATGGTTTATATCTGAATAATGTAAAAAAACCCTCCCTCTCTTGTGTTCATTGAAAAATGTAAAACATTAGTTTAATTAATCATTTTTTATTTTTTTAGTTATCAATAATCTCTAATTCATAGAAATTAAAATAAGGGTTATTGAATACATAATTGGGTAGTATGTATTTTAAAAATGATTTGGTATCTTGTGAAGTAAATATATCTATATCACCATTAATCAATTTAGTTGTATTTGATATAAACTCATCAAATAGTGGGTATTCTTCATTAGGGTAGATATGATAATCAATTTTAAACTGTTCATTACCAAAAATAATGAAACCACCTTCACTATAATATCCATCAGAATGACCACCTTCAATACACCATAATAAATCAAATGAAAATGGAATGATTTTACCTTGAATACTTAATAATGTACCTGATAGCGACATTGATTCTTTTAATCCCATACCAGAATCCATACCACCATAGAAATCACTTCTTTTAATTTTATAATTACTAAATATTACAGAATCCAATAATCCAATTAAATGAATATTATCAATATCTTTATAATATCTCATTTTATCTAGACATGGTATCTCTATAATATCAATGATTCTTTTTATCAACTTTTCAATTTTATCTGCTCTTTTAATTGAAAGTAAATTAAAATTAAAATATTTAAGAATAATATTTTCTTTAATATATCTTTCTTTAAATAGAGTTGACCACTTATTAGGATATGAATTTCTATTTTTAATAATATTACCTTCATTTTTCTTATTATTCTTAATATTATTACTATTATCTATTGTATTATTTTCTAAATTTTCAATACATTGAACACTATTATAAAACTCTAAATATTTCCATCTTTCAAAGCAAATTTCTTTCCAGATTGCTTCTTTATAATTTAAATTATGAGTCCATTGTTTACATACTAAAAATAATCTATTAAATTCATTATCATTTGATAAATATTTAATGATAGTTGAGAATATTGTTATATTTCCTGTGATATTAGGATTATTATTACTATTATTGCAAGTTGTTCTATTAATTGTGGAGGTAGGTATATCATTGGTGATATTATTTTCAACCCTAAGAGGGTAAAACTGATAGTATTCATTATTAAATGCATATGTGGGGATGATATAACTAATGAGTTGTTCAATATCTGTACCGGAGAATATTGGAGTATTTCCATTGATTAATTTAGTTATTTCATTAATAAATTGGTAATATGCTTGGTATTGGCTAGAATTGTCACGACATTCCCAGGTATATAGTTCTGAAATAACATGGTAATATTTACCAAATTGAATATGAGCAAATGGATCTCTATAAAAATATTCAACCCTAGCACCCTCTATTGTGTGTAACTGTCTAAATGAGAATTCTACAATATCACCATTTAAATTCATTATAGAACCTCTACAGAGCATATAGTCTATCTGTTCCATACCAGTATCAATATCATGAAAATAATTATCTCTTTGTGATACTAGATCACTGTATATTACAGAATCTAATATGGGAATAATTTTGGTATTTTCAATATTCGTATAGATAGATTTGTTCAATGATGGTATACTTGAAATTGATTTTACTTTCCTCATAATAGATCGTTTATCCTCTTGATCACTATAATCTTGAAGATGAAGTTTATAATACTCTCTAGTGATGTTCTCTTTAATATATCTCTCTTTAAATATCTCCTGCCATGATTTTGGTAAACTGTTTCTATTTCTAATGAGATATTGAACTGGTGGTTTATTTCTTGCTCTATATCGATTGCCTTCGTATGTTATAGTTGGTTTACCGAACTGAACTTCATCATATACATATTTTGGTGTTGGTTCTCCTTTTGATCCATCATAAAATATTTTAAATTTTGATTTTGATTCGGGTATTGTAAAATACTTTGATGTTGGTGAGAATAAGTTTGTATAACTATTTAATTCACACCATCTTGTTACTGATAGTTCTCTCCATAATCTATTGTTACTGTTAATAAACTTATCATACCAATCTTTACAAACTAAATAAAATCTATTAAAATTATTTTCAAAACATAGATATTTAAAAATATTTATATAAATATCATTTTCTGTGAATATCTAATATATTATATTAGTCATTTAAATATATCTTTAACTTAATTCATTAATCGCAACTCACCTTAAAATCAAAATGATTTCTTTTAGTATTTTGTTGTTTTGAAAAATTAATTTCTAATTTTCTTTTCATGAATTGTGTTTATTATTGTTATAAAAATTTTTTTTTGGATAGAATAGAATTATTACAACATTGAGTTATCAAGCTGGGCCCATCCAAAGAAATTTACATTTTCCTTGGAATTTCTTCTCCAAGGAGAGTGAAACTTTTGATTCCACATTTGTAAAGCCACTTTATTGGATACACTTGTGAAAGTTAAAAAAAGAAAAGTAAATGTGTGATTAGGTATTAGCTTCTTACTACTATATTAATGAAAAATCAGGAATTCAAAGATTATTCATATTTATAGACTCTCCACAACCACAAATTTGGTGGGTGTTGTGTGGTATTAAATTTTTTTTAGAAATTTAAAATTGATTTGACAGGGTGGTTATTTTGGGAGAAATCTTTTTTTAGAGGGTCATCAGGTACTTCAGCTACTGGATCAACCTTTTTTAAAATTTTATATTTATATTTATAATTAATTTCATATGTAGTACTGAAATAAAAAAAAATTTTATTTTAGTTTTTAGTTTAACTATATTTTTATATTTATTTATTTATTTTATATATATTACCAGAAAAACTTTTCATATCATATTACATATAAATTCTTTGAAAAAGAAAAAAAACAAAAGGTAATGAAAATATAAATTGAATTGTTATTATTGTCAAATGATTTGAAAATTATTCCTCAATGAACAGGTTTTTATTTTTGTATATATCTTATTTGAATATAATAGTTATTGGAATCATTACAATTTAGATTTATTTGATCATCAATAGAGATGAATTAAATCTATTTTGATATTTTTTTAAAGGGAGAGATAAAATTTAGAGGTAAACTTTTAAATTTCATGAAATCAATGGCATAGAGTGAAATTTATGAACTACTTTATCCAATCAAAATCCATTATTACAAATATCAACTTTAGTTAAAATTCAACAGTTATAATATAATTTACTCACACCCACACCCCTATAACCTCCCTCTCAGTTTATATTTTGTTTTTCATTCTTACTATAAATTTAAGTGTGATGAATGAGATAAACAAATGAAAAGAACAAAATAATTATTGTTTTAGTTAGTCTTTTGTGCATATACTGTGATTTATTTACTCAACAGTATTTGACTACCACACACTTTAATTTTTTTTTTTTAAACACACCCCAGTTTCACCCTCAACACTTTATTCTCTCTTTCAATAGAAATTCCCCCCAACTCCCTCCCACACACATTTTATAGTGAGAACTTAAAGAAAACAATAACAAAAAAAAAAAAAAATTTTACTCAATCTAGACATTATTTATTCCACTTTCAGTAGAAATATAAATCTAATTGTTGTATTACAGCGTTGGTTTTAGCTTTTAATAATTTATTATTATAAAAAATAATAATATTTGTTTTGATTTCAACTTCCTGATTTATAATTTCCAGATATTTATATAAATTAATAATTCATATGATTATATATTATTTAGTATTTATTTAAAAATATATATATTATATTGATCGGATTTAATATAGTTATAAAATCAAATTCAAATCGGGGTGGTAAATATATATCTTAAAAAAAAACACAAAACTAAATACAATTACTATATTTGATATATCACTAAATATTTTTTAAAAATTTAAAATAATTGTTATTTAATACTAAAAAAAAATTAAACTTCACAATACTTTTTTTAAATATTTGTATATTTAATTGTTTTTTGTTTGTTGTTGTTGTTATTTTATATCCTTCTCTCAATCTATCAGTACCCAATAAAATATTAAATTTACTTAGGTGTAAATACCATAATATCCTCACTATCTTTCATCAACACCACACCAATCAATTAAATAATATCTATTAAATACTTCTCTTTGACTATCCTCTTTACTCAATTTCCAAATTTGTTCAAATTTTACTTTTCTTTATATATAAAAAAAGAGGTTCACCTCAAAAAATCACTCTAGATATCCCAATCACTTTAAATAGATATATTCTTATTTTTATTGGTATCAGTTAATACCATCACTCAATAACAGTAATAATTATTTTATTTTTATTTTTTTTTTCATTTGATTTACACATAACCTCTCCAGTTAGCTGTAGATAAACACAGTTCAAAAAACAATTACAAAAAAAAAAAAAAAAAAAAAAAAGATATAATTAACATCAAGTTACTATCTACAAAACAAATTTATTTTTATCTCCTTTTAAATACATTGTCAATTAAATTATTGTGTTCTATTTGTGTCACTAAATGTATGTGTTTTATGTTAAAATCAATATTTTTTTTTTAATAGGAAAAAAAAATTTACTTTAATCATTATCAAATCAACTCTTTTAAAGTTATCATTATACTAATACTAAATACTAAAAATATAGATATCTTTTTTTTTTTTTTTTTTTTTTGTCTAACAAGTCACAAGAAATCCTTAAAATAGTATTTTTTTAATTAATACTACTACATTAGGAAAAAAAAATTATTTATTTTGTATCAATCAGTAAATCAAAAAAAAATATATTTATAAGTAATAATAATAAAAATTTAGTAAAAGAATATGTTAAGTTCAAAAATGACAGGAATACCAGATAAATTACAAAAATCTAATAATAACATAGTAATACCTCTTAGTAATATAAATACCAATAGTAGTAATACAAAATCCAATGAAAATATTGGATCTACATCAAATATAGCATCAACAACCTCGTCAACTACAAGTAGCAACAACAGTAGCAGTAGTGGACAACCTAAAGTTGTACCATATGAAATATTTAAGATGGTTGGACAAGGTACATTTGGAAAAGTATTTGAAGCAAAGAATCATGACAATAAGAGGGTTGCCATAAAGAAAGTAGAGAAATCCAATCATTTCATCTCTAGAGAATACGATATTCTCAAGATTATTAATCATCCAAATTGTCTAAAGATTCTCGATATGTTTTATACTAGTGAAGACAACAAAAAGATGCAAAATCTTGTGTTTGATTTCATTCCGTACACATTGGCTAATCTATTAAAGAAACGTCAACCATCCATTCAATTTATCCGTGTGTTATTCTATCAGCTGTGTCAAGCCATTAAACATATTCACTCCAAGAACATTTGTCACAGGGACATTACACCCAACAACATTCTTCTCGATCCACGTGGTGAATTGACCCTTGCCGATTTTGGCTCCGCCAAAATACTCGATCAAAACCATGTATCCATGAGCTACATTTGCTCGAGATACTATCGTGCTCCAGAACTGTTGGTTGGTTGTAGTAACTATTCAACAAAAATTGATATATGGTCTATTGGTTGCATTCTAGCTGAGATGCTTATTGGTAAACCTATATTCCCAGGTATCAACAGCAACGATCAACTAGCTAGAATAATTGAGGTTCTCGGTAGTCCAACTCAAGAGGATATGGACGCAATGAAACCTTCTAAACCCTATGTATTGCAACTTCCTAACATAACTCCAAAATTCTATGATACCTTGCATAATATCGAAGACAAAGAAGTTATTGACCTTCTCTCTAAAATCTTTATATTTGATCCAACTAAAAGAGCTGGTATTGATGAGATCTTACAACACAGTTTCTTACAAAATGTCTCTGTTCAGACTCTGGAACAGTTTGATGAGATGAAATGTTTCCTGAAACCCACAACTACAACCACAGGTGCTCCAATTCCTACCTCTTCATCGAATACCTCAAATATGGCATCTCTAAATAGTTCAAGTAAAACCACCACTGAGAACAAGGAATCTTTTCTCTCTAGACTCAATACCAGTTCTATAACTTCAACTAATAATCTATTGTCTAGTAAGACAATGGATGGTAAAGCATCTCTTTCCAATAGTAATAATGCAGTTAATAATCTTAATAATAATAATCCACCAGTAACCATTGGTTGAACATAGTGTTCTATTTTGAATCAATTTAAAAATATAATATCTTAAGAAACTCTAAAAAAAACAAAAGAAAAATCAAATTCACGTAATCACATTTCACACCATTATTACTTCTAATAATATTTAATCATTATTTATAATCCATTTTTCATATATAAAAAAACTAGATTATAATAATATATAACTAATGATTAAAAAAAAAACAAGCCACCTACAAACAATATATTTCAAAAATTGTAAATATTTCCTAATTATTATAATAAAAAAAAATTATCAAAAAAATCTTAGTCCATGGGTGTATTTGATTGATCATACATGAAATTGAGATATCTATTTTGTAAATTTAAAAATAAGCTTTGGAAATTTTTGAAAATTTTTTATTTTTTTTTAACTGTTTTCTAAATTCAAATCATAACTGTGAAAATATATACTTATATAAAAGGTATGGTTTATTTTTGCAATCAGTTAAACAAAAATCACAACTATAATTACATAAAAATAGCCTATTTCAGTAGTTTCTTTATTTGGTAGTGGATATTCAATTTAAAGTAATCATAATACGAAACGAATAAATTAACTGAATTGAATGGTTAAATGAAAGAGAAATTAGCTGATCGCAGGAAATTAGAGTTTCAATCAAAAACAAAAAAAAAAAAACAAAAAACACTCCCCACACTCCACCCAACAACAACACCAATGGTGTTAGAGTAAAAATAGATACATTTATAAAATATAAAATACATATATATTATATTATTGTTATCTGATTAAAATTTATCAGCTTCACAATTGTATATTTCAACATAACTCCTCTATCTATATCTTTAATTGTATTAAATTTTATAATTTGTTTTTTTTTTTTTTTTGTATTTATCTTTATTTACTCTTTCATATATACACACACTACTATCACACCCAAAAACAACAAAAAACTTATAAAATATTAATATTCAAATATAATCCATATCTTACCTTACTTCTAGTACTTAGGACACAGACACTAATTAATTTACCCATTAATTTTATATTACATTTAATGTATAATTACATCATATTAGTATTACAATAATAATAATAGTAATAATAATTCATTAATTAGAAAATAATAATAGAACTCTTGAAGAACACATCCCAACACAACCTTAATAATATCTATATTTTTTTAATTTTCAAATAATTAAAAAAAAAAACCAACAATATAGTTTGCAGAGGAAATAGTATTCTATTGTATAAAACAATAATTCTATTAAAACAACACACAAAACACACACACACACATACAGACACTAGAATATGAGTACCAACAGTTTAGGTATTAGTGGTAGTGGAAGCAGACCATTCAGACCAACAGGTGGTAAAAAAATATCATCAGGATCTGTTACCATTACCATGTCTGATTTTCAAACCTATGAAATGCAAGCCAGACAAATGGAATGCAAGAAATGGGTGGAATCAGTGATTAACGAGTCATTAGACAGAGACATTCACACTGCACTTAAAGACGGTGTAGCACTGTGTAAACTCGCCAATGTCATGTTTCCAGGTATCATACCTCGAATCAATAAAGCAGGATCAGTAACATTTAAACTCCTTGAGAATATCAACTCGTTTTTGGTGGTACCTAAAAAAATGGGTATCAATGAAAACCAGGTATTCATAGCCACTGATTTATGGGATAATAAGAATATTCAAAAGGTTATAACTACCATTAACTGTATGGCAACTATAGCATGTGCAAAAGGGTTTCCTGTCAAATGGCCTCTTATTGATGACCCTACTGATGAGGCTCTAATCACTTTTGTACCATCTACTAGTTATAACCCAGTAATGGAATGGGACAATTCATTTATAAATAATAGTAATAGTAACAGTAACAGTAATCATATATCATCACCAAACAACAATGGTGCTAATAAATCCTATTCAAATCTCTCTAATAGAAATATTTTTACATCACCACAACCTAAAAACTTAAATTCAACCACACAATCACCACAGTCATCTCCATCTTTTAAATTCAATAATCAACAACAATTCAATAAACCAACACTTCCAAGCTCACCCATAAACTCTTCTGTACAAGTCAACAAACCTGTAAATCCTGCCATTTTAACTAAACCAACAACCACAACCACTTCAACCTCAGTAATTTCACAAGCACAACCTATAAATCATCAACGTACAAATTCAATTTCACAAACTCAATCACCATTAGTACAACAACAACAACAACAACAACAACAACAACAACAACAACAACAACAACAACAACAACAACAACAACAACAACCAGTAGTACAACAACAACCTGTATCTGTACATGTACAACCACAAACACCAGTTAAACCTGTATATACTATACAGTCATTAGAACAATCTATTAAAGATGCAAACTTAGATTTGTTGAAAGAGATTTTGTCACAAAAGAATCCAAAAGTTGATGTAAATAGTAGTTTTGGATTTGGTAAGAATGTATTACATTTGGCGGTAGTAGGTCAACATTTGGAAATTTGTAAATATCTTTTGGAGAGAGATGATATCACATGTCAGAATGGAGTTGATCAAGACTCCAATACTGCATTGCATTTAGCAGTTTTACAAGCTTCTCTACCTCTGATTAAAGTACTTTTGGAACAAGGTCGTTGTGATGTTAATGCAGTCAACAAGGACGGATCAACACCTATTATGATGGTATCGGTAAAGGGTGATGAAAAAATTGTAGATATTCTCATTCAACACGGTGCCAATGTAAATTCTTCGAATAATAAGGGAAATACCGCTTTACATTACGCCACACTAAGGGGACACAAGAAACTTGTGGATAAACTCTTGGAGGCTGGGTCGGATGTCAATGCTGTAAACCAAGATGGAGCTTCATCTTTACATGTAGCCGCTGAAGAAAACTATGCGAATATTGTGGAAAGTCTTGCTAACTCTGGCGCACGTGTGGATCATCAAAGACTTGATGGTTGGACACCATTGTACTCAGCCGCTTACAAAGGGAATATGGAAACAGCGCTGAGCCTATTAGGTAAGGGAGCTCAGGTCGATGCTCAGAATCTTGAGGGATGGACACCTTTACATGCCGCTTGTGCTGAGGGACATGTTAAGATGGCTGAGCTTTTGATTTCCCAACATCATGCCGATGTTAATCGTCAGAATAATCAAGGTACCACAGCTTTGTTCCATTCCTGTAGCTCAGGTCACTTGGAGCTTGTTAAGATGCTTATTAAAAAATATAAAGCCGATCCAAGTCTGTCGAAGCTTAATGGATGGAAACCTATCCACATTGCATGCTATAATGAGAATGACGACATTACAAGATTTCTGGTGGATGAGACTAACATTGACTTGAATTCTCAAAATTCTGAAATCAAGGGTTATGCTCCAATTCACATTTTGATCAGTACTGAGGAACCTAGATTAGAGATTATCGAGTTGTTGTTAAAGAAGAAGATTGATATCAACAAAAAGAATATTAATGGTTCGACTCCATTGCATTTGGCTGTGTTTTGGAACCATTTTAAAGTACTCGAACTACTGTTGAAATACAATGCTGATCTGACTGAAAAGAATAATAAAGGAAGAACACCTCTCAACTTGGCCTGTCACTATGGTAATGAAGAAATTGCACGTTATCTAGCCGAGAAAACCAATCAAGACTTTAAATCACTAAAAATTAAAAATAACAAGCAAAAGATTTTAGATATGGAAATTCCAGATAGTCCTCCAGTTCCAACTTCCTAATACCTCCAAAAAAACCAAACATCTCATCACTTCAACCAACCCTACATTACAAACCCTCCTCACCCTTATTTATATCTATCTATTCTAAACCTTTCAAAAATAAAAACCTCTTAAAATTAAAATATAGCATTCCTTCACCAAAGGAGTTATATACAAATTTATACTATATTACTTTATGCACCTCTTTCTATTACCTCTGGATTAAATTTAATTAAAATTACAGTCTTTGGAAACTTTTTACCTTCTACTGCTACATTATGTGCTGTGACTCTTGCTGGCTGTGTTTATTATAATGATTAGTAGCTCATTAGATATAGATATAAACATCAATGGATACATACAAATTCAGCAGAACATAAAATACCTTCTACAATACCAGCTACAAAAGCAGCACAATTTAAACTACTGAAATTCTTTGGTAATGATATAAATTTGTTTACTAACATATTATTATCTGAAATCATATATTCGTCTTCAGCCTCTGTACTCTTTTCCAAAGAATCAGCAGGTTTACCAAAGAGTGCTTTCCAAACTGTTGTATTTATAAATGAAAGTATACCTAAAAGTTTAGTTTCTCTCTTTGAATTCTTTTCTCTGACAACTAATAACTCTAATAATCTTGGTCCAATCATAACTCCCATATCTGATAATCTATAATTTGAGTATCTGTTAGTTTATATTCTACCTTCTTCATCATTGATCTATTGGGAAACAAAAACAAACTTTTTCTCTAATTCATGTGCTGCTTTTATTCTATCCTGACAATACTGTATCATCTCGGAGAACAAAAAAGCAAATGAACTTATATTAATCTCAGTTTTTCCTTTGGGGATTGGTTTATCCACTATATTCATAGAATTTTTGTTCATTGTGATCTGTCTATCTAAATGTTTTGAATTTTTTAAAAAAAAATAAATTTAAATTTTATTAATTAAAAGAAATTATTTGAATTATTTATTGTTTATTTTAATAGATTGATTGAATAATTTATTTACTTGATTGATAAATAAATATCTGTTTTTGAAACTTCAATAACGTACTTTTTTAATTTAAAATTTGAATTTTTTTTTTAATTTTTTTTTTCTAACATTATTATTATTCAACTCTTAGTCATTATTTAAATTTAAATATTTAATTACTTTATATTTTACAAAAAGTAAATCAATAGTATTACAATATATATAAAGGTAGAATAACATGTTATAATCACACCAGTAATTTTATATTCTTTTTATAAAAAAAAAAAAAAGGGTCACATGTGTTTGGTAACTCCAACAAGGATTTATGTTCCTCTCTCTCACTCATTATGTTATGTTTTTCATCTAGTTTGCAAGGTAACCAACAAACCAGAATCGTAGAATGTCTAAAATGTCAACATGTACACTCCCACCCTTTTTTTTACTCTACAATCTTAGAGGAGACAACTGAGCCCAGTGGTTGATAAGAGCGCAGTGTAAAAAAGACAATATTGTGGATTTCCTGACAGACAAGAAAGATTTTGGTGTACCATATGGGAAAAAGAATTTGTTTTTTGATTATAATTATATAATTATGATATAATATATACACACTGTTTTTAACGATAACTTTTCACTATCTTTCTTTCAAGTAATTTCAATTTAACTTACACTCTTTCAAAACAATAATTCAAAACAAATTGAATTTCAAAAATTAGGTGGTTTAACAACAACAAAAACAACTCGACAAATATATATCTTTAAATACCAATTTCATATTTTCTCCTTTTTCAACAATATTAAAACAACTTATAAATAATAATGTCACAAAAGCACCCAACTCGTAAAATTATGATCCAAGGTGGATCAACTGGTAGTACATTAAATGATAGATTTACTCAAATCAAGAGTGCCAAAATCCCACACTCACCAACTGGTAAAGGTAAACCCGGTAAGGTTATCATCACCAGAGATACTAGCGTATCAACCAGAGGTGGAAGAGGTGGTTCATCTAGAGGTGGTTCTAGCGGAAGATCACATACTGGTGGTAGAGGTGGTTCATCAAGAGGTGGACCAAGAGGTGGTGCTAGAGGTGGTGCTAGAGGTGGTCGTGGAGGTCGTGGTGGAAAGAGAAGAGAAAAGACCCCAACCAAGGAAGAATTAGATGCTGAATTAGATTCCATTGCCGAAAGTAACCAAATGAAAGAAGTAAAAAAAAAAAACAAACAATTAATCTATAATCATACAGTGTAAATCTTAATCTCACTCTCCCAAAAAAATAATGTCTTTTTATATATAATTTAATATGTTAAAACTAGAATAAACACACTCCACAAACTTACACACACTTTGTGGAATTACAGTTCTATTTCTCCCCTCCAAATATTCCTCCATCATAACGTTCACATTTACACATTTGAAATTACTTTTCATTATAAGAAAAACCAAGGAAAACATCAAAACTTAATTATTTTTTTTTTTTACATCATTTTCCTAAAGATTGCTTAGACTTAAACAATCACCTCCATACAACAACAATATTATACATAATTGGGTTTGACAAATTTAAAAGAATCTCCTTTGAACCAAAAACCTCAAGGTAGGTTATTTTAAATTTTTTTTTTTTTTTTTAATTTAATTTAATTTTTTTTTAATTGTATATGCAAAATTGTAACTCTTCTCCTTTAACTTTAAATAATGATCGACATAAATTAAATTCAAGGCCTACAATGATTCCTTCTACTATCACTACAAACAACAACAATACTCTTACAGATACCAATAAATTAACAATGAATAAGAACAACAACAACAATAGTAATAAAGGTAGCGGTGGTGGTAATCATTATCGTGGAAATAAAAAATATAAACAGGTATATGTAAATAATTTACAACCACCACATAAAGAACAACAGCAATTGAATGATGAGATTCAATTAGCTATTGAAATCAGTAAAGTAGAATATGAAACTGAAAAATTAAAAAATAGTGGTAGTAATCTATCTACGAGTCCTGGTGGTACTACAACTACTACCACTACATCCTCTACACCAAATAAAAAAAAAAATCAGATAGACGTAACACATTTAATTAATTTTAGTGGACACAAAGAACCTCCAAAATACCAATACAATACTGGAGGTGGGGGTGGTGGTAGCAATGGACCTAATAATTATCCAAATAAGAGAAATTTCAATCACCAAAACAATAATAACAATAATAATAATAAAAAACATCATAGTAACCAGTTAAATAGAAGTAGAGATAAACAAAAGCAATCCATTATAAAAGAAGTAACATTTTTACAAGCAAAGTAAATATTAATGCAAATAGATTTAATTAATTTATGTATTAACATATTACACCACCTTTATAAAGATATTCATTTTATATTAATCCATATGGAAATTATGGAAATAGTTTATCTAGTAAGATTTTATGATTCTAAATATTTATAAAGGAGAAATGAATAAGCATTTTGATATTAATATTTTATCATAAACCCTTATTAATATATTATCTAGATCCTGATACACTAGTTTCCTGGAATAAAATCGAACAAGCTATTTATTTATTAAATCAACCTAATGAATTTCAATGTCCTATTTGCTTTGATCCTCCATATGCACCGTATGTGTTGTATTTTTTATTTACTCATATCATACTAATACTTAATATTTAGAAAAATTACAAAATGTGGTCATGTAGCATGTTGGGGATGCATTTTAAGAAATCTATCACATACAGATAAATGTCCACTGTGTTTAAAACCAATAACCAAAGAGGATTTAAAGAGTATTAAAATTGTACAGGTAAAGAAGTTTGAGGAGTCTGATGATATTCAGTTGAGTTTGATTAGATATTCTGAAGGATCAACAGTACCTTATATATCTACACAGTCACAGCCTAGTAAGGTATCTTTCCCAACTGTAGACGATTCCAATTCACTGTATTCTAGATTTTCTGTTATCTCATCTATTGAACCAATACTAGCAAAAGAGCAACAGGAGATTGATGTTGCTATAGAAATTGCAACTTCTGAACATGAGGGTCAAACTTTAAAATTCCTAAATGTTGCATCCAAAGAGATTCAAGAGAGAAGATTGGCATTTCAAAAATTAATTGAATCTAGAACTCCACAAGATAATTATATAGTAACCACAGTTCCAAAGAGTAAACAAATGAAATTTGATTCTTTCCAATATAGTAATAATTTAGAAATTAGAATGGCATTAGAGGACTTTTATGATAGTCATTATGTAAATTCACCAGATAGTCAATTTTCAGATGATAATAATGACACTTTTGATAGTTATAGTAATATTCCAACTGCTACAACAACTACTACATCTACAACGTCAACATCTACATTAGAACCAATTTTAGAATCACTACCTCATAAACCCATTATCAATAATAATAATAAGACCAAAGAATCATTTGAATATGAAAATCAACCATATGATGGTAATTTTTATATCTATCAATCAAGTGATGGTCAGGATATATTTCTACATCCACTATGTATGAAAATTCTATCCAGAGAATATTTATCAAAAGGAGATGTAAATGGTGAAATACTCCTACCAGGTAATATATCCTCAAAAATATTGGAGTTGGAAACCTTTGAACTTACAAAATCACTAAGAAATCAATATAAGTCATTGACTGTGATTCCACTTACTACTCCAATAACATTTATTGAAATTGATATGAGTGGTTTGGTATCCAAAGAGACTTTGGATCATTTTGCTCATGAATTACAATCGAGAAATAGCCACAGAACAAATAAGAAACGTCAGGAACAAAGAAAACTAAGAGTAAAAGAAAAGGAAAGATTTATTGATATTAAAAGATCTAATGAATTACGTGAGATTAATGAACAAGAGAAACAAAAGAAACTTGAATTGGAGAGAGTTAGACTAGAACAAGAGAAAAAAGAAGAAGAAGAACTCAAGCAACAACAGTCTCAACTCAAACATCAACAAGCAAATCAAAAAAATCCACCTCCAAATAAGTTCTCAAGTGTTCTTGATGCTATTCACCAACATAAAAATATTGAATCAACTATTGAATTCCCTTCTCTCAAATAATAGAAAAATAATACAGTGATAAAATACAAAAATAATAAATTAAAGATATAATGTAAATACTACACACTCTCTTTTTCAAGTAAAGAGATTAGAAATATAAATACATAAGAAGCTATATTATATTTTTTTATTACTATGTTTAAGAATCTAATACTTTTGTTACTGTCATTAGATCACAGACAAAATTTAGAATCATATTGGATTTAACTTCGATAATATCCTCCACAAAGATGATTGCAGAACATCCTAGACGTCTAGAAACCGAGATAACGTATTTGGTATTTGATTTCTTGGAGTCTGGTGAATCGTCATATTTCACCTCTTGATAGTCAATACTACCAGGTTTGATGGCATCTAGAAGATCCAGTAGAGTTACACCATTGGAAAGTGAAGGATCACTAAATGATTTTATAGAACTACTCTTATTTTGTTGTGATAGTATTTGATTTAGTTTTCTAATCAGATCATTCTCAGTAAACTCTTTTTCTTGATTAGACTGTGATTGTAAGCTTATTCTGTGTAATACATAAAGTCTCATCATCTGCCATACAAATGACAATAAAAACTTTTTGTTACAATCTACAAAGTCCTTACCTGCTATACCAACCAAAGAGAATTTTAACTCTTTACCAATTTTAACGGCATAATTGCAGTTTTCAGTCATTTGGAATGTGTTACTTGGATTCATTGTAACAGTCTTCCAATTAACACTGGCATTAGATACTTTGTCTAATGCCTTAAGTAGTAATATACCATCTCTAAAATCATCGAGATTACTAATATTTACATCAATGGATTTCAACCAAACTTTACAAGCTTTCTCTTCAGATGATGGTGCTATAATTTCTTTTTGAATCTCTTCATTAGATAGTTTTAATAGACTGTTGGCACTACCCATTCTTTGTAGATTTTGTCTTGGTGATATATTAGTCATTGGTGGTGCTTGATGTGAACTAATTAATCTATCTAAACCACTACGAATAATGAATAACTGTGATAGGATAACTTGAGTCTTTTGTTCATTTCCAAATTCAATATCATCTTTGGTTGTCAACTGACCAATATTCAATGTGTTTTTACAATATTCCATAATGGAATCTGGTTGAATGTCAGTGATTTTATAGTCAGTTAATATAGTTAACAGCCAATGGATAACACGGAAATCTTTAAAATCCTTATTAAAGTTTTGTACCAATGATTGATTGTTTTGTTTAAGGAAATGATTAACCCAACGACGTAAAAGATATGGTGGTTCTAGTACCATAAAATTCTCCCATTTCTCAGTGGTTGTGTGTTCCAATGCCTCTGGATTATGTTTCCAAAAGTATGATAACTCTGGATGAGTCTGTAGGTTAAACTGATTCAATAGACCATTGTAGACAATTTCAAAACATAATTTGAAAATTTCTGTCCCTTTGCAATCTACAATATCCAATACCTGAAAACTGGTACAAACACTAGTTTCCAATACCTTAATTGAATTGATAACCAGTGAGATGTTATCTATATAATCTTGTTTTTCATTACATTGTTTGTGTAGAGCTCTTGGGTCAATAGACTCTGAGAAATAGTGATTAACCAATTGACTTAGACTTATACCATCTCTTAGAGATTTCATTGAACATTCTCTACATTCCAAATTCACTAAATCCAAGTTGATTAAAGTTCCAATAAATCGAAGTAACTTTAATTCATAATCTGGAACTGGGAAATTACCACACTGATGCTCAGTTTGTTTCTTTTGTGCAATTTGTAGTTCATTCTCTAGATTTGTGAGTTTTTCTTTTTCAGATTGTTTCTGAATTTCAATATCCTTATTTAACCCATTCAATTGATTTTTCAATTGTATACCAGACTGGCACTCTAGATTTAATTTATCATGTAAAACTTGAATTTGTTGTTTATAGTCTACACATGATATACATTCTCTATTTAAATGTTCCTGTAGACTATGACATGATGTACATTCTTCTTGGAGTTTAGATTCCAAATGCATAGCTCTATCGTTTAGTTCCTGTGTCTTTTGAGTTTGTAGTTGTAGATTTTCAGCTAAACTCTTTGCAGATGTAGACTCTTGTAATAACTGTGACTCTACCAATTGAGTTTTATTCTTTAGATCCTCTATTAGTCTCTTTAGTTCAAGACAAGATTTACACTCTAGTTTCAATCTATTTTCTAGAATTTCAATCAGCTCTCTTAGGTCTATTGATGACTTGCATTCTTGTTCTAGTTGTGACTCTAGTACTTTTATTCTCTCTACCTGTAACATCTCTTTATCAGAAAGTGATTTTATCTGATTTTGTAAATCCACACAAACATTACACTTCTTTTCTGATTGTTCTTTTAGTTTCTCTTCCAATTGCTTAAATTGACTATGATAACTATTATTGGTATTGATTTGGTCTAAGAGATTTTGTTCCAAAGAAAGCATTTTAGAGATATATATACCTGATCCTTCCTCATATTTAGTCTCCAATCCTTTAATTTCATTTACTTTTTCATTTAATTGACATTTCATATCATCAATTGTAGAGTCTTTGGAAATACAATGCTGACAGTCTTTGTTTTTCAAACGGTCTATTTCCTCTTGTAGATTAGACTGTAACTGTAATAACTGATTAGACTGTTGAAGGACTTTAGTCTTTAATTCATCAATTATGATATTGGAACCATCTAATTGGTTACTAAGATCAGGACATTTCTCACATTGTTTTGATTTCAATAATGATAATTCCTCTTCCAAAGCTACCATTAGTTCTCTGTCTTTTCTAAGAGAGGTATTGGAGTCTTTTAGTTGAATACATTCTTTACAATCCTGAGATTTAATTTGAGTAATTTCATTATTCAGTAACATTTCCTTTTCAGTTAGATCTTTAATCTGTGTGTCTTTGGATTGTATTTGTTGTTCCAATTGTTGTAGTCTTTCCCTAAGTGTGATAATCTCGATGTCTTTGGATTCAAGTTGTTTGGAGGCATTACCATCTTGTTGTTGTTGAATTTCTTCAATTTCTTTTTGATGTTGATCTCTGAGGATTTGGATAGAGTCATTGGCATCTTTCAATTGATTTTTGAAAGATTCAATCTCATTAATGCTAGATAGATTCTGTAATTCTAACTTTGAGTTTAGTTTACTACTAGATTGTAACTTTTCCTTTAGCTCATTGAAATCCTCAATCAACTCTTTAATTTTACATTTTTCCAAAACCATCTTATCATCGAATTCTTTCTGTCTATTCATCATGTACATGGAGATTATCAACAACAAACTAGATCTAATTAAATTATTACTACTAGTTTCAGCAGAAGGTACCAATATACTATCGCTACCATCACCAGAACTCTTTAAAATAGTTGTAGTTGCGGACTGAATTTCCAAAGTCGATGAGTTATCGAGTTCCTTTAATCTCTGGATAAGTTGAATTACAATAGGTTCATTCATATGGCTATTAATTTCAAAAGAATCCAAAAGCTTCTTGGTCTGTGAAAAGAACTCAATTTCATTCTGTACACTGAACTCCTTAATCATACTATTACTACTAGATATCATCTTATCCAGTGTAATCTGACAACTACCTTTCAGTATATTAAACTCCTCTACAATGGATTTCCTAACATTAATCTCAGAGAATGATTTCAATGTTTTGTTTTTAATTGATAGTTTTCTGTTCTTTTCCTTCAAACCATCAATCTCTCTTAGAGATTCTTGAGATGATGATATCTCACCCTCTAGTGAATGAATTTTCTGATACAATATCTCCTTTTCATTCCTTGCCTTTTGTAAATTCTTTTCTCTCTGATTATCTCTAACTTTTAATTCTTCAATCTCTAAAGTCAACTTTTCTAAATCATCACCTGATTTATTCCTATTATTCAATCTATGACTAGATAAAAACTGTCTTGAACTTTCTTGTTCACCACCCTTCAACTTCTCGAATAAAAGTTCATTTTCAATTTCAGCCTCTTTTAATGTTCCATTTAATAATTCATTTTGCTAAATTCAAATAAAATCAAAATTAATAATTTTATAATAAACATTAAATATTTTAAAAATAACTACTAACATTTTTGAGAAATGATAAATTGGAAGAATCATCTAGATATTTGGATTCCAAATCAGAAAAATGTGATAGTTTTTCTTCAAGATCCTGATTTTTTTCTAGTAGGACACGACCAATTTCAGCGGCTAAATGTATATCTTTTTCCTTTTCTTCTAGTTGTCTAGATAGATCTTCAATTTGGTGATTCATAAATGTTATTGAACCTGGAGACCCAATTGCCATCGAATTTGATCTCTGTCTAGTTTTATTCAATCCATTGGGTGTCGAAATCCAACCTAAATGTTGTATCTTTTCTTTAAAATCACCAATTTCATATGCCGATGGAGATTTAAAATATTTTAAAGACATTGGTGATGAAGTCCCAATTGGTGTACCATAGAAACTAGGTGATCCTATAGATATAGGTGACATACTACTATTGGATTGTGATTCCTCTTTTAGTAGCATTCTTTTCTTATCCTTATCTTTAATCAATCCATTATCGATATTTCTAAAATTTGATATCTCTCCACTAGTGTCATTGTCACTATTATTACTGTTATTGGAATCTGAAATCATACTATTCCTTGTGTGATACTATCAAAATAAACAATTAAAAAAAATGTATAAAATAAATAATTTACACAAATTATTATAATAATGTTTTAAGTATAAATAAAGAGTATTTACAAAATAAATAATATTGGTGGATAGTGAAATGAGGGGAAAATTATTAAAAATTATTGTTGCACAATAAAAATAATGGTGTAATGAGTTATATAAAACACACACACATTTAAACAAAAAAATGGTAAAATTTATAAATTTAGTTGCAATATAGTATTTTTAGTCCCTTCTATATAATACCATTAATAAATTAATACAAGATAATCTGGGAGATTGTTTTTAAAAAATCTTAATTTAAATTAAAATTTTTAAGTTGCTACCAATTTATTTTTTTTTTTTTTTGGATAACTGTTATAATAAAAACTTATAAAATAAAAAAACTAGTAGTAGTTTTTATTCATTAATAGCAAAATTAATTTATCAAATATTTGAATTCTCTAATCATTGAAAATAGAGAATGATCATCTAAAATAAAGATATAAATCAGATAAATGCAAATATCTCATATTTTTTTTTGATTATTACAATAATGTAAAGTCTCAAGTTTGCACATTTCTGGTGAAATCGATAAATGAAAGATAGTTTGATCAAATTTTTATCACGGCCAAAAAAAAAATTCATTCACTGAAAATCACAAGATGAAAAAATTGGGATTTTTTTTTTTTTACTCTATAATCGTTTTGGGAAGGAAAGAGTTCTTCTCTTAGGATAAATAATCATTACTACCAAATAACTTAATATTTATATATTTATATATTCTTTTTTTTTTTTTTAAAAAGGGGTGGTTATTACTATTCTACCTAAAATTTTAATTTAATTTTTTTTTTTTATAATTTTTCCATTAATCATTTTGGAAAAACACATAAAGAGATTACCACAAATCTTTTTCTTGTTTAGACAACAAAACTCGGAATTTTATTAACCAATTTTTTATAATAATCTGTATAAATATAAATATAAAACATACCACATCAATCAACCAAACCACTTTATCCTCTACAAGTAATAATATTATCATAACAAAAAAAAAAATCATTTTGTTTTTATAAAAAAAAAGAAACAAAATCGATTTATCGAGACTCTATCCATACTTTTAATATAATCAAATAATAGTTTATAATTTTCATTCATATAATATCGACAAACAAACAAAAAAAAAAAAACAAACACAACAAGTAGAAGAAATAATATCAATTTAATCTAAGTTCTTCCCAGACCAATTTTTCCAAAAACTCCCAAAAAAAAACAACTCTACTAAATTTCAATAATATCATAAATATCTATCTATAATAATAATAATAATAATACTATAGTTTTGTAATACCTTTCTAAAAAGGGTGGTGTAACTTACTTACACTTTGAATGGGTGATAATAATAAATCAACTTTTGTACCAGAATGGCAACACAATAACAATAACACAAATAATAGATATACAAAAGGTAAGATATGTTTTTGTAGAGTTTCTAAAGAGTAATTGTAGTTACTAATTGGTTTTTTTATTTTATAAAATTTTAGATAATACCCACTCAAATCGCGGTGGTGAATCAACATTGAAAAGAAAGACATCATTTGCAGTTACACCAACTTTTGTCAGTAGTAATAGTAGCAAAGAATCACAAACAAAAGATAATAGTAGTGGTAGTAGTGTATTAGCGGATACATCAGTACCACCAAAATTAAATAGATCTAAATCATCACCACAAATCGATATTGTACTTCAAGAAACATCACATAAAGAAAGATCATTTTCACCATCACCAATTCTACCAACAACTTTTGACAATAACAAAACATTTGTAATACCACGTTATAATATCAATAATAACAGCAACATTAACAATAATCAACATAATAATAACATCATTATCAATAACAACACTAGTAACTATAATACCTACCATCACAATAGTAAATTTAAACCCAAACCACAGCTTGTCAGTTTTAAATCCCAACCGAATTTAAATAGTTTAGATAAAAATAATACAAACAGTATATGTAATAATAGTAATCACCAGAACCACAATCACTATAGTAGTACTAATAGATATAATAGTAACCTACCAAATAACGATATTTTAATAATACCATTTGATCCATTAACTAGTAGCAGTACTATGTCATTAACATCATCAACATCCTCACTATCATCATCATCTTCATCGACACTTTCAATATCTAGCTCATCACATAATTTTGTAAATAACCAAGATTTTTTTGTTTGTGATAGTATTATTGAAGAAGATCATCAATACAACAATAATAATAATTTTCAAGATATTTCCAGTGAATTTCCACCACTGTCTTCAACTCAAATTTCTAAACCAAAAGGTAGATCAACTCCCACATTAAGTTCTGGAGTTATCAACAATAATAACAACAATAATTTATACAACAATATTAGTAGTTCAATTACTACTAATTCGAATTTATCACAAAGCATTTCATTACCAATACAATCACCAACTATATCATCACAACAACAACAACAACAAGAAAAATCACAAACCATGGCAACATCACCTTCATTGTCATTAAATATTCAACATTTAAATTTATCAACATTACAACCAACATTGGCATCAATGATTTCATTGTCTCCTCAGGTTCCATCTTCTCCTACCTCTTCTCAAGAGGATACCAATACTAGTTTAGAATTAGAGAAAGTAAAGGTACTGGTTCCTGTAAAGATGGCATCTTCAGCTGGTTCCTCTGGAGGACCATCTTCATCATCTTCCAGTAAATCACTGAGAAGTGGTGGAGTTGGATCTTCAACACCTTCATCAGCATCTACAAGTTCTTCATCATCTACTGGTCTAGTTGCAAACTCTCAAGGATCACTTATAAGCTCCTTGAATCAACTAAAGAAGAACAATCAACTCTCTGTTAGTCAACAACAAAAGAGTACCATGAAAGCATCTCCAACTCTACCTAAAGATCCAAAAACCGCATTCCGCAAGACATTCTCTGAACCTAACCTTGCAGGTATTCCCACTAAAGATGGAGGTAGCAGTGCAGGTGGTGCTGGATCTAGTTCCAATTCAGATAGTCCACATTACACTCCATCTAGAAAGGGATTAACTGATCCAACTAGAAAGATCAAAGTACCAAAACCTGATAAACTACTAGGAAACAAGAACAAGAATTCATTTTTTGAAGTGATTATGAAGCGAGAAGAAGCCATTAAAAAACTTCAAAATGATGGTTGTTCACAAGAAGAAATTGATGCATTTCTAGATAGCCATTCAGAATATACTATTCCAGAAAGTGGTAAAAACTCTAGTTCTGTGTCAACACCACCATTACCACAAACTAAACCATCTTCCATTTTGAAGAGTAGTTTAACACCAGCTACAACCACTGCACCTACCACACCAGTATCTACAGTAATGCCACTGAAACCAATTATTAAGAACAGTAGTAATTATACACCACCTACCAATACTGCAAATACAGGTGCAACTGCAAAACTAAGTTCCAAACTAGAAAAAGAAATTGTTTTGTTATCATCACCTACATCATTGTCGCCAATTTCTTCACCTTCACTAAACAAGATTACATCAACTACCAGTATTAAAACTGTTTCCAGCACTAAAATGGATGTTCTTGAATTGGAACCAACTAGTAAGTCTGCCAATATCAGTCAGGATCTTAGTGATGATCAAGTTCATTCCGAAGAGACTGATGAAGATGAGGAACATGAAGAACAAACTTTTCTCAAAGGACTTGGTTGGGTACCACATGATGATTCCCCATCAATTGATGAAATCAATGAAATCTCTTTGATTATCAAAAAAAAAGTAACCATTGTAAACAAGTAAACTATCACTTAACTAACTAACCTAACAATAACACTCAAAACATAATTAACATTAACAACAAACAACAAAAATTATAATTAATAATAAAAAAGATTCGAACAGTATTATATTTAGTATTTATCTCCTATCTCTATCACAACCCACAAACAAATAAACAAACAAACAAATAAATCAGTCTTCTATTTTTTTTGTTTAATATAATAATATATTATTTTTATTTGAAAGATGAAATACTTTCTTGGTATTCGTTATAAATTTGTAATTCCTTTTCAAAGAATTCTCTTCCCACTGAATCGATTTGTTTTTCAAAGATTAACTTTGCTTCATTGTACAATGCCACATCGGCTGAATTATAATTTGCAATAAATTCTCTATCTTCATCGGTTAGAATATATTCATTCTTTACATGCCCTATATTTTCACTTGTAGAATGAATATCCTGAAACCCTAAATAATGTGACATCAAGACCAAAGTCTCATTGAATCTCTCCGTTAGACCTACAAACTTTATGTCATGTTTCAATCTATGTAAACACTGTTGTTGGAAATCATCAGGTGTAGAATCTTCACGAGTTATACCAACTAAACGTCTACACATTTCGTTATGTGCAATAGGTGACCTTTCAACCCATTTTTGAAATGGTAATCTCATAGTTTGTGAATGTAATGGATGATCTATATGTTCTTTAAGGAAGAAGTAGTGACTGTAAACTCTCTCTACAGGTTCTCTAAAAACTGCCAAATAACTATACGGTGTCATCTTATCGTCTCTATCTTGGACCTCTCTCGTGAGAACTGTAATAGAAGCATTGGGATTCTTGTAATACTGTTCAAAGTGATAGTGTAATCCAAATTTCATATGACCGAATATAAAAGTACTTTCAAGTACCACTGGTATCTCTGAAGGTGTTGGATGTGCATCTTTATGAAAGTATCTTGAAATATCAACATTTTTCAGTAAGATTTTTTTAAGTGTGGTGCCAGCGGTTTTTGGGTTGTGTATAAAGATGATTGGTTTAGGTAACAAATGTGGGTTTAAATTGGCATCTAGTTTCCATTCGCTATTGTAGATTTGTGATCGGTTAGAGAGAATTGAAAGTGCTTCATGTGGTTTGGTAGGTATTGATGCATATTCTGGTTCTTTTCCATTGCTCAATAGAAAACCTTGAATTACTGAAGATTCATATTTATACTCTTCATACAATGCTTCTTTTACTTGTTTCTCTATTAATCTGTTTTCTCTCTGTGCATGACGTGACTTTTTGAATTTCTCTCGAATGGATATAGGATCAGTTGGCTCTACCTTTTTAGGGACATTCAATCCCCTCGATATAAAATATATATGATTCATGCGGAGATCTTCCACATCATTCTCAGTTTTATCTAGTTCATCAAATTCCTTCACTGGATCTATATTGGAACTGGATTTCTGCTTTTGTTTAGTAATCTCCTCACTCTGCTCTTTATGTACATTGAATTGAAATATATTAAATTGACTAAACACAATAACAACCAGACAAACTATCAAACATATATATAATGATTTTTTTTAAAGTCATAATTATGCTGACGAAATTGAAAGTGCCATACTAAAAAAAAAAAATATCAATCGAAATTTTCAAGATATTTTTCCAAAAAGTTGTCTGCAGGTCATTTTTTTTTGTGAATAGATTGTACTAGGATCCGAATTTAGTGTTAATACCATAATTCCCAAGATATGTTGAAAAAATCAGGATTCCTGCTGATGCGTATATCTCTTGTAAAACATCATCCTCTCCATTATGCATAGATCTGAATAAATATATATAATATTATCTAATTGTATATTGATGCCATTTGTTGATACTAACCCAAATTCTATAAATTTGATTTATTAAGTTGAAAATAGATATGATTGTTTAAAATTTTAAATAACATTTTTTAAAAAAAATTTTTTTATTTTAATTTAAAATGGAAGAGGATGATCAACCTAAACGATTAGATGAAGAAAGAATATCTAGGATTTTATCAAATATACCAGAACAATATCATAAACCATCTTTTCAAGCTAGAAAGACAGCATTGGATTATATGAGATCATCAGATAGAAAAAATCTGTTGACTCAAATTGAAAATTGGGTTGATGATATCAATGGTGTTACAGATCAGATTGTTGAGGGTAACTATACATTATATTATCTAAAAATGAATATAGGTCTAATACAGGATATATCTATAGTTTATTTTCAAGGATTTAATAAATCTATTCACAATTATTCAAGAATCTTAGAGTTTATGGGTGATTCACATTCAAATGCTCTTTCAATGGGTAAAGAAGTTGAAGAGATCAATAAATTGATCTTTTTTAATAACCTAGGTATTGAAAGACTTTGGAGAAGAAATTTAGAACAATATTATATGATTCAGATTTTAGAGAAAATGTAATATTTTAGATATATTGATAGATATTAGTATGGGTTATTAACTGTAGATAACATGTTATTATAAATATACAGGGAGGAGTTAAAATTAGTACCAGATTTATTGAATAGATATATTGATGGTAATCATTTTGTACATTCATCTAATTTATTAGTAAATTCATTGAATGCTCTAAGTGAAAAGGAATTGATAAATGTGAATGCTTTAAAGGATCTCAGACAATCATTAACTGAGAAAAAAGAAGAGTTTAAAGATATCATTATTGATAAATTAAATGATCATATTTATCTAAAGACTGAGCAGAGTGTAAAGATGAGTGAAGATGAAGAGAATATAGATGATTTTAATTCAAATCTAAAGAAATTGGTTGATGATAATCATAATATCAGTGCTAATAGTAGTAGTTTAAGTTCACCTACAATCTCAAATAGTAAATCATCATCACCATTTATAAATGGTCAATCTACTACTTCTACAACTACATCATTAAAATCACCAAATGTACAGAGTTTGAATAATAATAATAATAAAAATGTTGGTAGTGGGGTCGGAAAAACAAAAAATAAGAATCATGAATTATTGAAATTGGAAGAGATTTCAAAACAGTCTATAGGTATAGAAGATTTAAATTTGAATCCAGAGACTAACGGTAGACTATTTATGAATTTGTTAGTTGAATCATTAAATGTACTGGAATATCTTCACCCAGCTGTAGGTTTGATTCTAGGTAAGATTTCAATTGAATTGAAATCTATTATACAAAGTTGTTCAAGTACAGTTACACAATTATACTTGTCAGAGGGTAGAAAAGTAGCTAGAATACCTGGTGAATCAACTCCTTTGGGTTCATCATCGAATGGTATATCTCAACCTGGATCTGGAAATTCCAATTCAGGTGGTGGTGGCGGAGGTGTTTCCTATCACAGCGCATATGATGATCAGATGTCAATTAACATCCTCTCTGATAACTTTAATAGAAATGATCTGTTAACTAACAATGGTAATAACAATATACCATTAGTTGATCTACTGTCTCTGATCTTTAAAAAGGTTACTAAGGTCTTTAAAAACCATTTATTCCTATCAAAGATATTTAACGAGGCCATTGACCAAGCTGAATCCAGAGAGAGATCAAATCAATTTGATTTCAAATCAACTGCTGAATTGGAGATGGAGGAAGATCAAGTAGGTACTGATGGTCTACCTCTTATTAAAAGTCCAAAACTCTCAAAGAAATCAGATACTCATCAGGTAGTTGACATCTATTCAGATTATTTGGTATGGGAAATCATTCAAAAGGAACTAAGAGAAATGTTAAGAGTACATTTACATGATACCAGTAGTCTTCTATTATCCACATCAAGTAATGTTAATAACCTATCTGGTGATAATCATTCATCAACTACAAAGAGTAATACCAAACTCTTTAGTTTCAGTAACAGTATTGTAACTGATAGTTGGAATGGTTCAACATCACCAATTTTGACATCATCACCATCGAATTTAGGTGGAGGTGGTGCAGGTAGTGGAATAAGTCCATTGTCAACTAGTACTGGTATAAACAGTGGTGGAGCAGTTGGTATCTTTAAAGCATCTCAGTATAACGTCACCTCTGTGTATCCTCAGATTATTCAGTTTACCGATCAGATTGATGCCATTCTAGAAGAAAAGAAAGCTAAAGAACAAAAACTACATCCAGGATCACCTCAACTTAATAGTACCGGAAGTAAAATCCTTAGATTGTATATCGACGATTTTGTACACTTAAACTTTTTACAACACATAAAGAATGATTACAAGGAGAGAATAACTCAAAGTGTTGAAGCTACTGATGCTTTCAAACCATTGGAGAGATATAAGCTGGTGTTTAAACTACGTGAAACTAAACCAATTCTAAATAGCGCCTTACAGATATTTCAATTTGTTTCCGAACTATTTCAAGATATTGTAGCTATGCCTCAGTATGTTGTGGAATTTGGTGCTATAATACAGAATTGTTTATTGAGATACTATGAAAAATGTAGAAGTAAATTCTATCAGGAACTGGAACCTACTTTGACTAACCAGTTGCTAAATACTGATTTGTTCAAGTACCTCATTACTGCTTTGGATAGGGTAGAGAGAAAACAGGAGCCCCCTATTAAATTCCAAGATTCTAGAGAAGAGGAGTTTGAGTATAAACTTCAGGCTGAACTCTTTCAGAATCACGAGAAACCAGTTCAAAAGAGTCAATTGATTTTGGATATTGAAAAACTAACTATGATTGCCAATATCAATCATTCATTGGAATGGCTAGCCGATAAGGTTTCTCAATTATTTTTACAAAATGATTTAGATCACCACCATAGCACACCTACAAAAACTCAAAATCTAAAAACACCATCCAAGAATATTGGTGGCGGTAGTGGTGTTGGTAAGAATACTCCTAAACTACCAAGTCAAAAACATAATCTATTGTCACCAGAGACAATAGAGGCACTTTCAGATTTAAATCTCAGTGGTGTTGTAAAGGATTACAAAGATCTAGCTAGACGTTGTCTACTCAGTTTAAGAGTGGAATACAGAATACACTGTTTTTATTTCCTAGAAGGTTTTAAAAAGGCATCTTATCTCTGTGATGAAGAAAGAGCTGATCAGGATACCTTTATAGTGGAACTGAATAAAGATCTCTCCAAAAACGAAGAAACCATGTCCATCTATCTCACAGCTGACAAGTGCCAATTCCTGTTTGGTGGTATTGCAAAGTTAATTGGTAAACTTCTAATCGCCAAATTGGTACACATTAAACAAATCAACACCAACGGTGTATCAAAACTCTGTAAAAATGTCTTTACACTCCAACAGAATCTCTCTAATATCATTGTGAAACGTGAAATATTTTTTGATAGAGTTCGTCAATTCTATCAATCTCTACTAGTAGAAGATGAATTCCTCAATTATATAGTGGAGAAACTAGCACAACCCTATTTCTCTCTAGAAGAAGGTAAAATTATCCTAGATTTCCTAATCACCACCAAAAGAATCAGTGCAAATGCTTTACAAACTGTTGAAGCAAAATACAAAACCATGTTACAACCTGATAATGATAAAAATAAATTATAATACCTATATTCATTAACTGTATTACATTCTATACATATTCATACAAGTTCTCTATCTATATTTATTCTATTTATGTAGTTAACTATAGAGGCCATATACTACCAATTACTTTACCTAAAATGTAACCTTGAGGTGTAGGACCTTGAACTTTAGTTGATGATATTTCATCAATTGGGTGTTGTTGTTGTTGTGATGAATCATTATGATTTAGCTTCCTGTGTAGAAAATAACCTTTTTTTATAGATGGGAATACTAAATCAGATTCAGTAGCTACAATCTTTCTAACTATATTCTTTTCTGTTTCAATTGGATCTCTAATGCAAACCCAGTGTTGATTAATAGTTTATTTTGATAAATGATGTAATGTCAAAAACACATACAACATTGCTACAGTATCACCACTTTTAAAATTTTTATTAAATCTGTCAAGTAATAGTACTTCATTATCACTATCAATAACTATAGTTATGAGATTCTGATGTACAAATATAGGAATAGATAGTAATAAACTATAATTAAAAATTTTGTTCATTTAATTTGAATATCAAAAAAAAAAATCATTACAATTAAAATGTGGAATCATTTGAAAGAAATAAGTACTCGACTCAAACATTCTTGAAACCTCTAAGAAAACAGCAAAAGAGGAAATTATAACTAGGAACTCAATTGATGAGTAAGAATTGAAAGGACAATGGTTGGATTCCATCAAAGAAACAAGAAAGGAGAATTAATTCCATTCAAGAAAACTGTCAAAAGCTGAAAGAAATTCTTTCATAGTTATTTGTCCTTGTTGTTTAGTGAGTTCATTATGCTGCCATAACGTCTAACAATAAAGAAGCTTGATAATGATATTTTACTTATTACATTATAGTCAATGGGTATTTTATCATTATCAAGTTTCTTTATTTAGCCTAGGTTTTCGATGGATATTCTATACACGTTTAGGTATGTAGGCGAATAAATCAATCTTTGCCTCTATATGTCAATTGTATATAATTTGAGAGTTGAAAGTGAGGTGATTGAAGAATTGACATATCACTAAAATTGATGTATTCGTTGATTGTGAATTGTAATACTATGAAATAAAAATTTCTGGAATTTGATTGAGAAATAGTTTATTAATAATTTATTAAACTTATTACTGTTGATTGGAATTTATTTTGAATAAATGATGGACCTGATTCATCATACTCTTTTTTTGTGACCCACCATTTTTGGAATGAAGGATGGGAAGATAACATTGATCCACCAACCCAGGCGGAGATTTTACGTTCTGGTGGAGCAATGATATTCACTTTCATGTTGGTAGGGACAAAAGCCGAAACCTCTTTTTTCAAACGTTCAGATAAACCCGGGAGTAAAGTTGTTCCACCAGCAAGAACAATATTACTAAACATAGTTTGTCTGATATTTAAATCACATTTCATAATTGAATTGTAAGTTGTTAAATGAATACCATCAGATTGCATACCCATCAATGATGGTTGGAATAAAGCTTCTCCACATTTAGATCTTTCAAAATCAATGGTTATAGTTTTATTATCTGGTAACACATAGGATCCCTCAGTAGCTACAGATCCAGAATAATTCAAAGCAACACAAGCTAATTTTTCTTTAATATCTCTACCAGTTTCCATATCATTAAAATCACTAGTAAAACGACTATAATTTAAGAGACTTATTAAATAACTAGTCAAATCTCTACCAGCAAAATCTAAACTATTAATAGCAGAATTTTGAGTGTATCCTTCAAAGATAGGTACAACATTTGTAACACCATCACCACAGTCCAAAACAGTACCACTAGTAACACCAGATGCATACAATGATAAAGCAGCTTGAGATGCAATATAAATAGCTGGTGTATGAATCTTTTCAAACATAATTTCAGCCATTTTTTCTCTATTAACCAATGGGTTCAATGGAGAGTCAGTCAAAAGTACAGGGTATCCACCAACTTTAAATTCATTATAGAATGTGTAAAACCATATTTTCTCCATATCGTCCCAATTGTTAACAATACCATGTACAATAGGGTAATTGATTGATAACAATTCTCTTTTAGCTTGTGAATCATTACCAATATAACTATCTCTCAAGTCCAAACCATGCTGTTTTGGATGTCCAACAATTGATGGAAATTCTATTTTTGGTGCATTCTGTCCTGCATGACCTGCTTTAATCATACCAGAACCATTATCAATAACTAAATTTTGTGGAAAAGATTCCATTATTTGATGTAATAAAAAATTTAATTGATTTACAAACTGATCAATAAAAATATCTAAAAATAAATTTTCTTTTAAAATTTCACTTGATCAATTAGATTTAATTTTTAACTTTTTACAAATGAAAATATTAATAAATTAGATAAGTTGAATCAATTTATTAAAAGACAGCATATTTAAATCTTTTATCATCATGGCTATAGTGATTCCTTCTGTATGATTTATCATGATTATCTGTATTACTGTAATTGTAGGTAAAATTATTTTGATTAGGTGAATTTCTAAATTCACTACTTGAACTTCTTGATCTACTATTGTCTCTACTTCTAGATCTAGATCTACTTCTTGATCTACTTCTTTTATTATTTACATCTCTGTTGTTTTGTGTTACTATAGAATTTGTTGTTGGTTTATCCACTACTGGATTATTGGGTACTGTTAATGTTGTACTAGTATTTATATTAATTTTTACAGTATTATTATTATTATTCAATTTTTTACAGTTATTGTTATTATTATCTATGATATCAGGATTCACTTGTGATAGTTTCATTCTAGTTTTAAATTTTAATAATTCAATAGGTGACATTTTTGAAGTATCAATCACCTCTTCTACTATAGGAACAGGTACTGGTACTTCTATTTTATTATTACTATTTAATTGTTTCTTTTTCTTTTTCTTTTTATTCTTTTTCTGTTTTGGTTGTGGTAGAGGTGAGTGTATAGGTACCACCTGTTGTTTAGGTGCTTTGTTACTATTTACATTCTTAAGATTATCCTCTACAATTGTAATTTTTAAATCCAATTGAATATAGTTTTGTATATTATATTGAATAGCAATTTTATCAATATTTTGTAAAGAGTTGGTTGGTGTAGTCTTCAAAATAGAAGTATTTTCTTGTTCCTTATAATCGTATAAAAATTCATTTTCATTAATCTTTTGTTCCTTAAGTTTCTCTTGATGGTGTGTATATGGATTGAATACTATATTCCTATCAATAGTATTAACAACCTTTTCAATAGCATCTTTTTCAGAAACTATTTAAATAATATTAATATTAACTAATTCTTATAATTTTTTTATTCTTCAAATTCAACATACTATTATTTGATATATTATCTATAATATTTTTATATCTATAGTAATTTAATTGATTTTCAATTTCATTATTAGACTCTATATTGATAATACTATTTGATTTTGGTATTGTATCTAAAAGATGTCTTGCATCATATACATCAATTAACTTTTCAGTGTGACCTTGCCATGCAATTCTATAATATTAGTTTAGTTAATACATAATCATATCCAATTACCATTTAATTAAAACCTACAAATTCTTTTTACTTTCCTCCAATTGATATACACCTATATCTTGTGTTGTAATTGTTGAACTACCAACAATTCTAATAGATTGTAAAGGGTTACAATACTAATTTTTCAAAATTGGATTAGAATACCATCAACCAACTTTAAAATATAAATCTAAAAAATCATTACCTTATTGTAAATATCTTTTTTAACCTCTACTTTTTTTTTAATGTCGTTCGATAAATTCTTTAATTTTTTATCTTCTATTCTACATGTTTTCCACATTATATTTAAATAAATTATAAGTTATCTCTACTCTAAACATTTAGGTATGTTTTAAATAATTAAACTAAACTATGTTTTTTTTTTATCATCAAATTGTTAAAATCTGATAGTCTGAAATGACAATTTTTGACATTTTGCTTTATTGTAAAATTATGATCAAATGACATATTTGATAAATTTGTAAAAAAAATCGAAATATCTGATTGTTTAATTAAATAAAATTAGATATTTAAATTTAAATTTTTGAAAAGGTGATTTTAACTTTTATTTTAATATTATAATTACCTTTATGGATTTATCTTTTCATATGCTTTATAAAGGTCAGAGATAAGAAACATAATATAAGATAACCTATAATATAACAACCTAGAATGATGACATTTATAAATTGACGATCTACATTGAAACCAAATTGAGCAATCATATCTTCACCAGTTTGAATTGGACAATAGGAGAGAGTTTCATTATTAGGACCTACTGGAATATCATAGGCACCAACTCCATCAGGACACGAAAACTTTTGATCTTTTAATACGGTTATACCCAGAGTTTCTAAACCATATTTTGTAAAAACTAAATGGTACATCCAAATCCAGCCTTTTTTAATTGAGTTTTTACCAATAAAGAAACCTCCAAAAAGACCAAGGAAATTCAGGCCCATTGAACTGAAGAGTGTTGCAATGGGGACTGTTGGGAGAGTCAATGCAAAGAACATTGCTAAACAATCGTAACATATGATTACTAGAGTGTATACTGCAAGTGTGAAGAAGAATTTCCAACCATCATGACCATGGTCCAAACCAGTTAGCCAAAAGAATGGTATCCAGAAACAGAAAGCTGTCATTAACATCATTGGAAGATCGGTTATAAAGGAAGCTAATAGATAGAGAATTGGTGGATAGGTACCTTGTGATCGTTCTCTATAGTATATAGCACGATCTTCGACTACTAAAGGTATCTTACCTATCGATGCCATACCACCAAAAAGGAATGAAAGAAAAGTCATGGAAATCTTGTTTCTCGCACCTGCTTGATCGTTATCTAGTTGCAAGAACATGGTTCCACAGACTAGAGATGGAATGAAAGAACGAAGGAATCTAAGTAACACAACTTGAGGTCTACGAGTATAGTTTAACCAACATCTTCTCAAAAGACAATAGAATTGAGTAGAGAATGATGATGAATATTGACTCTTGTATTTTGGAATTGAAGATCCATTAGGTACTATACTTGAATAGTTGTTCTTTAGTCTATTGATAACCTCTTGATTTATAGAAGAGTTTTTGTAATGGTCAATTGGAGGTTCAAAATGAGATGCACCTCCACTGTTATGATGCTGTTCTGAGATCTCCAAAATGAAATCAGCTGGATTTCTACCTGGTTGATATTGGTATCCTTGAGATGTAAAGTATTCCAAAACCTTCTCCGAATTAGTTCCAGTCTCACCAAAGTATATAGTCTGACCTTTATCAAGAACCAAAAGTTGATCAAATTTCTCAAAAATCTCTTGAGAGGGTTGGTGAATGGTACAAATGATAGTTCTACCTGAATCTGCAATTCTCTTTACACAATTCATAACTTTAAGTGCATCAGAACTGTCCAGTGAAGAGGTAGGTTCATCCAAAAACAAAAGCTTAGGATCTGAAGCCAACTCAATACCAATACTAACTTTCTTTCTATTCGCTAAAGATATACCAATAGTTGGGTTAGGTCCAATCTTTGTATTTGCTAATTTTGTCAAACTTAGAACTCTTAGTATATCGTCTATAGATTTTTGTTTATCTTGGAATGATACGGTACTTGGAAGACGACAGTTAGCAGAGAATTCAATAGCTTCACGAACTGTCATATTAGCAGGTAAGATATCCATCTGTTCAACATAACCAGTAAATCTAGTTAGATTTATATTCTCAATCTGTTCACCATTTACACGAATGTCTCCACTGATGATACCCATATTCTTTCTACGTGAGAACACATCTAAAAGTGTGGATTTACCAGCACCTGATGCGCCCATCAGTGCCATCATTCCAGGTGTACAGTATCCATTGATACCCTGTAACAATTTCAAAGTTACAGTTTCATTCTTACCAGTCGACACATTCTTTCTCTTACTTTCCACAGTATAACCCAAATCTGAAAATGTCATATAACAACCATTGAGATGGTGTTTAGATGATCTTGATTTTTCATTCTTTTTATCCTTGTTCTTTTTGGGTTTAATCTGTTTTGCTGGTTTTTTAGTTTCGAATCTTATATACTTCAAACCTACAAAAAATACACTGAATAACACCAAAGCATATGCCATGGCAATGACCAAATCTATCCATCGGAAATAGGAGTTTTGTGGCATTCCAAAAAACTCTAGAAAATCATTTCCGCTGGACTGGGGACATATCTGAACGCCATTGAAACCGTCAGGGTAAGTTAGGTTAAATGTTGGATAGTTCTTTGGTGGAATTAACTCATTCTCTGCACAATTAAATTCTTGATGAACCATTTCACTACTACATAACATCTCTAAAAGGTACTTTAGAGGTGTGAGATAATGTATCCATATATACCACCCTGGAATCTTTGGTTTAGGTAACATATAACCACTGAAAATCATAGCCAATACAATAACAGCAGGATTAACAAGCGACGAAATCAAAACATTTTCAGTAAATACTGAAACTGTTTGGAATATACCTTGACTGACTAGATTGGTCATTGCCAAACCTAGAATAAACAGTATATACGAATCGGCAGTATGTCTAAGTCCAGACAACCAATAACAAGTCAAACTAAACAGCAATGATTCAATCAAAGACACTGGTATCTTTGTCACTACCAACGATATAAAATATGGAAATGTTCTATAGAACTTTCCATCTTTTTGATCAAAATATATATTTCTAAGTGTATAAAATTCTTCAATTGACCCAACAGTAGTCCAAATCTCAAGTACCATTGAGAAATACAGTAAACCAAATCTATTTCTAGCATCTGCTTGTGATGTTCCCATCTGATAGAATAATGTACCCACAACAAATCCCATAAACACTGCTTGAAAGAATCTAGTCAAATACTGAAATTTCATAATTTTCATTATCTTTAAATGTCTTTCCAAACATAATTTAGTCTCATACCATATCGATGATTTTTGTTGATTTCCCATTATAGAATGATCCATTAATCTCACTCCATTTGGAACCAATCCATCTAATTCTCTTTGAATATTTTCATTATCTATTTTATTAAAAATTAAATATTAATATATATATTTTAATGTTTGGAAATCTAAATATTTAATTCTAGTAATATACATACTTTTTGATTCTTTAAATAATTTATAAAGGTCAAGTTTATCTTCTAAATTTGGATCTATACTTTTACTAATGTTCTCTTTGGAGTTGATTTGATTTTCAATGAGGTAACGGTTAGGGTCATAAGGTACCTCTTGAATAAACTCTGCTATTGGTTGATCGGGGTATGGTCTAATTTGAATAGATTCAAAATAAGGTAACATATCAGACATTGGTCCAAAGTATGCAATTCTACCATGTTCAGCAAGAATAAGAACATCGTCAAAGAGTTGAACCAACTCAGGACTTGGTTGTAAAAGTGATATTATAGTTGACGTTTTAGCCTCTGTTGTAATACATTTAAGTTTACTAATCAGTGAATAAGAAGTAGCTGAATCCAACCCTGTTGTAGGTTCATCCAGTAACATCATATTTGGACATTTTGTAAACTCAGAAGCAATGGTAACACGACGTTTTTGACCTCCTGAAATTCCTCTGAAAAACTCGTTTCCAATTATAGTATTAATTGTATGACTCAGACCCAACTGTTCAAGAATCATATCAACACGATCGGAAATCTCTTCATCTGATGTCTTATCACCCATATTACATCTAGCTGAGAACTCTAAAGTCTCTTTAACTGTAAGTAATGCTATATGTCTATCTTCTTGTGCAACGTAAATAGTATCCTTCTGATGAGTTGCCTCATCTACTGGATGTCTATTAAACAGTAAACTACCCTCTGTTGCACCTTTACCCAATCTATTTGCCAACACTTTCAAAAGTACTGATTTTCCAGATGAAGGTGCACCCATGAGTAACACCATTCTACCTGGTTTCATATAAAATGTCATATCTCTCAGTAAATAGACTTTTTCATACTTTGATTTTCCATCTTGTGATTTCTTTTTTTGAATCTTTCTTGTTACATAAAAATTCAAGTTTCTAGCTTCAACGTAGAAACCAGTTTTCTCATTAGGTGTTTTTTCGATTATATGGTCACGTAAATCTTTAAATTTAACATCTATGACGAAAGGTTTAGATGTATTTGTACCATTTTCGTCTATTGGTATATCATCTAAATGCTGTAAACTAAATTGAGTAGGTTGTAATTCAATTGCATTATTATTATCATTAAAGTTTTCTTTATCCATGTTTTGGTATAATAATGTTTATAAGAATTGAATACGATATTATTACTATTATATTAAAAAATTGACTGTTATTATAATTTTATACGATTTATAAACAGATACTCAATACTGCTATCAGTAACCCCTATTTTCAAAACACCCACTATTGTTTACAATAATAGATTATAACTCGGTTTTTTTTTTTTATCTTAAAACACAACTAGATAATATAATATTCGAATATTATTGTAATTAAAAGAGACTAGTTAATAAATTAAATAATTAAATATGAATTAAAATTAAACACATACAAATTATTATATCAAAAAATAATCACACTACTACTGGGGTTCTAGAATAACCTTTAAGAATGTTATTTTTAATTATTATATTTTGATTTCTTTGCAGTTGTGTAAAAGTGTCAAAGAGATCTGTTTAATAGGTCCCGAAAACTCCTAGTCAAAAATTCACATCTTCTAGTTTTAGTAAACAATAGCATTTTCGTTATTTTTGTTTTTTCAAATATTTTTTTTTAATATTTTTTATTCATCTAAAAGAATGGAAGTTGCTTGTAGAAGCGAATACTAGATATCGAACTACATAGAATTCATAAGCATGGTTATATTCCCACCTTTGTTTTATCATCAATTTAACAAATCTATAATTAAATTTAGATTTTTTGTTTTTTTTCTACATCCAGTTTCTCATATCATTACACTGGGTAATAGATTGATCTTATCTAGGTGTATTTAATTTAAATTAAAGGACTATTCTTTGATTGACATTGCTTTAGAGTTCATCTTATCTATTAAACGAAGTGGGATGGATTGAAATGGGAACTTGTCTTTACAATCCACATCTTCTTTTATATATCACACATGGAGCATGGTGATAGATTAGTGTGGAGATATCAGGGAGCTTTAGATTGCACCGGCATTTTTTTACAATACAAAATAATTAATATAATTTTTATTTATAGTTATAGCAAACTTTATTTTCTAGACTGAATATTTACAAAATAGTGTTCGACTGGATGTATAGTTAAAGAGAATTCTAATAACAAAAATATAAGATTAGTATCTAAAACAGTTAGTTAAATTTATAAATACTTACTCTCTTTTTCAGAAATGGTTTCGTTGGGGTTTAGAGTGGAGATTTTGAAATTTAAAAGAATATTGGAAGCAGCAGCATAGATTTCATCCATTGCTAATTGACTGCCTGCACAAGATCTATTTCCAAGTCCAAACACAACATGTTGAGGGAGGTTATTGTCAACTAAAAATCTCTCTGGAATGAATTGCATTGGTGTATCAAAGTACTTTTCATCACGACATATAGAACCTATATTGAGAACAATTTGAGTTTGGGCAGGTATTTCAATTCCATTTTCAAGTGTACATGATTCTCTTGAGATTCTAGGTAGACCTAGTGGAGCAACTGGATGAATTCTCATTACTTCTTTAATGACTGCATTGAGATATGGTGTCTCTCTTCTATGGGATAACAGAACTTGTCCAGTTGGTTTCAATAATGTTTCCAATTCACTATAACACTTTTCTTGAATCTCTGGATAATTAGCCATCATTAGAATAAACCACTCCAATGTATTAGAAGATGTATCACTACCAGCTATAAAAAAGTCAAATCCTATTAGAATATTTTGAATCTGATCTAAATCTTTGTCTATGGAGGTATCAGTGTTATTCATTGAATCAATAATAAGATGGTCAATTAAATCTCTTGGATTGTCAATATCAATAGTTTCTTGATGCTTTTTATAGACATCAGTAATCAATTGATGAACTTTTAAATGTGGACCATACTTTGACAGGTAAGAGTAATAAACTGGATAAAGAGCTGGGATGAAATCACATAGGTTTCCATTAGCAACAATCTTAAAGAATGCATCAATACTCTCTACCAGTTCATTTAGAGATCTTTCATTGCCCAACATTTCATTTTGAGATTTAATCTCATAACTAACACTATCACTGAATGCATATTGAAGAATGACATTAAATGCAAATCTCTGACATAGTCTTCTAGGTTGAACAGGTTCACCTTGTTTACTGTATTTACCAAGAGCCTCTACAAATCTCATTGACTCACTATGAATCAAATCGTAGGCATGGTGCATTAGCTGTGTTTTCTGGAAAGTATTTGCAACTTTCTTCTTTGCCATTTTCCACCAATACTCATCAGCAACAGCCAAATTCTTGAAATTTGCAGATGCAGATGCCAAAGATGGCAATTTAGGTCTTTCAATAAAGTTATCAAATCTCTTTACAAATATCTCTCTTGCCACATCCATATCATTTACAACTACAGTATATCTGCTACCAAACCACATTCCATAAACTCTACCATAAATCTTTGACATTAACTGAAGTGCCTCATGTGGTGACTCTCCAAGTTGATGTAAATTACCAAATAATGGAATTGCAAATGGCTGTTTTAAACTCTTATTAAATCTATTTTTCCAAATTAAATCGAAAATCACAATTATTATTATTAATGATGTAATTAAAAATAACATTTTCTTTCTTTCTCTATATATCTATCTTCTGTACTATTGTTTAGTTTACTTGTTTAATGTTTTCTATCATTTTTTTTTTACCATTCAGGTATTTATACCAGTAAAAGTTCTTTGAATTTTATATCCATTTAGGGCGAATTTTGAAAATATTTTTTTTTTAAATCTATTCACACCAATTAGAGTGGGTGAACAAAAAAATAACTGATCAAAAAAACCTCAAATTAAATTAAAAAAGTTTGAAAATTAAAATAATTTTTTATATAATTTCAATTGCAATTTTTGAATAACAAATGAATTTGAATCACCCTAATGTATTGTGTATTAGGGAATGATTAAAACTGTTGTCAAGAACTTTAAAATTTATTCAACCACAAAAATAATGAAGATCAAAAATTTAATAAAAAATTCAACAATTTGAAATTTAAATAATAAAAAAAAATTTTTGTATAATGATATCTATAACTGCTGAATTATAGATTTCTTCAACAAAATGTGCATTTCCTAGTTGATGTATCATTGTATCTGACTTTTGCAATGAATAAGAATAACCAATTGTAACCAGTTACCTCATGAGTATACTCATTGTATCTAGGTAAAGTCAAATTGATTTAATCAGCAATTACCAATAGGTAGGTACATTTCTCTAGAACGTTCTTGTTTATTATTTATCGACAATATGAATTTATATTTAAGATTAATTCTTTCACAATGTTTTAAAAAAGATATACATCAAATACAAAAAAAAATGGAGGTATTTGATAAAAATTTTTATCTGACCTTTTCAGTCAAGCTGCTGCGACATTTTTTTGAAAAAAAATAAACACAAAATCTTGATAACCAAAAAAATCTTAATAGATATTTTCATTTTGATCAAGATATTATTGATTTTGATTTTTTCTTATGGATAATAATTATAATTTTTCACCTGTATATCAATCTTAAAAAACTCACACAATGAAATTCTTATTGGTATTATCTATTTTTATATGTATTTTTATTAGATGTTCGGAATCTGCATGCCCTACTTCAGAATGTAAGTTAAAACACCTCCTGGTAAATCTTATTTCCCACCAACTCACATTTTATATTTTTTTTTTATTCTTAAAACTAAAATTCAATCCACAACTTTTGGATATATAATTAAACAACTATAGTGAATGCATTAAATCAGTTCTATACAGATACACCTTCTTGGGAATATTTAAGTGACCTCAATGGATGGTCAAGCACATCAACAGTTGATTGTTGTCAACGTACTGGTATTGTTTGTAACAATCAAGATAGTGTAATAACAATGTAAGATTAAATTATATATATCATATAAACCATTTACTAATTTATAAATACAAAATTAGAAATACAACACTATTTGGGATGAATAACTATAATGATCCTACAACATTTGATCTCAGTGATTTAACTAATCTAGAGACACTAGCAATGCAATATAATGGTTTTGAATTTGCAGTTAATGGTTTTACTTTACCAAACAGTATCAAATATTTGTATGTTATCAACTATTTATATCTGTTTATTTTGAATATAACTAACATTTTCCAATTTATAGGGATTTTCTTGGAGTAAATTTAGATTCTTATTCAGGTGATTTTAATTATCCAAATTTGGAATTATTGTAGGTTAAAACAAATAGGTTACAAAACCACAATATCTTTATTTAGAATGGTTTATATTGACATTATAATTATAGGAAAATTTCATCATATTCTGGTGATGTTCAATTTACATATTCATTATCTAAACTTCAGTATTTACTTATTCAAAATGTCTACTTTATTTATGATTCCTTTGATCAAATTCCAAATATCATTTATTTGTATGTATACTTGTAGTTAATTAACTTTGTAATTAGATGGTTCAATATATTCTAATATATTTTTATATTTGAAATAGAGATGTTATGGTTTCAAGTAATACTGTATTAAACGATGCATGTGATCTAACATATCTAAAACAACTGTAACTATACTTTATTGATCTTTCTTAGTAAACTGAGTTTATTAATGTTCATTCTTTTCTAATGATAAAATAGCTTCATCATAGGAGATCCTACAGATTACACTTCTATACCAAATTGTTTACTACAAAAACCACTTATAGCACTCAGTCTGACTGGATATAATCTAATGGGTGATTTCCCAGTATTTCCAAATTCGTTGCAATTATTGTATGTACTTTAGTTTAATTTAAAATGTATCTAACTATCTTTTAACATTTAATTCCCTTTCTGTACAGGTCACTAGAAGGTTCTTTTGATACTTTTGCCGTTGATTTACCATCTGATATTTTATTTTTGTAAGTAATAGATTCGTTAATCAATTAATTTTCTATAATATAAATATTAATATCTATTTTAAAGCCATTGTGATACATGTTTCGTTGAAAATATTGGACCAATAACAATTCCATCTACATGGAGTAAATATAATTTAATTTATCTGTATGTATTTTTTATTTATAGAGTAAATATATTTATATTAATCAAACTTTTTAAATTTTATTAGTAACTTGGCTTCATGTGAGTTATCTGGTACCATTCCTCAATCATTAATTACAACATTATTCGAAGCTGATTTAAGTTATAATGATTTGTCTAACCCAGTATCAGACTTTTTAAATGTTGCCAGTGGTTCATATTGGAATTTAGTTAATACACAAGTAAGTTTTATTTAAATAGACAGCTATTAAAATTAGAATTTAGTTATTAATATGTTATTAAATGTAGATTAATGGAATTATACCAGATGGTTTCGATCAAATGTGTAATGGTACATATTTGGATTTCACAGGATGTCCTGTAACTGGTAATCTACCAAGATATGCATTTTGTCAGACTGATTTTATGGTATTTGGTACATTGCCACCACAATTGATGGCAGTGGATTCTTCTGAGTTTCCAAATGAATACTATATTAATACTCCACTGTTTGTTGAATACTTTTCTCCAGAGGACAAGTTTAATAATGCTTATACATTTACTGATGAAATTTGTGATGGTACCTATTTTGATCCATATGCTACTAGAGATTATATTTCACCAGTTCCATCTCAAGGTGGTAAAATCACTATACAAAGTGACAATTTCCTATATGCACTTGAATTTTTGATGCTTACCAAAGGTAATGAAACAACCACTACTGCTACTAAACAAAAGAAATCTCAATGGAATCCTAAATATAATGGATTTGGTTTAAATATGGATAGTAATCAAATGTCTATTTCATTTAATAATCCAGTTACTGAAGATACAGCTTTGGCTGCTGGTACAGGTCCTTATGATAATATCGTGTTACCACCAGCTTTTAATGCTTATGAATTCTTTAGAGAGTATTATGGATTTTTGGAAGTACAGGATGAAAATGATAATTTAATTGCTGAATTGCAATGTAGATTAATTTCATTATATAGTACTGTTGAATGTTTGAATTATCCACAAGAACCAGGAAGTGAAGGAGAAACACCAATTAATTATTATATCCATTTCTATAGATATAATGGAGGAAGTGCAGCTGAATCTTGGGGTCCTAATCCTGTCTATTATATCCCAGCACCAGAGATAGATAGTACAGTGGTAGATGATGACACTGACCAGATTACTATTGTAGGTTCCTATTTTGGTCTTGAAAATGAACATTTACCTGTATCTGTAGGACTAACTGCTGGAGATGTAAATGTTGGATGTCCAATTGCATTCCAAAATGATACCATGATTGTTTGTCAGAAACAAGAAGTTGCCTATGAAAATAGGGATGCAATCTATAGTATGACTGTCAAAGTAAATGATCAAATTTCCAATCCAGTTCCAATCATTTATCAAGGTAGTTTAGTTAATGTTCCAAGTAACTGTTATGGTGAATCTGATGAGATATGTCAAGGAAATGGTGTTTGTTCAGCTACTCAATTGTGTAATTGTAATCCTGGTTTCCGAGGTATATTTTGTGAGCTTTCTAACGACAAGGCTAAAAACTCTGAAATTAGTTTAGATGATGAAGAACCAACAGGCACATTTGACCAAGAATTAGCTACTGCTGCTTATGATATTTCTATAGTTCAAGTTAGAGAATTAGATATCCATCTAAGAGTTGTTGCCAACTACACTCCAGAGTGGGAGAGATCAAGTCAAAATGACACATCTAGTGTCTACACAGCTACTCTACAGGATGGAGCTATTATTCAAGCTACTTTAACCATCTTACCTGACTCTACAGATGTTTCTTTTGCTCAGGTTACTTTAAGAACTGATCCACAATCTTTGAAATACACTGTAAATGTAAATGGATATAAATTCGCTACCAAGACAAACTCAATGCAAATAGTCTTCCAAATGTCAGCTGAACCTTCAGAAACTGTATCTGAAAACTGTGACGAATCTTCCGTTGACGATGCCACTATAAAAACCGATCCAAATGTAGGTGATATTCATTGGGTTCAAGTGGAAAGAGGTAACACTCAATTAGTTGGTAAAGTCATTAGTCGTGCTCTAGTAGATACCCGTGTTGTCTATGTTAAATTCCAAACTGAATTTATCAATAACAACGTACTAAACCTCGTTGCCAATGTACCATACTTTGCACAAACAGCCACTATTGATCCATCCTATGCAGCACTTTTGCAAGCTGACTCTGAACCTGCATCCTCAGAATCCAAATGTAAATCTAACAAATGGAAGATTGCAACTGGTGTCGTTGTGGGTGTTGTAGGTGCAGCTGCCGTCGCAGTGGGTGGTTACATGCTCCACAAAAAGAAAATCGTTCAAAGAGCATTCAACAAACAATTGAAAAAAGCTCAAGAATCGACTCAAAATTAAATTAATTAATTTATCATCTCTTCCCTTTTGTAATAACACAATTCTCATCAAATTACTATTTAAATAAATAAACATATAATTATAAAATATCAATCTTTTAAGACTGGTTTTTAAAAATTTTCGTGAAATGGCAACATAAGATGCCTCATATCCATAAAAATCTAGATATTAAAAAATACTGATTTTTATTTTCAATGTACAAAAAAAAAATATCAATCAAAAATCAAAATCATCAAGATCTTTTATTTTTGTTTTTTTCTGTCTTTTATTTCTAGCTCTTTAATTTTATTCATCGTATAGAGATGGCTTTCAAAGATTTTCTACTAGTTATAGTATTATTTCTTTGTATTATTAATTTAAGTAGTGCATGCAGTGAAAATGAAAGTATGTAGTTGGGGGATAGTAAAATTGAAATGGATATATATTTACCTTATAACACCATAGGACTTGCATTAAATACATTTTATACAAATACTCAACCTTGGGCTAATTATGCTTGGGATGATGATCAGCTAGATTGTTGTGCTAGAAGTTTTGTTTCATGTAATGACTTTGGAAATGTAACACAAATGTAAGAATTATAGTTCACTTAAATTAATTTATTAATTTACAAACTAATTTAATTCTATGAAAATATAGTTATTTTTCAGCTCCTGATCTATTTCAAGATTCACCATTAAATGTTCAAATTGATTTTACTGCACTTTCATCATTAGAAACAATGTTTGTATTACATAATAATGTACATTAGATTCGCAACAAAATATTAATATTATTTAAAAATTTTAGTGGTTTCCAAATGTGCTCAATTTCAATTCAAACAATGTTACTACCAACCTCAGTCAAAAATTTGTAAATATTAATATATTCAAAATTCCAAATGTAAACATTTTTGAATACCAATTACTAATGATTTTAAAAATATATAGGATTTTAATATCTATAGATTTTTCATTAATGACCACTACAATTGAAAGTTTCCAAAGTTTAGAATCACTTACAATTTCAACAGGATTAGAACAAACATTTTCATTTTCCAGTACAATGAATAATCTGAAATTTATTACAGTTTTTGGTGATTTTGATTCAAATCCACTATACCTTCCTATTATTCAACAAATTCAAGTTATTGATGCTAGCGAAAACACTGTTCAGGACCTTATTGAAAATGCTGTTGATATGGATACCCTCACTGATTTGTAAGTAAACTATTACTAATCAAATTAAACTAGTATATATTAATCATTTTCTAAAGATCAATTGGTACAAATTCTGGATTAGAGTATGGTTCATTCCCAACTGAATTAGCCTCCAAAAATATGTTTTCACTATTTTTAAATGGTGTTACTTTTACTGGTAGTTTCCCAGTTTTCTCAGATACTTATCTTGAAATGTTAGTTTTTTATCAATACCCCTTATGTACAAAATACAAATATTAATTTCTATATTATATTTATAGTGGAATAGAAGGTAACTTTGAAGATATTCCAGAAAAACTCCCACCACATATTGAAACATTGTAAGTAAATTTAAATATTTTTAATTCATAACAAATTGTCAATATTAATACTCATTTATATTTTAGTTCTTGTACTTGTTGGAGTTTTGAAGCTGTAATTCCAGAAGGTTGGGCAGAAAGTACCAATTTAACTGATCTGTAGGTTATTACTAACAACTCAATTTTATATTCCTTTGTACTAATAATTTCTATTTAATAAAAAGTAATATATCAAGCAATCTATTTTATGGTGGTATTCCAATGGCCTTGGTCACACAACTCGATACATTGTAGGTCTTAATATTAAAATACTTTAATATTACATATTATACTTATATTATACTATATTTAGCTATGGTTCAGATAATTTGTTTAACAGTACTATTGAATATTTAGTAAATGTGAAACCATTTTCATATTGGGATTTATCATTTAATAATGTAAGTTAATCTTTATAACTTAACCCCATCTTCAAGATCATAAATTAACATCTTTATAGTTAATTGGAGAAATTCCAGATTTTCAATATTTGGTTTACCAAAACGCAATGATATTGAAAAGCAATCAATTATATGGATTAGTGGAAAGATACATGTATTGCTATAGTAATATATTCGATATACTCTCAGTCAGTGATTTAATGTTAACTTCCAATAAGAAACCTAAAAATGACTCAATATCATTTGAAAATGGAAGTGATTCGGAAGCCTCACTTAGAACTACCAAAACATTTGAACCTGGTTCATTGTATTTAAATCTTAATCTTTATAAACTAGATTTTATTGAAAATAATAATGATGTAGAAAATAATTACTGTAATTGTAAGTAACTTCTAGCTATAAATACAAAATAATTTATATCTGCTAACTCAATCTATATAGCAATATATAGAGATGCAAAAGTTATAAACTATGTAACACCAGCACCATACCAAGGTGGTAAAATCACAATTAGTAATGAAATGTTCCTATATCCAGATCCAAACGCACAACCAGTTTTAACAAAGAATATAAAGTCATCAAGATCTGCAAATTTACTTGACAAGATTTTATTGAAAGAAACTGTTCAAGATTTGGATCCAGATTTTGATGAATATGAATTTTTCAATGATAACTATGGTTATGTAAAGTTAGAAACTGCTAGTGATAATATAAACTTGAAATGTCGTTTAATATCTTGGAAGAATTTAGTGGAATGTGAAGTACCACCTTATGCCTCCAACTTTAACTTTTATACTTTTGAGGATATGAATACCAATTACAGAGGTATTGGTCCATACAGTTATGTCAAAGCACCTGTAATCTACAGTGTAGAGAACGAAAATAGTGGTATTGTATCTATATTTGGTGATAACTTTGGTACCCCTGAACAATTCCTTCAATCAGCTGTACAATTACTAGGTAATGATGCATCTGAAATCAATTGTCCAATTCAATTTAGAAATGATTCTTTGATTGTTTGTAAGAGACCAAAGTTAAAGAGTAACGAAACTATTGTCTACAGTCCACAAGTCACGGTAGGTGACCAAATTTCAACACTCATTAAACAGGCTCCAGATCAAATTGTATATCCAAGTGCTGACATAGGTGCACCTAGTAACTGTTATGGTAGATCTGGTGGGAATAGATGTTCAGGATTTGGTAGATGTACTGAAAATCAGTTATGCCAATGTGATATGGGATTCCGTGGTATTTTCTGTGAAGTTGACAGTGATGTAGTTAAAAGTGTTCCAGTTACAATTGATAAAACTGCTCCAAATGGTACCTTTGAAACTGAAGAAACTACCAACAAATTCACAGTATCTCTCTTTGAAGTTAGAGAATTGGATCTCCGTTCAAGAGTTGTAAAGAAATTCTCACCAATTTGGACACTTACATTCTCCAATGACACACAAGCAATTTTCAGTGGTCAAGTTCAAGATTCAACTACAATCACAGTTCAAATGGATTTCCACAGTAAACCTAAAGTTTTGACATTTGCCGATACTGTAATTCAAACTGATCCCTCAACTTTGAAATTCACAGTAACCATGTCCGCATACTCTTTTGAAAAGTCAGCCAACTCACTTCAAGTTGTTTTCAAAACTGTTTCTGAAGCATCCACAGCTGCACAAGATAAATGTGATGAATCAGCTAGCGAAACTCCAGCAACTGTTCAAACTGATCCAAATATAGGAGATGTTAAATGGATTCAAATGGGTAGTGGAAACTCACAAATCACTGGTAAAGTTGTTAACCGTTGTGTTCTAGATGGTCGTGTAATCTATATTAAATATACCACAGAACAGACTGCAGTCAATCAAATTAACTTGGTTGCTAATATTCCATACTTTAGAACCTCTGCTGTTATTGATCCATCCTATGCAGCACTTTTACAACCAGATTCAGACTCATCCGTCTCCTCGGACTCCAAATGTAAAAAATCAAATAGTTGGAAGATTGCTACTGGTGTTGTTGTAGGTGTTGTAGGTGCAGTTGCAGTAGCTGTAGGTGGTTATGTACTCTATAAAAAGAAAAGAGTTGAAAATGAATTCAATCAGCAAATGAAAAAACTTTCAGCAGCCTCATCAACTCAACAATAAAATGTATTTCAATAAAATCCCTTATAAGTTATAATATAATATAATTACTTTTTTATTTTTGTTTCTTCGTCTCGATAAATTGCAAAAGAACCAATTAAGCTACCTAATTGTAATTTATCAGAAGCACCATTACTGAGATTAAATTCAATATCAGATAGTGCAGATCCTAATTTCATTAATGTTGTATTATGTAAATTCATTTTAAAAATTGCAGGCACCAGTTCTTTAACAATATCAGTTAATGATAAACCTTTAACTTTTTTTAATTCTGAAATGTCTTTATATTTATAATAGGTTAGATTTGTAATTTATAGATAGAATATACAAAAGATATTTACTTTTAAAAGCTGTTGAATAATCATCATCTAATAGAGATGATAGAATGTTTGAAATATCTTTTGGAGAAGGTTGGCCTGTACATCTATATATTGCCTCTCTATCAATCTTTTTGTGATTGGACATGGATGCTGATTGTAATACATTTAAACATTTTCTCATATCACCTTCACCAAGTGTGACAATGGAATTAATAGCATCAGTTGTGATATCAATGTGTTCTTGTGCAGCAATATCAGTTACTCTTTTCAAAGCTGCTGCTTTAGGTAACGGAGAAAATCTAAATTTGGTACATCTAGATTGAAGTGCTGGAATAATTTTAACAACATAATTACAAATAATACAAAATCTAGTGGTTTTAGTGTACTTTTCAATGACTCTTCTCAATGCAGTCTGTGCATGATTTGTCATTGCATCAGCTTCATCTAAAATAATCAATTTATAAGGTACAGAAGATTGAAAAAAGAACATTGAACTTGCAAATGTTTTAATTTGTTCCCTAACAACATCAATTCCACGATCATCTGATGCATTTAATTCCAATACCATTCTTGAATATTGATCACCATATAGTTTTCTGGCTGTTGCTTGTATAGTTGATGTTTTACCTGTACCTGGTGGTCCATAGAATAATAAATGAGGTAATGAATTCTTATCAATCAATTTCTGAACTATATAAAAATTTACATAATTAATAACCCTATTTTAATCGACTATACTATCATATAATACAGTACTAGTTCCTATAATTCCATCATGTGCTATTAAATCATCTAATGATTTTGGTCTATATTTCTCTACCCAAGGTAAATTCTCAATCTGTAATTGTTCAATTGATTTCTTTGGTTGTGATACTGTATCTATATCCATCATCTTATTTAATACTTGGAATGTGAAAAGAGATTTTCAAATGAAAAAATGAAAAAAAAAAGAGCGGGAAGTATTTGATATAAAATTATCTTCAGCAAGTCTTTATTCACAGAAATCCAATTCCTTTGTATATATATATTTTTATATAAATTAAATGTATTTAATATTCTTCCTTAAATAAAAGATAAGATTATCTTAAAAAGTCGGAAAACATTGATTTTAATTGGAATTGTCTTTAAACCAATCAAAAAGATTTCTCAAAGTTTTTTTTTTAATATTCTTACTTGATTACTTTTCAAATAATATTTATTTATACATTTCACAAATTTTATTATTCACTTTAGATAAAATATGTATGAACTCACAGAATTTTTAAGTAAAGTTCAAAGTAGTCTAAGAAACTTTATTTTAGTTATTGTATTGGCTCTATTATTCATATTTAATATACTGAATCTTGCATTTACTTGTTCATCTAATGCCAAAGTAAATAATGTACTCCATTCAGTTACATCACATTTGTATATTAAATCCTCAGATTTGACCAGTAATATGCAATCAGCTTCTAGTCAGAATAATGTAATTATCATTACTAGTGGTTTAATGTTAGTTTGCTTGGTATTGGTTGCTATTGCTATTGTTAAAACTATAAATAGTCAAGATTTAAATACTCTATTGGCTGATGAAAGAACTTCACTTCTAAATAACAATTTTAGTTCTGGTAAAAGTAGACCAATTTATCAACCACAACAACAATCACAACAACCACAACCACAACAACAATCACAACCTACATACACTGGATTCTATTCGCCATCATCTAATACACCAACAGTAACTTCACCAGTAATGACACCACCTACTTATTCACCATTACCACAGAAACAACAACAACAACAACCACCACCACCTCAACCACCTCAACCAATTGTAAAACAGAAACCAACTTCACAACCTTTATCACCAACTAATAATAATAACAATCCCTTTAACAGTAGTAACATTAATAGTAATGTATTTTGTGAAGGTGCAATCTATGAACCATACAATCAAATTACAATTGAAAAGATTTCTTCAGATCACACTATGACATCTTATGAAAAAGTTAAAACTACATTTTATAGATTCGGACCAACAGCAGCAAAGATTATCAGACAAACCATATTAGAACGTTCCAATGATTTTACAGATGCTCAAAATCTTGAGATTTGTTTAATGTTGGGTATTGATTTAGTGCAACCTCAGCATTAGATTGTATCTCCATATATCATAGTTATAATCTCGTTATAATAAATAAATTGATTATTTGTTTATTTGGAAGATACTAGCTTATCAGAAATGGTGTATTTGTCATATTGAACAGTTGGATCATAAGGTACCCATCTACTAGCTGGAAATATATGTTTGTTTCTTTCATACCAACCCTTTTCCACTACTTTTGCTGCATGAGTTTCATCTTTTTGAACTGATGCATCATTTAACAATCTAATATCCTCATGTACATCAAATTGAAACAGTGGTCCACTTTTACCTTTAGCTTTTGTCAATATAAAATCATAAAATGAGTATTCCTATAATTATGAGAATATTAGTATTTGAGTGTTTGATAGTGGTGGTGGGTAATAATTCAAATAAAAATACATGCATGTGGCATAATAATATCTTCTTTTACAAATAATAAATGGTCAACAGTGACACCTCTTAGCTCCTTAAATTCTTTTCTTACTTGTTCTAAGAATTTCTCAATAGTTGTACCTTTGGTACAAGTTAAAGTTCTTCTATGACCAGAACCATCCCAATAACTGTATGTAATCTCAATGGTTTCATTTTTAATTCTTTCTTGCTCCTCTTTCCAAACTTTTGTCAATCTTTCTCTTTCAAATCTCTCCTGTTCATCTCTTTCAGCGTCTGGAAGAAACTCCGTATTTATACTAGGATCTTTACCAAAATATACCTCCTTTTTCTTATTCTGTTTCAGTATATCCTTATGATCTACAATTTCATTATTCTCTCCATTACTCTTCTTTTCACCATTACCATTACTATTTACATCTGTATCTGTTGTCTTCTCAGTTACTTTAACTTTTTTATCCTGTTTATATACAATTTCATCGTGTTCTTCTTCATCCTCATCTACATCAAATGATAACTTATTCTTTTTTAATTGTGGTTTTTTAGGTTTATTCTTATTTCTAATTTGTAAATATAATGTGTTATTTATTATCCCCTCAAACATCTTTATACACTCCAATCTCCAATTGTCTACATACTTTTCAATATCTTCCAACTTTCTCTTTTTCTCAAAATCAATTGCAGTTTTTGTTTTTATATTCTTATTATAATCATCTACAGATACTAAACCAATAGTTTGAAACTCATTACTAGTATAGGAATTTGTAGATTGAAATTTATCATTAATTGAAACTAAACTCTGTTTGAAATCCTCTTTTATCTTTTCTTTTTTCTTATTTAACTCCTTTAGATCATTCTCTCTTTGTTTTTCCAAAATTCTAATTCTATTTGTATCTGCCATTGCCTAAATAGTTATTACACTCCCTTCGCTAGAGTAACAATTCAAAAAAAGACTTCCACACAAATATGAAAAATGAAAATAAATTACATGAAAAACTCCTTTGCAATTTATAAATAGCAAATATGAGTAACAATAATAATATAATAGTATGGGTTGAATTGGATGACCCAACTAAACCTATTAAAGTTAGCAATAAAGAAGATATAGCAGAAGTAAAAATCTATGCTAGACCAGAGTTTATTGAGACACTTCCTTTATCATCATTCAATTTAATACAGGTATCAAGAACAATTGCAGGTGCTGTGACAGAGGGCATTGTTCTTGATACAGATACAAGATTAGATACCTTAGAAACAACATATCATAAAGGAGTTGGACCAGCTCAAATTAGATTAAGAATCAAATTAATACCACATGGAACAACCCAACAAGGTATGTACAACTAAACATCTATCACTAATTAAAAATCAATGGGTGATACTAACATATTTTTTTTTAATAAACATCAACACAATTTAAACACTTGAAACATTCAGCAACACAAGGTATTTTATTCATTAGACAGTATTTCAAATTCTAAATTTCCTGTTACAACATCAAATTCTCTGGCTATTGTTTCCCAGCTAGCACCTCCTTGGAAAATTGATTCTTTCCCTTTATAAACTACTATGACGTTTTCTTTTTAATGTTAGTAGAAAACGTCATAGTAGTTTATAAAGGGCCATATCATTCAGGTAGATATAAGTTGGTTAACACTTTACCCAAATACAAAAAGATCCATATTGTATATAATGGTATTTTCAATTATTGGAATGCAGATAAATATGTACTAATTTGTTATATTGAACCATCTGAAGACATTAGATGGTATATATATTTTACAAACCACAATTGTGATAATTCAATCTTACTAACATCTTTATAGAAAAATATTAAATGCTTTTAAATTTGATCCAGAATATTGTAATGTATATACACTCAGAGATGAAAATACAAATGATGTTGTTGATATGGACTATTCTTTAGATGAAAATCACCATTTTGAATTATTAATACCTTGGGTAAGTAAAAACAATTCATACTATGTATCCTGTTTAATTATTAATATTGATTTATCTATCAAAATTCACAAAAAAAGTATCCAAGTTAGAACAGGATAAGTGCAATCGGACCTGATTTGTAATGAAGATACGAATAATATTGATAATAATATAGATAAAAACACCTGATCAGCGCTGGCATACCTATTCCTTAATAAAGATAAATATGCTCCTACAACATTGTGTTCCATTAATAGCCATCTAAAATGCTATTACCGGTCTAAAGGTGTTATCATTTCAGAATACACTATGTATTAAAATCCTTTAGTAAAGCACACCAGAAGAAGAAAGCTCCCTGGTTGATTGTTGCTCTAATTATTAACTATATCGATGACCCATCCATGTTTTGTGAAATTACTGCTATTATATGTGGTTTCTTTGCTATGTGTACTTGTGAAATTCATGGTATGAGACGATATTAGTAATTGACCAAGCCAATTACAAGATTATGTTCAAGTATATCAGAAAAATAACAGATTAAGCTTGTATTGGATCCACAGCTGTACTTCCAAAAATCTGGCAAAATATCAATCTGCACCTCATTGTTGCCAAGTATCTTGATGCTATTGCTCACCTCAAAAAAAGCAAAAGTCTATTAAACATTGAGTTGGAATCTTCTAACAATGTCCATCTTGGTTGTGTGAGAGATATAGTTATTCTGTTATTGGTAATGAGATAAATAGTTTATTATTTATTTCTTCCATTTGTTTGGTGATTAAAAATAATAAAAAAAACTTTAATGCTTTTATTTTTCACCTGCTGAATAGGTATTTTTTGCATAATATGTTTGTTTATATGTATAACATTTCATTAACAATAAATATTAAATATAAACATATTAAAATATATAATTTCATTATTTAATATTCTTCATTAATTTAGATAGGGCTAAATCTGAATTAGTTTTTCTATATGTTAATAATTTGAGTACATCTTTCTTGAATTAGAGATAATGTCATTATAGTTCTAAATTCATAAATATATTTTCCATTTTATATAAAACTTTATAAAATCTTTTATTTGTTATTTATTACTTTGATTTCAATGTTACCAAGTGATTGAATCATTTTTTATTTTTATATTAAATCATTTTGCTACATTTATTTTTCTTTGAACATCGATAAAAAATGAGAGTCGATATGACAGATATTTTATGATTTCATCCGATGTTGGGGAGTAAATCTGGATGGCAATAAAAAAATCAAAATATCAATAAAAAAAAGATTCTTTGTTTAAGATCATTGGACAAAAAAAAAATCTGTCCATTTTAAATATGGAGTTTGCTGTGGGCGATAGATATGTTTTGGGATGTATGATACTATTACAAAATGATATTTAAAGGTGTTTGTTTTTTATATATTCCTCTATTTTTGTTTTTTTTTGGGATTGTTTGCTGTAATATTTTAATAAAATTTGCCAATTGGTGAGAGGTGCTTATTTAAAGAAGGCTAACTTCTCTTTCAACCATGGTTCAGTTAAGGTTTCTAAATTATCAGCATCAAAAGATTTCATAATTTCCAATCTATTTACGAGGTTTTGTTTGTTGGCTGAATAAGTCATTGCCATAGCTGGTGAGATACCTCTTGGCATAAAGTAAATAAAAACAATTGGATATGAACAACGACCATCTGGATGAGTGTATTTAGATCTAAATACATTTTGTAAATAATTAATATCTCCTCCTACATTGCTGTAATCCTCATTTATAATCAAAAACACCTACACATAGGCTATGTATCTTGGAGAAGATTCAGAAAGTTCCTCTTGCAATTTTTCCAAAGAAATATCTTCAATAATTTCATCAATTATAGTTTTTTCGTTTTTAACATCTACACGGACTATATAGATTATATATATAATGATTATAAATATACATATTAGAATTAATAAAATACTCATTACTATCTCAAAACTTGGTGATTTGAAGGAAGGAGAAGAAAATGCTTACAAGTGATTGCAGTGTTGAGTGGGGTTCTTTGCATTTTAATCTTTTTATATCTTTCATAATCTTCATCTGCTAGTGGACATGTTGCCTATTATAACAATAATATCACATATCTATTAATAACATGTTACAAATGATTAATTTTCAAAATATGATATATTACCATTTTGTAAGTGTATCCTGTTAATTGGTTTGGGAGGAAAATAAAAAAAAAATTGCAAAAAAATCTCATTTTGTGGCTTTTTGCATTATCCACAAACCCAAATTGATCAAAATCATTAAATTTGATGTCTAATTAAAAATAGAATAATTAAATATTATGAATTTATAAAACATTTATTAAACTAATAGTATTATTATTATTTTAACCAAAAGTAGGAGGACAGGGTTAGGTTATAGGTTGGGTTTAGAGTCAGGTTTGTCATTGTGTTTTAGTAGTGGGGTTGTTGTTGTGAGGTGTGAGGTTATCTTATTTTTTTTGTGTTTTTGGTGATGAAAGGGGGAAAGGGGTGAAATGAATTAAAAATGTTTTAATGTGATGTGTCTAACGTTAAGATTCTTCATTCTCCATAAATTGATGTGGATTATCGTCTCTCTTACATTCTCCTTTTGAAAAATCGTAAGTATACTTATAGCAAATACCAGATGCACAGATAACATTAATCGAATTTTGTGATGAGCCAAAAGCACAGATAGATCTTGACTCTGGTATTTGAAACTGTACAGCACTCCATTCAGATTTAAAATATTTAGTTGGTAATAAATCACCCATAAATGAGAAACTATATATTCAACAAACAAACCCTCTAATTAGTATACTTATGAATAATATTGATGATGATAGAATGAAGAAAAGATAAGAACATACCTTGATTGTCTATTTTGATTTGATTCGTCAGTTGGAGAAGGAGTAGTTACATTAGGACTTGATAAATCGAATATATGACCAGTATTTTTATCACTAGAGACACACAGCGCAGTTGAATCATTATTAAATGCTATACTATAAATTTCAGCTCTATTGGTTCCTCTTCTGACTTCTTTAATTTTCTCTCCTGTTGCTGTATCAAAGATTCTAATGAGTGTTCCCTTTTCAGAGGCAGTAGCCAATCTGGTACCATTCTTGTTTAATGCAATTTGAGAAAGGGCTGATTCGTGTGCTGGTATAATTTGTGTTTGTTTATGATCATAAAGTTCAACGTGAACATAACCTGGTTTCAATCCTGGACATGCCAGTACATTAGCTGTACCTGGGCAAACTGCACATATACCTTTAGGATTATTAGTAGTCTCCAATTGATGTACCAGTTGTAAATCTGAAAAATTATAAACATAAACTTTATTCTCTAATACAACTACAATTCTATATATATTGTGTGTTATTTCATATTATGTTAGTATGCTAAAGTAGATTCTTGAAAATTTAGGTTTGAGGTGGGAAGTTTGTTTTTTTTTTTTTGTGATGATTCTAAACTAAAGTTTAACCCCAACCTCTCTAACCTTTAGTGATGATGTTTGTGAAATGAATAACTTTACCTGTCTCTTCTTAATTTCACTGCTTTTACTTCAGACTTAAACTCTAATTTTGCAATACATTTATTTTGATAATCATCCCAAATCATTACTTGATTTGGTGTATATTTTGGTTTCTTTCCACCACCAACTATAGCCAAGATATTACATCTAAATAACATTTCTACAATACCAACTCCACCATCAAATACTATTGTATTATAATATATTGATCATTAGAGTTAGTTTATAACAGTTATATAATAATATGATGTATTTCTAATATGTATATGTATCTAGAAGATCCTATTTAACTCTCCACCTTGTCTTTCTATTATATATATATTATATCCTAATGAACATGTGTTACCTACCTCTACCAAATCTCTCTTTAAAAGGGTCACACGAAAAGATTAGAAATCCCTTTTCAGTACCACATGCAAAACAACTGTAATCCTGATTGAAATTTGCAAATAGAAGATTTTGATGTTTTTCTTTACAATTGCTTAAATTCATTTTCTTCTTTCAATAATTGAAAACAGAACAAAATTATTACTTTCAAAATATAAAAAAAAAAAAAAAAAGTTAATTTTTTTAAGTCTCCCAGTGTTTTTCCAATCATCAGTCAAAACAACAACAAATTAAGTCAATTATTCAGGAACATTTTCAATGAAAAACTTCTCAGTGTAAATTTGGAAATTTCAAATTAAAAAAGATATTCTATAAATTGTAAAATAAAAAGTGGTAGTGATGTAGAGTGGGTAGCAATAGTGTGTTTTCTAGAATGAAAAAAAATAAACAATGAAATCAAATGTAGGTAAAAATAAAAAAAAAATGTTAAAAAAAAGTAATATAATTTATATATATTTTTTTAAATTATTAAATAATAATTAATGAGAGTGTATCGTGAGTCATTTTGTAGTTATTTTGTTATTAAACAATATTTCTATGATTAATGATATTTTTTTGTGTTTTTTTGGATTAATTAAAGGTATTAATTAGAATGAAGTGATGGGTAGCGCGTATTCAGAATTCCAGTCTCTGTCAAAGATGGATTGTAATTGAGCTGTGAAAGTTGGATTAAAGATATTGTAAGATAGACCACCAGTATCCATAAAGTAGTCTTCGGACCAGTTGGAGGTGCCTACATAAGACTGTTGTTCAGTGACCATGTATTTGGCGTGATTTACACGGGTGAATGGGACTTGAGGTTGGAATGGTAAATCTGGTACTTGGAACCAACGAACAGTCACATTTCCAACCTGAGCTAGAGAATGTAAAAATTGTGGGATAATAACGGTATTTGTGTGATTCCAGTGACTTACTAGTAATCTGACTTTAACACCACGATTGAATGCGGCAGCTCTTAAGGCATCATCAATTACAGGCCAAAAGAAGTTTGGTGTGTTGTAGAATGATGTTGGTGCATAGTCCATGACAGATATGCAGACACTTTCTTGGGCGTTATTAACAGCAGCTAAGAGAGCGTCGATATCTCCAGTACGATCCTTACTTACAAAACTTGGTGGGGAGACTGCCAAGAACATGGAAAAGTTTTGATTGGAATTGACATTTAGTTGAGCCATGTGAGATGCATTATACTTTGCATCGTATTTGTAACTCCAGTATTTAGGGAGTGAGGTGTAAGCAGCAGCAGCCCAGTACTGTTCGAAAGCAGCTGAAGTATCCATAACTAGATCTTTACAAGATTCGACAACTACACCTAACTCTTTAACCTGTGCAAGTGAACGCCAATCAAGGTTAGCAGAACCTACATAAGCTGAGGTGTCATCAATTACAATGACTTTAGTGTGTAAAATACCTGAACCTTCCAAACGAGTCCAATTGATAGATCGAACTTCAGCAGCACCCATATTAGCTAGATATTCAGTATCATCAGCTGGCATTGAAGGTGATGGCATATTCTGAACAATTCTAATTTTTACACCTCTTTGGTGAGCATTGATTAATGCTTTGAAAACATCCAGTCCCAGATCTCCACCATATGCAGATGAATAGTTACCACCCTCTGTCAATGTCATATAGAAAATACCCATATCAATGGTTTGATTGGCACTATTAATCAAATTTAGCCATGCTATATATAAATTTAAAAATTTGTTTTTTTAAAAATGTGGTGGGTTTCAAGTGATGGTATTTAAGAGAGATTATATAAAAGTAGTAAAAAAAAAATTGTAAATTATTAACAATCCCTTTCTTTTTTTGTGTTATATCAAATTATCAAAATTGAGGATGATAAAAATATACCATTGTGAGTAGAGACATTATAGGTTAGGTTGAGAAACAGTGGAATGGATTCGGCAATGTATACCTGACCATCTTGGCACCCATAGGAATGGGAGCTATCTGTATTTCTAATTGATTGTTTCTGGTTGGATTCAACTAGACTAAATGCCAATTGACTACAGAGTATCAATGTAACTACAATGATGCCTTTAATCATTTTATTCAATCGATGATAGATAAAAAAGATTAAATAAATCTGGTACTGAAATAAATTATAATATAATATAAAATCAATATTGATTTATATGAAAATATATTACAATAATATTATTGTGTTTAGTGGTGAACTTGTGAGTTGGAGAAGAAGTTGAAATATATAAATGTATTATAAAAAATGAAAAAAAAAAAATCGTAAAAGTGTCAAAATGTTGATTATAACAAAAATTATTTAAAAATAACAGAGAAAGAAAATTCTCTTTCTAATACTGGGGAAAGTTGATCAATCACAATTTTTCGTTTTTGCAAAGATGATTTTTTTTTTTTGAGATTAAGTGTGCCTCTACGATACCAATTTGTATAAAGATATTTAAAATTATAATAAAATCTTTGTTTTCTCTTCCAACTTTCCCAAATGGAGAATTGTAAGGAAAAAATTTTAATGGACTTATAGGTTTGTCATAAACTAATATAACTACGTCTTTCATATTAACAAAAATATTTAAATTACATTCTAGAAGGAGAAGGTGAAATATAATAATATCTTTCGTTTTAAGACAATGAATATTCTTTTTATTAATATGATATTTAATATTATCTATATTAGATATCATATTGATCATCAACTAAAATTGGAAAAATAGATTATTCAAAATTGAAATTCAACTAAAACTTAATACTGTAATTTTTTTTTTATTTATTTAAAATTAATTAAACTGTGTTTGTATTTTATTTTTTTTTATTTTTTTTGAAGTTATGCAAATATGGAGATACTGAGTACGATTTATGCAATTTTATTAATTGCTATACCATTACTATTAGGTATGACTTATTTGAGATTTTTGATATTGTCATGATAGTTAATGTGCTAATTTGAATAACAATTTAAACTTATAGGTTGGTATTTTATGTGGAGAATGTATCTTTCAAAATATGATTTTGTTAGAGAACTTTTAGGATATAAAAAAGAGAAACCAAAGAAACCAACTAGTATTAGAAAATATCCAGTTCAAATGGTAGGTTGTGGTAAACTGTATAGTAATTAATATATCCTCTAACATTTACTTTATCATAATACAGGATCACCAACACCACGAATAATAATGAAACAAACATATATATATATAATATAAAGAACGAAAATTGTAAATAACTAATAAAATAGGTTGTATAGTAATGATAAACATTGTAAATTTATAATAATCAACATTCACACACTACTACCAAATCAATATATGAAATATCAAAATTTTATCATAATATAATATTATAAGAAAAATTTATTTCTTTTTTCTATTAGATAAAGCTTGTTGTTTAACTTTACCTAGATTTGATTTCTTTTTAAACTTTTTATCTTTTTTCTTTTCAATTTTTGCTTTTTCTTGATCAGTTGGACCAGTGTAGATACCGACTCTTCTCAATTGTTCAATACGTTTAGTCTGTTTAGCAAAGGATCTTTGCATATTTTGAGACTTTTCAAATTTGTTTTTGAATTTCTTTATACGAGTTTCATCATCTTCAGGTTCTTGGTCATCGTCAGAGTTTGTATTGTTTTCACGTTCTTCACGTTCTTCACGTTCCATTTCCTCTCTCATTTGTTTACGTCTTCTTTGTTTTCTCGATAGACCATAATAAGGATCTTTTGATTTCTTGTCTGATTTTGTCAATGGTTGAACAGTGCTACTATTTACAGGTTTAGTAGGATCAATAATTCCATTTTCAATTTTCCACAATTCCTTAGATTTTTTTATATCCTCTCTAGACTGGAACCACACTTTTTCATCTTCATGTGTGCTTGGTGGTTTATCCATATTTTTTAGAATCTTTTCAGCCTTGTTTAGAGCTTTATCTGCCATTCTTAAATCCTTTTCTTTCAACTCTTCTTTAATAATAGCTCTTACATCTTCAGTCAATTCCTCTATTCTATTCTTCCAATAATTTATAGAATCTTGTGATACCGATCTGGATTTTGCCTTATTTCTAGCTTTAGATACAATATCCTTAAGTAACTTTCTATCCTGTTCAGTTACCAATGAACATGATTTACCATCAGCACCTGCTCTAGCAGTACGACCTACTCTATGCACATACTGAGCCATATTATTAGGCATATTGTAATTTATAACAGTCTTCACACCAATGATATCCAAACCTCTTGAAGCAACATCAGAAGCCAACAAATATCCAACAGTTCCATCTCTAAATTGTTGCAGTGACTCAAATCTCTGTTCTTGAGATAAATTACCATGTAATTCCGCAGCTTTCAAACCACACAAACCAAAAATGATTCTAAGTCTATGAACCTCTCTTTTTGACTTTGCAAATATAATAGTACCACCTTGGTTAAATACTCTACTACACAGTGACAATAGTATCGAAGGTCTATCTACCAACTGACTTGGTTTGATTTTTACAAATTCCTGTTCGAGTGAGGAGGCTACTTGAAACATGGCATCTACTTGCACTCTAATAGGCTGTTTAAGTGATAGTTTAGCAAGAGATTTAACCTCATCATTCAAAGTAGCTGAAAATAGAAGTGTTTGTCTATTACCAGGACACGAATCCACAATCTTTCCAATTTCATCTTTGAAACCCATATCTAGTAGTCTATCAGCTTCATCAAGAATCAAAATCTCTAGATCTTCTAACCCAATACCATGTGCATTTAACAAATGGTCTATAAGACGACCAGGAGTTGCAATTACAACATCAGGACTCTTTCTCAACTCTACCTCTTGTGCCTTATTCGAAAGACCACCAACAACCAAACAACTTGTAATATTAGAAAACTGAGCGAGTTTCTCCATTACTGATTGACATTGAAGTGCCAGTTCTCTAGTAGGTAACAATACCAGTACTCTTATAGCACGATATTCAGAATCTCTATACAAAAGTCTCTCTAAAATTGGTAATAAAAATGCAGCTGTTTTACCACTACCAGTTTGTGCACTAGCTAGAATATCCTTACCATTCAATGCCAATGGTATAGTCTTTGCCTGAATTGGTGTAGGTTCAGTATACCCAAGTTTCTGAACAGCTTTCAATAAAGGTCTTGACAAATGCAGTTCTTCAAATGTAGGTATATCATCAACTACAATCTTCTTTTGTTTCTTATTTGCTTCTAATACCTTCAACTTATCATCTGTCAGTACTTTTTTAACTTCTGTTGTCTCTTCATTACCTTCTTCAACATCTTCCTCATCATCATCAACATTCATCTTATTAACTTTTCTAACATTTAATCTCTGTTGAATCTTATCTTCTAATGATGTAACTCCCTCAATTTTACCTAATGTTTGTTTTTTCATTTTTTCAATTGTTGGTGCGAAATCCCATGGTAATTGTACTTTATCTGTATCTTCAAACTATATAAAATATTAGATTTTAAATTCCTTTTCCAATTTATACATATATAATTACTAACATTAAAATTTTCATCTTCGTCATTTGATTCTATTTCATCATCTTCTTCAGGTTCATCTTGAAATTTTATTTCCTCATCATCATTGATGGTCATAATAAAATCAGTGTCAACCATTTTCGTCTCTTTTCTTCCTCCTCTAATTTCAATAATAAATTAAATAAAAAAAAAAAAAAAGAATCGTTCGTTTTTTAAAATTTTGATCAAATTTAATTTTTTAGAATAAATAGAGAGTTATGGATAATAATGATATTAGAATTGACATTGGTGTCAATTTTGAAGAACTACTTATATCAGTACTACTGGAATCTTCAGATGGGGAGGTAGTAGTTGAAGATGCTGGTGATGATGTTGAAGATGCTGGTGAGAATACAAATGAACCTGGATTTGAATAGGTATAGGTACCTATAGTTAAATCGACATCTTTAGGTACATTAGCTTGTGAAGCAGGTACAGAATCAAGATGACATTTAATAGTTGTTGTTGTAGATTCCAATATGATACAATCATATTCACCGATGGCTAATTTAATGAGTGATGGTACTGCTACAAAATGTGTACCTGTGAATACAATATCACCACCATTAACAGTTACAGAGGGATAAGGTAAGTTAATTTGTGGATTTTCAGTTAGATATACAAAATCTTTAGTTGTGACTTGTGATGAGACATTTAATTCAACTCTGAATGCAATGTCACCAGCTGAGATGTTTAATGGATTGGTAAGTTCAATTGTTGTGTGATTGTAACTTGAAAATGATGATGCTTGTACTGAATTGATTTTTAATTTGGCATATCCTGATGCAGGTCCAAAGTTTGTACCTTTTAGAATTAGTTTTTGTGAGACTAATTCATAGGAATTGATAGTTGGAGGTTTGAATGAAAATGTAAATTGAGTATTATTGAATGCTGTGGTTTGTGGGGAATGGAATTTGTAGGTGTATGTTATATTAGCTCCAACACCTTGAGGTACTTGAATGGTACCTAGGGTATTAAGTACTTTAAACACAAAGGGTGGGGGACTTTGTGACCCTGTACCTACAGCAGTGTACCCTAGATCAACACCTTGAACTGTAATTATACCACCTGTTGTATCCAGTAGAGTTGGAGTCACAGAACTTATACTGAAATTTGGACATGACACATAAGTAGTCTGAGTATTGAGATTAGTGAATTGGTTTCCAGGTACCAAATACTGTTTCCATGAATCTAACTCACATAGAAAACATGATGGAATATCACCTGAAAATAAGTTATTTACAATAGTCAATGTTCCAGGTTTATAAAGTGTACAAAACTGTTGTGGAATCTGACCTGTTATACTATTATTAGACAATAACAAATACTTCATAGTTGTGTAGTCTCCATCTGGCAATACATCACTAATCTGATTATTAGATAAATCCAATCCTTCTTTAAATTGGAAAATATCCAATTTGGAAAATGAACTTAACTGATTATAGATGAAATATAGTGAGTTTACTTTTCCAGCTATTATACCAGGGTAGACAAGTGATTGTGCAAGAGTTGGTGCATTTTTTATATTTATAGATAATCCATTGGATTTAGAGCAATTTAATAAACCATTTGTTGTGTATCCGTCACCATCAACGTAAAATCTAAACCCTTGTTTTTGGTTACATAAAGATTCTGGGAAATTAGATCTAGTTTGAGGTGTTTCTTTAAAGGATATAGAAACAGCTGCCAAATCTAAACTATCAAATTCATCATAGGTCAAAGATCCAGTTCCATACTTGAATATTATAAAGTCAACTAATGCCGGAAAGCTACTTCCAAATTGTGGAATATCTCCATATGTTGGTAAAAACAATGTACCCAGTTTACTATTAGTAAAAGCAAATGGACCACTAGGTAACACATATCCACTAGTAACATTATTTATAGATAACCATGTAACACCAGTATTAAAGAAACTTGGTGGTATAGTAACACCCATGGAATCAACTATAAAATGTGTCATAGATGCTGGGAAATTGGCACCAAAGTCATTTGGAACACTTGTAAAACAGTTACCATTCTCTGTATAAAATGCCTTAATCTTTGTCAACTGACCAAAGTTCTGCCAATAGGTAGAGTCAATCTGGGTATTCATACAATTGTTTACAACAATTCTAGTCAAATTCAAAAGATTATTCAATTGATATGGTAACAGTTGAGCTGGACTATTAAATGCCATCACTGTAATTTCATCAACTGTCTTCTTTGAACTATCACATCCTATATATGGTAAAAATCCACATATTTTACTTAAATTTGTTAAATCCCAACCATAACCAAATCTATTTGAAAGTACTTGTAGTGCATCAGCTGAAAACAGTATATTAATATACATTTAAAATATCTATAAATTTAAATATTTTTAAACGTATTTACCTTCAGATTGAGGAAGTTGAGCATAACCACAATATATAGTTAAACTTAATAATAGTACAAATAATTGAAGATTATAATACTTCATTTTTAAATCAATTTTCAACAAAACTAAAATGATTAATTTTTTATTTAAACACTTTAAATAGCTGAGATATGTTATCCTTCACAACTTTTCATAATTTAAATGATCAACTGATTTTGCACAATTTTTTTTTTAATTTTTGGGTTTGATCAGATCTTTTTTGCTAGTGTTAATTAATTAATTTGATTTCAAAGAATAGAAAAAAAAAATTTTTAGGCTTTTTATTTTAGAATAGACGATAGATTTAAAAATATATAAAAATAAATGTTAAATTTTTATAAATATTAATATAATTTAAAATTAAATAGTATTTTGTTTTATCAAGTTAAAGATATTTAGAAATGTAATTTATTTTTTAAAATTTTTTCTTTTTATTTTTAGTACCAAAAAGTTGTGATTATAATGACGGATGAACTGTATAGAAAAGTATTTAATAATAAATATTTATCAAATATTATATTTTCGTATATTAGAGATTATTATAAGAATAATAATTTAAAATCATATTATTATTATGATAGACCTGTAACACACTATTATAAGAAAGTTAAAGTATATGATAATACAGGTTACAGGAAAACTAAAGAGTTTATCGAAAGATTAAAGTTTCATAAAGAATGGAATGGTGATATAGGTAGAATATCTGAATGGTTTTCGAATAGTCGAGAAATTGAAGTATTCCTATCACAAAACACAGACTTGGTACTATTTAAAGAGGTTTTTACTTAACTTTGATTTCAAAAGAAATCTTATTGGTTACCCATTTAGTCTTGTTAGTGCTCATCCTAATATCTTGTCGGATATCATTGATTTTCATTCGGATATCTTCTTAAATTCCGATATGCCATCACATTCTAGATCAAAAATATTATATACCAATATCAACCCCGAAATGGACTTTAAATGGTTTTTTGGTAGAACTTCTCATATATTCCAGTTGAGGGATTTTGAATTTAAAGAGTGGTTGGTTGCATCTATATACTCAGAGACTACTGATAACATGGAATATCTATTAAATAATCATTTCAAATTACCTTTGGATGCTCCTTTTTGTAGATTGGCTTTAAAAGAGATTACAGATGTTGGTAGTATCATTCACTTTAAAAAATTAGTTGAGAACTATTTTCCTAAAGATTATAAGGATTGGAGTATGAGCTCTACCATTGATCAATATATTCCTTCTTTTTCCTACAAATTATTCACCAAAAGACATTTTGATTTACTTTGTCAGTTTTTAACATATTTTCCAAAACTGAAAGAACACCCACTTTATTCGTTGGCTTCTATTTTGTCATATGAGACACCTGAATCTATTCACTTAATATCTGCCTACCTAAAGAAAAGTGGTAGTAGGCCATATATTAATTATGGATGGTTAGATAAAACTCCAACACCTAATATCCTATGTCTACTCGATTTGAATCTAATCAAAACAACATCTTTAATTACGGAATGTTCTATAGTCATTCAAGATGTAACTTTATTTCGTCATCTACTACCTCAAATCAAACAATCTAAATGTCAAGATGTTATAAATAGTAGTAGTTTAGAAATTATAAAGTTGGCAATAGAAGAAGGTAACCAAGTTGTCAATGACTCTAAATTACTAAATAAATGTCCTTTCAACAACAATTTAGAGATTCTACGGTATCTACATGATGTACATCTAAAGTCACCGGAAAAAGTAAAGTTTTCAGGAAACCTGTTAAGTAAAGTCTTGGGTTTTGGTGGTAGTAAAGAGATTATAGATTATATAGCCTCAAATCACATTGTGGAATTTAACAATGTACACACTGAAACCAATGACTTTTCATCACTATTTATAAGAATCCTAGACACTGGAAATATAAATGCACTGGAATATATAGCTTCTGTTAATGAGAGTTATATCCTTGACAATTTAAAATCAACTTTTCATCTTGGACTCTGTAAATGTATAGAATACTTATTTAAAAAGTATCCAGAGGTAATAGTAAAGAGATTATTTCAAGTATTTGAGTTGTTACCAAACCAGTTTATAGATCTACTAGACTACGTACTTCAACTACCTTTGGAATTACTCTTACCATTAAAATTTCATAAACAAACATTTTTAGATTATGCCATTAGATACAATAATATCAAATTGATAACTTTACTAGTTAGTCATAGAACACATCCATTGTTAAAAAGACAAATGAGAGTTTCTAAATGTTCAACAGTTATTGACCAGCTGACTAAAAGTAATCAAATTAAAATGTCACTAACTCTCTTTAAACATGGAATATTTCATTTTAAACATTTAAAATATTTCCTTCATTCTAGTATTTCACAAAATAACATAAACATCATCGAAAAGATTAGATTCTATTTCATCAATCACAATGATAAATCTCTTCAATCTCACAAGAAATTCAATTACTTTTCAAAAAAGACATTATTATTAGTTGAAAATAAATATATCTACTGATCAGTTATTTGTGATCACCGTAAACCAATCAATTATCAGTGTTTTTAGATTTAATTGTTTATCTACTAGATCTCACTAGTAGAATATCATCCTATTCTTTTCTAGACTTTAAATCTATCCTCAAGAGAATCATTGATATTGGTAGTTTACACCATTTTAAATTATATGTTGAAAACTATTTAACTGCAAATTGGAAAGATTATCATTATTTTTATTGTTACAAAATGTCAAATAATAATTATTAAATTGGTATTTAAACTACACACCTATCACTTATTACAACACCCTTTATTTATTTATACTAATATATTTTAACATTCAACTATACAATAGGCACAAGGACATAAATTTAAGCAAGTATGTAGATTTTTTGTTTTGTATACAGCAGATAGTATTAATAAATTGAAATATTTAGAATTCAGAGATATATTAAAATATTTAGTAGAAAATGGTAATCAAGACTTCTCTAGACCAAATAGTGTAAATATTTTGTTTGTACCAGGAATTCCAACAAAATAATAACCTATCTTAGATAGATAATAGGTTAAATATCATTTTTTCCCATTTTTACTTAAACAATTTTTTTTTATCATTAAAAACATATTAATTATTTTGAGTTGTTACCCGTGGAGATGTTTCAATCTCACCATATAGATATGCTAACAATTCCTTTTTATCAATTCTAGATTGAAGTTTAATCGTTAATATCTCTATGATCTTCAATATTAAAACCAAAATAACACTTACAATGCAACTGGCATTGAACCGGCTTTTGTAGCTGCCAAAATATAAGGACCACGAGACAAATCCTTATGTAAATGACATAGATATACTGCATGTAATCGTAAGAAATAACCAGTTGATGATGATTGAAAATTGGTTGGTGTATCCTTTGCAAATCTTTGTTTTCCAAATACAAAATCATCTCCATCAATTACCACTGGTTGGTTTGACAGGATTGAATTCTTTAACAAAGTTAATGGATCAGCCATTGTTATAGATTAGTTGATAAATCTTTGAATAAAAAAAAATACAAAAAAACACAAAAATTTTACCAAAAAAACAATACGATACATTTTTCACTCCATTTACCTACATTTTGTAGACCTCCTTTAGAACCATCACCAAAAATATTGGTATTCACAGAAGGCCACTTTGATGTATTACGTCAGTTCTTAATCTATTGGCCTAAAGGTAAAGACTTTCCGTTATATGATCTTTCATTTGCACTTTCCTATCCAACCCTTCCATATGTTAAGAGATATTTGTAACAGCTAAACATTATCCCTGAGAAAATGTATCTTATGAAACAGTCATTCATGATCTAAGACTATTTAGACATTTGTTACCTATAATCAAGTCATCTCGTTTTATAAATGTAATTAATAGTTCTAATGTTGACATTATCAAATTGGCAATAGAAGAAGGTAACCAAACTGTAAATTGTCAGTATCTGAAAATACAAGTACCACTATTTTATAACAAATTGGAAAATAGATATTTTTTTTTGTTGTGTTTTTTTTTTGTGATGGATGAACTTTATAGAACAGTATTTCATAATAATTATCTAGCAAAGAAGATATTTTTTTATGTTAGAGATTACTATAGGAATAATGATAAATTGTCGTTTAGTTATTATGATAGGCCAAGTTCATATTATTTTAATGAAATTGGTGGTAGAATTGAAGAGTTCAAAGAGAGATTAAAGTTTCATAAACAATGGAATGGAGATGTAGATAAACTATTGTCTTTTGATTTTCATAAATTTATGGACTGTTTTTTAAGCCATAATACAGATCTTGAACTCTTTGAAGAGGTTTATAAAGAGTTGGAATATGAATTCAAAACTGAAGTATTTAGGTTTATTCCGCATCATGATATCATTAAATACATTCTAGAGAATTATATTCAGGTATATGAAGGTAGTTTACGTAGTAATCAATTTAATATTAGGTCAATAATATCACCATGTATTGACTTTAAATGGTTTTTCAGTTCCTTTCCAGATCTAATCTCAAAATTAAAGATTAATATTCAAAATTGTACTCTAACGTCCATTGAATCACCAACTGTTGACAATATGGTATACATGTTGAATAATCATTATGAACAACCTCTGAATAGATACACAATTAAAATTATCTCTTTCGAAAAATAATTCAATTTGGTAGTGCACAACATTTTAGAGAATTTGTTGAACATTATTTACCTGGTGATTTTAGAGATTGGGATAAAGTATTATTAAGGGATTATTTTACAGATGAGTGGAGTTATAACTATCAGTCATTTTCAAGTGGTCATTTTGAAGTTTTTAAAAAGTTTCGTAGTTATTGGCCACATGTAACTGATATTATAATATATCCATTGCATTGTATACTAAAACACCCAGCATCTGATTCTATACCTTTGGTTAGAGATATACTGATAGAACATAAATCTTTACTTAGTAATAGTGCAAATATATATATATATATATTAAATATACCAACAGATTCTATGATGTGTCTTTTGGATATGGATGTTATAGATACTAAAAGGTTTGTATCTGTATCCCCAATGATGATAAGTAATGTAGATGTATTCAATAGACTCTTACCAGTACTTCAAAAGACTACAAATCATGATTTTATAAATTGTCCAAATTTGGAAATTATAAAATTGGCAGTAGAGGTTGGAAATCAAGAGATTAATGATATCTATATGAAACCCAAAATTCCACCATTTCACAATAATTTAGAGATTCTAGAGTATCTCCATGACACTTCACTAAAATATCCAACTAAAGTGTCATTGACAGCAATCACATTTAAATATGCTTTAGAGAATGATACCAGTCAAGAGATATTAGATTATCTGCACAATAATAATATGATTTTTGATTGTTTATCTGGTCAAGTTTTAATAAGTAGTATATTGGTATTAGCAAGACCCAGATCAGTAAGATATCTTTTAACTCACAACAGAGAGTTTTTACGGAAACTCCTAAAGGAACATAGATTTATACAATCCCAGATTTCTTTAAAAACCTTTTCACTATTATGCTCAGAATTTCCAAATGAAATGTATGATATAATTACATTTAATCATGGTAATTTTAGAAAATTTCTAGTGAATCATCAGTATTTATATATCATGTTAAATCAACCTCTAGAGTTTTGTAAATCTTTTAAAATTGATGGTAGAACACTTTTGGATTTTGCAATTCATAAAAATGATATTCAATTAGTTAATGTACTTATAAGTTTCAGAGCTCATCCATTGTTAAAAAGACAATTAAGAGTTCACCAATGTTCAACAGTAATTCGTGAATTGACTATATGTAATTACATTAAAATGTCACTTAACCTCTTTAAACATGGAATATTTAATTTAAAACATTTAAAATATTTCCTACATTCTAGTGTCTCACATAACAACAAAAATCTATTAAAATACATTGAAATCTATTACACCAACCATCCCGATAAAACACCACAATCTCACAAAAAATTCAAGTATTTTATCAAAAGGATAAAAGAAATTAATATAAAGAGTTAGGTTAAATTTCTATTGGCTTCATTTATTAATAAAAATTCATTTATTACGTCCTCTTCAACATCTTAACCAACATTAAAAACTTGAATTCTTCTATTCCTAATAATAAATCAATTTTCCATTTTTTTTATATTTTCAGATAGTCATGGACGAACTTTATAGAATTGTATTTAATAATAAATATCTATCTTCTAAGATATTTTATTATGTAAGAGAACACTATAGATATAATAATTTAAAATCATTTAACTATTATAATAGACCAAGTTCATATTACTTTAATGAAAAACATCAGAGTAATAAAATTGTAGAGTTTAGAGAAAGATTAAGGATGCATAAAGATTGGAATGGAAATGTAGAAAGACTATTGGGTTTTGAATATCTAGATTTTATGCGTGGTTTTTTACAATATAATAATGATGTTGAACTCTTTAAAGAAGTTTATAAAGAGTTTGAATATGAATTTAAAAATACATCACCTCCAGTTCTAAGTAAACATAAAGATATTATGAACTACATTCTAAACAATCACACTTATATCATAGATTTATATTCAAAATCAAATCGAAAGAGCCTTTTGGAATCAATAGCAGGGTCACCTATTGATTTTAAATGGTTTTTCGAGAAATACAGTTATCTTTTACCAGATAAAACAATCTCGATACAGTGTGTAATTAGTTCCATTAATTCACCAACTGTTGATAATATGATTTATCTATTGAATAATCATATGATCCATCCTCTAACAGTTATCCAATATACACAAATTCTAAGAAAGATCATTGAAGTTGGTTCAGTTCCACACTTTAAAGAACTGGTTGAAAACTATTTTCCTACAGATTGGAAAAATTGGGGTTTTGGTAAATTTTACCAATATTTTCCAACACAATGGTGTACAAGAAGCCCCATACCACTCAACAAAAAAAATGTTGATCTTTTGATACAATTTAATAGTTATTGGCCAAAAATAACGAGTATATTACTTTACCCAATTGTGAATATTCTTAGTTACCAAAATATTCAGGTAATCTCTCTGATTAAAGATGCTGTTAGTAATTTGAATCATAATGGGTATGAACAACATGAAAACATTCCAACAGATAATATGTTATATCTACTGGATAATAATCTAATAGATATTCCAAGATTTATTAAAGAATCACCTATTGTTTATACTGATATAGTTATATTTAAACGATTGTTACCATATATCAGTTCAGTCAAGAATGTAAATATTTTTAAATTTATAAATTCTCCACATTTGGAAATTATAAAATATGCAGTAGAGGTTGGTAATCAAGTGTTAAGTGATAAAGCTCTAAAATATAAAAGTCCCCCACTCCACAACAATTTGGAAATTCTTGAATATCTCCACCACTTGTCACTGAAAGATCCAACAAAAGTTACAATCTCAAATCAAACTTTTAAATATGCCCTGGCTTTTGGAGCAACTCAAGAGATTATTGACTACCTACACCATAATGGGTTTCCATTAATCCAAACTAAATACATTACAGAGTGTGAAATAACGTCGCTCTTGACTAAACCAATATCACTACAATATCTATTGACCTACCATAGAAGTTTACTTTTTGATTTGATAGATAGATTAAATACTAATATATTACAAATTGGAGCATTCTCGATCTTATTTCAAGAGTTTCCAAATCAGGTGTTAAAAATAATCTCAAAATATCAATATTTTTATGTTAACACTCCAGAGTATTTAGATGTTATGTTAGAACATTCATACAATCATAGACATTTTGTAAAAATTCATGGTGATACTCTTTTGGATTGTTCAATTTTTAATTATGATATTCATTTACTGAATGTACTCATAAAACATAGAAAACACCCATTGTTGAAAAGACAAATGCGAGTTTCTAATGTTCAACTATTATTGATCAATTAACTTCTAAAAATCAATATAAAGCTGCACTCATCCTATTTAAACATGGGATATTTCATTTAAAACATTTAAAATTTTTCATTCATTCCAGTGTTTCACAAAACAACAAAAACATCATTGAAATGATTAAAATCTTTTACATCAATCATCCTGATAAATCACTTCAATCTCATAAGAAATTCAAATATTTCACTAAACGAATTAAAGAAATAAATTTTTAACATTTAGTATAGGCTTTATTAATTTTTGATAAATAATAGTCTCATTGATCGTTAGAAGTAGTGTTAAAATTATCAAGTATATTATCAGGTAATATTGGATTGGTGGTATTTTGAATGATTTGGTTTCTGTAAGATACTAGTGCATATATCTGCACGTTGGTGTATGATAATTCCATTTTGATTGTATTTATATTTTTATGCTGAGAAATTCCATTAATGAGAAACTTAATATCAAACTTTTCACTAATATAAAATAATATACTTAAGTTTCTAAATTTGGCGAATTCTTAATATCTTACATAGACCTCTATTAAATGGCAAAAGCAATTTTAAGAAACTTGGAAATAAAAAAAAATAATTAGAAAATTGCCTTAGATCAATCATCAAAATTTAGTTTTTTTTTTTAATTTTTAAAAAAAATTCTATTTTCCAATCGGATTTACTAGCTATGACAGAACAGCCAAAAGATATTATAGTTGGAGAAGGAGATGCCCCATGGGGAAGATTAATTTCATTGAATCCAATTTACCCATCAATTGAAATTAGAAAAGATGCAGTAACATTTGGACGTACAGTAGATGTTTGTGATGTAACATATAAAGCACCAACAGTTAGTGGTAGACATTGTAAAATCTATAGAGATCCAACAGTAAAGCTCTCCAATATTGTATTTGTAGATGATACCTCTACAAATGGTACCTTTGTAAATGGTGAATTGATTGGAAAAGGATCAAAGATACTCATTCAAAATGGTTTTGAAATCTCTGTCATTCCTAAACAGGGTAGTGAAAAGATATCATATATCTTTTATGACTGTTTTGAAGAGAAAAAGGAAGTTGATCAAGGTGGACCACAATCCAATTACGATCTCAGAGAGGTTCTAGGTACTGGTAACTTTGCAACTGTACGTCTGGCTGTTCAAAAATCCTCAGGAGAGAAATACGCCGTCAAGATTATCGACAAGAAGAAAATGTCAATGACATCAAAGAGAAAAGACTCTCTGATGGATGAGGTCAATGTATTGTCAAAAGTTAAACACACCAATATCATCTCTATTGTCGATAAATTCGAAACACAAAAAAATCTCTACTTAGTTTTGGAATTGGTAACTGGTGGTGAACTATTTGATAAGATTGTTGAGAATACCAAATTCTCAGAGAACATTTGTCGTTTTATTTTAAAACAATTGTGTGATGCTGTTGCCTATTTACACAGTAAAGATATAGCACATAGAGATTTGAAACCTGAAAACATCCTATTGGCCTCACCTGATAGTTTTGTCATTAAAATCTCAGATTTTGGTCTATCTAGAGCATTAGATGAGGGTATGTATATGCAAACCATGTGTGGTACACCTCAATATGTTGCACCAGAAGTTTTACAAACCAAATCTGGTTACAGTAAAGCTGTTGATTTGTGGAGTGTAGGTGTTATAATGTATATATTACTCTGTGGTTTCCCACCATTTGGTGATCCAAATGATAAAAACTTTTTCAACAAGATTAAAATGGGTGGTTTTTCTTTTCCATCTCCCTATTGGGATCCAATTTCTGACGAAGGTATGTTATATAATTTTAACTTTATAATTTTATTACCAATTTACTAATTTTATTATATACAGCTAAAGATTTAATTAAAAATTTAATTAAAGTAAATCCAATTGAAAGATTTACAATTGAACAAACCCTTTCTCATCCATGGTTTTCAAATCATGTAAATGATTTAAAACCATTTTATTCTGAACAAAAACAACCACAACAACAAATCAATCCAAAAAAGACTAAATTAGAGGACAGCGAGGATACCCACGAGAAAAAGAAATTCAAACCAACAAATTAAATCATTATCTAAAACTAAAATCCAAATAAATCAACAATGTTGTTATAATAATAATAAATTTCAATGTATTATAACTGATATCTAAATTAATTTGTAATATTGTATCCTATATTTAAAGTATTAATTGTTCAATTTATTAAGAGAAGTTTCGATTATATTGCACTTTTCTACAAAAATCTTAAGAGCTTCTTGAAATAATTCTCTAGATGTTAATGCACCTGTTGATTCAATTGAGACTAGATATAAAAAAATTACAATTAGAAATAAAGTTGAATGCATATTTAAATGAAAATAGTACATACATATAAAATGATCTCTGATTCTTTCTAATTTTACTTTTGGCTCAAATTCGGGATCTCTGATACATTCTCGACACATTGTACAATCTAAGGGACGTGCAGCATAAATTTGACCAGAATCTTCAATATCAAAAACTTTTTGAGGACATTTGGATTGAAGAATTTTAGCTTTCTCACCTTTGACTGATGGGTCTACAGTGATGGATGGTAACAAACGATAGGATGCAGTACACACTGGTGACCATTTAATATGTTCTCTACCAATATTTTTTTCACAATAACATTGTACTTCTATAGTCTGACCAGGTTTCAGTTTCATTATTGGGATGTCATCATCGAAAGGTCTTGGATGATCCATTGGATCTGACCCAAACATCTCTTGTTGATCTTCAGTTGGCATCCATTGAAGATGTTTACTTAGTGCAGTACCATTCACAATAGTACCATCTGCTAATTTCTCACATTTTACCTTTAGTGAAAAAATGAGAGTGTCATCTGCTGTGTATTCCTTATTTGGTAGTTTGAAATTAAATTTTCTGGGGTCAACTTTAATTGGTATCAAACCGAGTCTGTGTGCTAAAACTTCGTCTTGAATCAAAGAGGTATTATTTATAATGTATACTTTTTCAATTGCCATTGTAGGTACCTCGGCAATGAGAATACGTCTCAGTGCATTGGCAATTGGTGCATCGACACCAATCATTTCAAATACCAATTCGTACGGTTTCTCTGACAGTATATTAATTGAAAAATTATCTTTAAATGATTCTAAATTAAAACTGTTATCGTATCCTAATGATGTATATGCTCCACTATAATATGTTCCTCTTGGCTATATTGATCAATAGATTAGTACCTTTTTATATTGTAATCAATGTCGGTTTGTTTAATTATTTATTACATTTTCAGTACCTGGATTTGTAACTGTCACTCTAGTTCTTTTATTTTCAAGGTTTTTATCTGGTAAACCATTGGTTCTTGATAATAATTTAGATTTATCTGACATTTTTAAATATATTTACAATTTCGTACAAATAAATGAAAAATCCAAAAAAAAAACGAAAAAAACTAAATGCAAAAAAAATTTTAGCGAAAAATCAACAATTCATTTCACAATAACTCTATTAATCAAGTGGAAAAAAAATACAATATAGATGAAATTATTATTATTATTATTATATTATATATTATAATTTGTTATTTATTTTCTTGTTCAAGGGACTTATCAAATTCTTCTTTGAACAATTTATATTTTTGTAGAGTTTCTTCTGAAACTGAGGATTTATCTTGTAGGTAAATATCTTGAATCAAGTGTATACATAGATTATAGACATCACCAGAGAGAATATAATTACTAGACTGAAACTCTATAAAATCTTGTAACAAGACAACTAAATCATCAAAACTATGAGAAGGCAGTGTATCCAATACCTGCTTCCGATTGATGGGATTATCTTTAATAAGAAATCCAATGAGAATTACCAAATAGGAACTGGCAACTTTTTCCTGTGTCTTTGATGTAAATCTTGTAATAATCTTTTCAGATGCTCTTACCAAATATAAATGTAAAATATTATCAATTGCACCTTGAATAGATCTGAATACTTCTCTATTCTCTGGATTGGATTCCACTAAATTCACCAATAAACTTACAACCATTTGACCAATATCATATTTCTCTGGTACCTCTAGTTTTAGTAGACTAATTATAGTCTTGAATCCAAAATCCTTTGTAATCTTTATAGATTCTAAAAATTTAAGTTTTCTAGGGGTCAATGATTTCTTTGTTTGTTCTATTGTATTATTACTATTATTATTGGTAATACTAGCTATATTTTGATAATATTCTTTAAATTCCAATTCTGATGAATTATTACAATTACTTAAATCTAAATTATCACAAAATGCTTGATCCATACTACCAATTATCTTGCAAGCCGCATTATTTTCATGTGTAATATTTACTAGAATTTTTAAAATGGAGAGTATTGCTTCAGATCCAATTAATTTTATATCAATACCAGCTAATCTATCACTATTATTATTGATAATAACTTATTAAAAAAAAGATATAAAGTTAATAAATCAAATGTATATATATATAGATTATCTAAGTTATACATACTATTTAAATATCTTATATAAGTTATAAATAAATTTAAAGAATGGAAATTAACAAATTTTTCTCTAATTATCTTAATATCACCCATTAATGTTTCATCTAGAATTTTAAAAACATATTCAATATTTCCAATTAATTTTGGTGATATTGATGTTATCTAATGGTTTTGAATATTAATGTTAAATTGAGTGAATAATAAATATTTAGAATATATACATACATCTAATATTGGGTTTAGATAAATTATATATTTCTCCAAGAGATTATTCATATGTTCAATGACACCATATTCACAGAGCTTAGATTTCATTGATTTGTTAATGTGATTAGATGCTAAATTGGATAGAGTTGCTAATGATAAACTTGATGGGCTAACTGAGAATCTTGCAGTATCACTAACAAATTGTTGAAAGTGATTGTTTATATTCAATTCCAATTGTGTAAGTTTTCTCGATCTACCAGGTGACTTTGGTGATTTTGGTGATTTTGGTAGTTTAGATGGAGTTGTAAAGAATTCTAGAATATAGTTATCAGGAATCTCTAATGATCTCTGTATTATAAATTCAATACTACTCTTAGTAAACTGTTCAAGATTCATTTGGTTACTTGACAATACATAGAATATAAAACAACTAGCTAGCACAGCTGCTTTCTTCTCTGTTTCCATTAGCTTATACTGAAATTGTGGTGAGGACTTATTGTTTTTTGATTTTGTAGATTGAGATGATAAAATTGATGATAATGTACTTTTTGATTTCTTTTGAAGAAATGATGGAGCAAAATTATCAGAATCAATAGTCATTGATGAATTAACTGATGTTTGTGATAAACTAGTTGATGATTCCATAAACAATGCCATAAGATTCTGAGGTGAATTACTTAAATCTGATGAATCAAATGTTTTGTTTCTTTTCAATGGTGATGGAGTTGTATTAACATTACAATTACTATTATTGTTATTTACAGGTGAAGTGGAGTTGATTAGAGAATGATTACAGATATCAATTAGAGATGAACATAGCTGGGAGAATAGTGATTGTGATCTAAGAATTTTTGAGAAATCTAATGGGTTTTCTACTAGAATTGCGGATAGTTGTGATAGTGTATCCATCATTAGTTTAGGGTCGTCCTTATTTTGAAGATTTTTTAGAATCTCTTCAGATTCCTCTAGATAGAGTTGATTGTTTTTTAGTGTCTGAGGTAGTACTTTAGATATCTCTGTTGCATATTCTTTTGGTTTTTGAACTTCATCATTTTTGTTAATAGGTGATTGTTTAAGTTTCTTTTCTTTTTTCTTTGTACTACTTGGTGTAGATTTCACATTATCAGGACTCTCAGGGTCGGTAGTTGTCCTTTTTCTTGGTGTATAGTTCTTTGTTGGCAGTGTACCATTTTTAGTAACATTATTACTACTATTCTTTTTCTCATCAGGTGTTGATATGTTAATGATTTTTAAACTTGCAATTTCTTTTTTACTCTTTTTTGGTGGTGGTTTAGGTTTGGGTTTAAACTCATCAAAATCATCGTCATCCTCTAAATTAGCTATAACAATATCTTTAGTTTCCATCATGGGTATTGGTTCATTTGGTATATTGCTAATGGGTGGTGTAGGAATGTTGGTTATATCATTTTTAGTATCTATGATAATAAAGGTAGTTGCTTGTTGAGGTTGTTTATCTTCAATAGGAATAGGTGTTGTCACTGTGGGTTTTGAAAGTAGATCTACTTCAGTTGGTTGTTTATTGTTACTAGATATTGCTTTAATTTTATCAAATGCTGATGTAGTATCTAAAACAACTCCACTATTTATAGTACTATACTTTTTTACAACATTTTTATTTTTTGAGCCTGAAGATGTTGAAGTTACTGTAACTGTTTCTATACTTTGTGTTGTAATTGCTGTTGTAGTAGAGGGTGTGTTATCTTTCTTTTTAGGTAAAACCCATGGTTGAATTACTTTTACAGGTGATTTGGCAATTTTAACTGGAATTTTCCAATTGTCATTGTTCATATTTGATATTAAAAATAAAAAAATATCGTGTTGTTGGTGTTTTTGACAACTTAAATGATTTTCTAATAAATATAGTTTCACATGAAAATAATTTAACAATCATTGAACATTAGATATATTATTTCAATTTCAAAGGAATTTGAGATATTTGATGTTGGTATTTAATTAAATTTCTAAAATCGAATAAATTTTAAAAAAATTTTTTTTTTCTAATTATTATTTTAAGTTATAAGCATTTAAAGGGTTAACTTTCAAATGAATACATTTTCCAACGATGGTAGTTTTATGGAACAATTCCTAAAGAAACAAAAAGTTTCAGAAGATAAAACAGAACAACAACAAACAGATCAGACATTTGATGCAGCTGGCTATTATAGCCAATTTGCAATGGGCGATCCAACTACTGCTGCTGCCTACTTGTCACAATATTATGCGCAAATGGGTATAGATCCATCAACATTAGATGCAGCAACCTTAGCATCTTATAATCAATATTATATGACACAATTTTATCAACAACAGATGCAAGCACAACAACCACAACAACAACAGCAACAACAACCTCAACAGCAATATGGTAATCAACAATATGGTAATGGAGGTGATAATAGAAATGATAGAGGTACTGGTGGAATGTTTAATAAGCATGGATCAACAGAACCTACTAAAGTAGTTTGGGCTGGTAATGTTCATCCAGACACCACAGAAGAGGAATTAAAATCATTATTTTCACAGTATGGTTATTTAGAATCAGTGAAGATTATTCACAATAAACAATGTGCTTTTATAACATTTAGTGATGTACAAAGTTCGATGAAAGCCCAACAGGCACTAAACAATTACAATCATAAAGGGTTCCCATTCCGTCTAGGGTTTGGTAAACAATATGATAATCCACCTCAACAACAAAATTCTTATCAAGAACGTCACAATTCATTCCTAAATGCCAGAAAACTAGAAGATGAGAATCCAACTAGAAATCTATGGTTGGGTAATGTACATAATAATGTCAATCAAGATTCTCTAAGATCACTTTTTGAAAAATTTGGTAAAATCGATGGTATTAGAATACTTCCTGGAAAGAATTGTGCATTTGTGAATTTCTGTAATATGGAATCTGCAATGGCAGCTCGAAATAATTTAAATGGTTATAATTTAATGGGAATGAGTTTAAAGATTAACTATAGAAAAGAAGATGAAAGATTTAATAATGCTGATAGAGGTGAGGATAGAGGTGGTAGATTTGGTGGTGGTGGTGGTGGTGGTAGTGGTGGTGGTGGTGATAGAGAAGATAGAGGTAGTGATAGATTTGGTGGCGATAGATTTGGTGGTGATAGAGGTGGTGATAGATTTGGTGGTGGTGATAGAGGTGGAAGAGGTGGTGGAAGACCTTTTAGAAGTTTTAGAGAATCTACACCTCTGGCAGTACCCCCACCAAACTCTGCCAAAGAACAACAAATTATAGATAGAATTTCTGAATATGTAGCTAGAGTTGGTCCACGTTTTGAAAGTTATATTCTAGAAAATCAACCACACACTACCATTTTTAACTTTTTAAAACCAGATCAAATGAATAACGACTATTATAGATGGAAACTATGGACTATAAAAAATCCTGATACTCATAGTGGCGGAGGTAGTACTTCAATTACCAATGATCAACTAACTTTACAACAACAGAATCAACAACAACAACAACAACAACAACAGAATCAACAGAATCAACAGAATCAACAATTCCCAGATAATTTCTTAAATCAAAATGAAGTTACAGAATTTAAATTGATTATAAAGAAATTGGGATCTAGTAATACATCGATAACAGAATGCAAAAAATGGATAATGAATCATTTACCCAATGCATTGGAAATTATTTCAATTATTACAACAGCACATCAGAATGATAATTTATCATTGGATACCAAGTTGAATATACTCTATGCATTGAATGACACTCTACATAATACTTTGGCTAACAGAGAGAAAAAAGAAGTACTTGATGAATTTGCATCCATCATTAAACCATATCTACCTTATTTAATCTACTCTACTACAACCATCGAATCACCAGAAAATAATGAAAAAGTTTTAAAAGTTTTAGAGCGTTGGAATGAAATGAAAATCTATCCAAAAGATACAATTGATGAGCTCAGAGGAGCTATTCAAACTGAATAAATTAAAATAACAAAAATCAAACCCCCCCCTTTCTCACACTGTTATATTATTATAATTATATATATTATTAAAAGTAATATTACTTTATATTATTACATCTTTTAAATTTAATATCATTTCATGTAATGTTACCCAATGACTAAGTTTAATATGTTCAGTGAAAAATTGTTGAAATTCCTTATTACCACTTTCGACATTTGACATTGTAAGTTCTTTAATTGAAAGTTCTTTACAAGCTCTATAGATTAATTTACTTGCAATTCTTTTTCTTCTAAATTCTTTATCAACTGCAATTAATCTAATTCTATTGGTTGGTTTGTTTATTATAATTATACCAACAATTTTTGAATTTATATGAGCTAACCAAATTGCCAACACCCCCTTTTCGGTATCATCTTTGATATTATACATCTCACTGAGAAATGGTAAATCTTGATCATAAAATAATTTTAATTTATCTTCCCAATCCCTATTCCATGTAGAATATTGAGTAATTTCAACAGTAGTATCACCACTAGATGATTTAAAACAACATTGTTGTTCTAAATAATCTAAATCAACAGTACCTTTATAAGATATTAAGTCTCTTAAAATTTTAAAACCACAACTCTTGTATGATTTTATAGCCTTTTCATTTGTACTTATAACATCTAAACCAATACGTTCAATACCCATAGATTTATAAACTCCAAATTCATGTTGATACATGTTAAATACTAATCTGTTACCTCTGGCAGATGGTATTACACCAGTACCACAATTGTATATGTATTTTGGTGGATTTTGTCGGTCAGTTGAATGTAATACATAACCTTCTAATTGACCATCTTTAAAAGCACCCATACTCAATGATAAATCAAATGCAGGTGTCCACTTTTCTCTAAACCATTCTCTAGTAAAACTAATCTTTACAATATAGTCACTAAATGCTGTATTAAATGTATCACAAATATCATCTACTGATGTATCTTTTAGATTTTTAATTTCCCAAATATTCGTATTCGCATCCATCTTGTTGAAATATCGAGTTATCAACAAAAAAAAATAAAAATGATTACAACTTTGGGAATATTAATAATTAATTTATTATAATCAATGTTTTACAAAATTATATTCTTTAAATCTATTTTCAAAGAATTTTTGTGAACTTTCAAATTCAACACCTATATAATAATTATATTATATAATATTTGAAAGTATTAGAATTGAATTTTAAAAAGAAATTTGTTTTGGATATAATTACCACTAAAGAATAAATCCCATGATTTTACATGATAGTCAGTATCAGTTTGATTGGAATGCCATAGTTCTTTATCTATAAACAACCCAGGATAATTGGTATCTGTAACTAAAAGTTCTTCAAATACTAATGACTTATTTTCTTTGTTAATCTTTTTCTTTTGAAATGTAAATCTATTCATTTCATAGATATCAAACCAAGTAGATACTGTATCTTTCTCTAAATGAATTGGCATTACTAGACAACAGTCATTTTTTGATATAGAAACCCTAGTGTCTGGATCAATTAAATATAAAAATCCCCATTCATTATCAATGGATATATGTAGTTTATGTAAATGATCTCTCCATCTATAATATATATACACCATGATTTTCTCTTTTGCTAATTAATAAAATTTAAAAAAAAAATAAAAATTATTATTTATAAGCTCTATGAAATTTCCATATTTAGAAAAAAAGAATCTTTTGAATTTGAGATACTAAGTTCTCGACTAAGGTTTATAATAAATTATTAGTTTTGTGTTACTATTGTTGATATTTATTTTTGTACAAAAAAAGGTTATTGCAAATAAAGTGCGCTTCTTATTTTTAAAAGTTGAGGTGGGGTTATATATTTACTAAAAATTGGAAAATGTTATATATGTTTTTAAATACGTGCTAATTGAGCAGGAGGCTTTCTATATTCTAATGTATTTCTTATATATGATGTGAAAAATGATAAACCCAACTAAAGATAGAACTACTTAGTTAGTATTAAAGATCCTAGTATTGTCTATCAATTAAAAATACCTACCGAATAAATTACTCTAAAAACATCAATAAATATATCAGGATAATATCCAAATCTAGAATCTTTTTGACTCTTGTGATGTACAATAATAATAACAGCCAAAGAAATGACATGTAAGAATGCCATTGCAACTAGAACCCACATAAAAATGAATAATAAATTCTTTTTCTTTTTCCAAACACCTCTAATACCAATCATAACAATAGCTAGATTTGCAATACCCAATATGATATCAAATACCAATTGACATAATCCCATTACACCTAATGTCTATATACACCATATTCATTAGTCTTTCCCTGCACTTTCAATAAATGTCTATATAAATTACATACTGCCAAAAAAGATACAGCTACTATATAGAAAAACTGTACTTTGGTTAAACCGACATAATCGTCCATCATCTTTTTGATAATCTGAATTCAAATGTTATTACTACTATATGTAATCACACACAATGTAAATTTTTTTAATTTAAATTTAAAAATTTTTTTTTTTCATTTTTAATGGGTTTTTGATTACTTTTTATCATAACTAACTTCTAGTGATGAGTGAAAAGGTGGACAATAAAATTTTTTTTTTTTTTTATTTATTTAAAAATAAGAAAATTATTTATTTAAAAATTAATTTAAAAATACTATTTGAATTCTTTTTTTGGGTTATCTCTAATAGAAAATAAAACAATCTTTAAGATTAAATGTGAAACAACCATGAATAATTTATAAGTATGTATATATAATGAATTTTTATTGAAAATTTAAATTTGATAAACACCAGTATTATAATAATAATTTAGAATCATATTAACATTTATATTTATAATAATAATAATATTAACATTATAATAATGAATTGTTCAATAACAATAGGTGATAGAAACCATTGTGTAAAGATACCATTATACATTCTACAAAAAATCATTTCATATAATATCATCTATTATGAAGGTAAAATTGAATATATCAGGAGGTATATAATTCAGATATCACAAGTGTGTAAAGAATGGAAAGAGAAAATTATAAGTAAACTTAGACTACCAATTCTGAATATATTCTCATTGGATGTCAATGAGAAGGCAGAAAGTCTAACTAGAATGCAATTAGATTATGCTTGTAAATTTCCATTGAGATTGTATTACTATGTTCCTGAACTCAATGAAATCAGTGAAAATGTAGTTGCTCTGATTTTACATGATGATTTAGATATTCAATCTCTCACTACAATGCCTGTATTCCCAAATCTATCTCATATCAGTGTAATAGTGAACAATGATAATCAACTACAACTGATGAATCAATTTATTGACTTGTTTCCAAACTTGTCAGCTATAACTATACTCTTTGAAAATGAAATGAAAAATCAAGTACCTTCAACGTCAACATCAACATCAACATCAACATCAGCAATATCAGTTAAAAATGAAGTAAAAGAGTATAATAGAGAACTTTTATGTCAGTTATTTGATAATCTTCAATATGTATCAAAGATTTATATTCAAAGTACAGACTACTATCCAGATGAAGAGTATACACATAGACTATGTAATATAAGTGTATTTAAATTATCAGTTGATCAGTTATCTGTATCACCGTTGGTATTGTCTAGACAGATTCTCTATTGGAATTTGTATCATTTGAAATTGGAGATACCAAGTTACACTGACAAAGATATAGAAACTCTATTAGAACATCTCTATAAAGCACCACTAAAGAAATTTCATTTGTCAGTCAATTTGATTAGATACAGTAGTATTGTATTCTTTATCAATCACAATGAATCACTACTAAAATTTAAATTGACTACCAATCTAATCACCTATCAACAACAAGAGTTAACTGATCTTAGAATAACGAATAGAAATCTTGTAAAATTTATTTTAAGTAATAAAGCTTTACATATTTCTGGTGAAAGTTCTGATGATGAGGAGGAAGAAGAAGGTGGAGTAGAAGATATTAATAATAATGTAGAAGAGAATGATGAACAATTACCACAACAACAACAAGAGGAGGAATACCAACCCCAACAACAAGAAGAAGGCAATGAACAACAGGTTTTAGAGAACCATTCTGAAATGTTAGATGAAGAAGAAGAAGATGATGAAGAAGATGAAGAAGATGATGAGGGACATATATGCATTTTTAAACAATGGAATAGAGAGTCATCTTTAAAAATGATTTTTTTAGATTCCATTCAGGTTAATGATATTGATGCATTATTAACTTATCATAAATCATTACAAAAATTGGTAATTGAATGTGATTTTACAGTAGAGAATATTATTCCTTTGGTTAAAGGTTTAGTAAATCTAAATGTATTATCTTTAAAAGGTGTAGCTACAAATCAACAACAACAGAATGATAATGATGAAGAAGATGGTAATGTTGATTTTAATTGGTTTTTGTTATTTGAAAATATCAAACTTAGCAAGTCACTGTGGGATTTGAAATTGGAGAATTTAGATATACCATTAATTGCAATTAATGAGTTTCTCAGTACACAGACAACAGTAACTCATTTGTATTTGAGTGAAATTCACAAGAAATATGATCCTATTCAGTTACTACACTCTATTGTCATATGTCAATCATTGGTATCTTTGACTTTGATTAATACTCTAACACCATCAGATCAATTGTCTTATGATACCTATTCATTCTTATTACATTTACTCTACAATTTTGATTCCAATCTAGAATATCTAAAGATTTCCAATATTATTTATATAGAAACCTATGATATTTTCTTAGAAGCTCTCTCTTTAAGACCACAATTAAAAGTCGATATAGTCGTACCATCTTCATTTAAAACCAAATTCCAAAAAGATCTCTTAAAACGTTTAGTATTTTCAAAATAAACAACTACTTAAACCAAATTTTCTATCATCTAGATTTTTTGTTTTTTTTTAAAAAATGAGACATCTCATGACATTTCCATTACTTTTAATTAGGTGTATATGTGAACAATTGGATAACGATGTTGATATAATATTCTTTTTATCAAGTTGCAAACAATTGTATAGCAACAAAGATAAGATAACTTTTAATAATTTCCCTGTAAATTTTTATCTACAAAATTACAATGAAACTGCTTCAGAAAATAATCAGATGAATATTCCTAATAAATTTAGGATTTTATTAATTGATGCAGCAATTGGTAAAATTAAATCATTTAAATCATTTAGATTTGACAGTGTCTACATTAATAATGATAATTATAAAGAAATACCATCAAGTGATACTGTAACTAAACTATTTATATTACAGAATAGATTCAGTTTTGATCCACTATTATTATCTACAACCTCGATAACTGATCTATCTATAACAACCTATGGTTTAATACCCAATTTTGAGTGGTCACATTTACCACCATCATTGACATCACTAAATTATAACAATAGGAACCCACCACTTCTGAAAGCAGGTGACCTTAAACCACCTCTACGAAAACTAAAATTAAACACATTAAACCAACAAATATCAAAAGACCTATTTCCTGATACTCTGGTACATTTTGAAACTACATTTAACCAGAATATCACTGTGGAAAGTCTACCAGAGAGATTAGAGATTTTACATTTTGATGTCGGGGATAATACATGGATGGTGTTATCATTTCCAGAGACTCTGAAGATATTAACACTATCATTTAGTTGTAGTGACTCTCAGATTCAGTGTCAAAGATATCCATATGGTCTATTGGAGTTTACATCCCATTATTTACAAACTGAAATCCCCGTTGGGCTGTTTACAAATCTAAAGTATCTATGCTTAACTAGATATAATCAAGATTTACAACATGGTGTATTACCTAAGACTTTGACATGTTTATCATTAAATTCATTTGATAGACCATTAAAAGTAGGTGATATTCCAGATGGTATAACTGAACTTACGTTGAAAGACTATCAACCTGTTATAATATCATCTTCGTCATCAACTGAACATCCACTACCAAAATCACTACAATTACTTAGAATTGAAGAACAAAAGTTTATATTAGTACCAGGATCATTTCCAAATAACTATCCTAAATTCCAAAATCTTACATTCCAATCATTTAATCAACATATTGGTAGAGGTATTTTCCCAAGTTCATTAAGGAATATACATCTTGGCCACTATTTCTACAGTAATGTTGAAATGGGATCATTACCATTGTCATTGGAATTCTTATCTTTTCCTTTCCTTTACTCGGTTCCTTTAGGAAATGGTGTGATATCAACAGAAACCACACCACATTTAAACACTCTAAGAAATCTATCCAATTGTATACCACAAATTTTAAATGGGGATTTTAGATTTTTAAATTTAAAATCGATATCAGTTGATGGTTTACCAATAGATGCTGTTGAATACCTTCCTCATTCACTAGAAGAACTTATTCTCCGATTTGGTATCTGTGGTAAACTAGATGGAACTGTGGCTGTTGAATTGTCTTATAAATTCTATACAGTAAATCAAAAATTACCATTTCCACCTTCCCTTTTACATTTAAATTTTGGACTTCATTTTAATTCACCATTATCAGAAGTCTCATTACCACCAAATCTAGAGTATATTGAGCTTGGTCCAAATTTCAATCAAATCCTCAACCAAAATATTTTTCCAAAGAGTTTAAAAACAATATGTATCCCAAAGATTATATTACCCACATTTTCAACATTAACTTTACCTCTTTATTGTAAATTTAAAATAAAATAACACCTTATATCGATATAAATTAAAAATTTTAATTTTTAATTTTTTTTTTATAAATCATTGATCAACCAATCGTTGATTTATTATTTTCCTTTATTTCTACTTAAAAATATATGTGAATATTTAGATAGTGATATTGATATAACATTTTTTATATCCACATGTAAAAAATTGTATAGTTTGAGAGGTAAAATTAGATATAACATATTCCCAACACAATATTACCTAGATCATCAAAAAGAGAAATCAACAAAATGGTTTTACAAAAAACTATTATTACCACTAAAATACAAGAGAATATCAGTTGCATACTCTCCATCTACTGTAACTGATTTATCAGTAGTATCAGATAAAGGTGCATTTGGGTTTCAATGGTCAAATATACCACCTCTAGTTAAATCTCTTAGATTAAGTGTAGATAAATTACCTAAACTTTGTAAAGGTGATCTAAAAGCACCGTTAGAGACACTAAAATTACCATACCAAATGAACCAAACTTTAAGCACTAATCTATTCCCAAAGACTTTGGTCCATTTAGAAATGTTTTATTCATGATATAACTGTACATTGTCTACCAGAGAGATTAGAAGTTCTATTTATACAATATGCTTTTAACCATTCACTGCTATCATTTCCAGAGACATTAAAAACACTAATACTACCAAACTCCTATAGACCAAAGACAGAGTTATCAGCAGGTATTTTAAATTTTGGACTACAAAGAATTTTAAAATTCTAAAACTACCTAGATATAATCAAGAGTTTCAACCAGGTGTTTTACCACCTACTCTTAGTATATTGTCACATCATTTGTTCAACGGTTATCACCAGGACATCTACCTGATAGTATAACTAATTTAACATTAGGTGAATTAAACACAACCCAGTCAGGCTCAGAACATGTTTTACCACTATCACTAAAACATCTAAAGTTAACAGACCAAGAGACTATACTTGAACCAAGAACATTCCCAAATAATCAACAAATAATATCACTAGATTTTGATATTAGATTTAACCAACCAATAAAAAACCTTCTACCAAATACACTAAAGACTCTATTTATAGGAAGAGAATTTGAGCAGAAAATTGAATTGGATACATTTCCAAATTCAATTGAAACTATAATATTCCACGACAATTACTGTCATGATATACCTATTGGTATATTTACATATGAAATGTCTAATCTAAAGAAATTAATATTAAGTTTAAATTTTGCACCTGCAATATTAAAAGGTGTATTACAACCTCTTACCAATCTAATAGAATTAAAAATTGAGGCATTACCTTATGAATCATTAAAATGCCTTCCTAGATGCTTAGAGATACTTACTCTTCGATATGGAATCTATGACAATATTGAAGATGACTCACTTTCATTAAGATTTTCACAAAACTATTATAACTTTAAAACCATCATTGGTAAAGATATCCTACCACCTTCTTAAGAAACTAGATTTAGGTTCCTGTTTTGATGCACCATTTGAAAGTGGATCTCTACCAAAGGATTTAAAGTTCTAAAACTTAGAATTTATATCAACAAAAATGTAATGTTTCAGTATTTCCACAATCCTTAAAAGCACTCTACGTTAGTATTCCCACTAGAAAATTATTTGAAAAATATAAATCAATACCACTTTATTGTAAACTATATATTAATATTTAGTTAACAAACAATTATAACTAGAATATTAATTAAATAAAATATGGTTTAATCAGCAGAACCATATTTACAATTATTTTTATTGTTTTCAAAAAGAGGATCATTAAAAGATACAACTTCAATTGAAAATTCATCAAATTTTGTACAACCAGTTTTAACTTCAATTTCTGGATATTCAAAATTCTTTAGACTACATATTGAGATTTTAGAGAATGATGGACAAAATACAATTCTATTGGGTTTATAGAGTCTATTGAAATGATAAGCATTTGCCCTGATTTTTCTATTTAGTCTTTTATCAATAAAATACCAAAATGTTTTGGTTAAAATTATATCCAATACCAATATTAATATCGTAGAAATAAAGAATGGATTTGATTGTTTATCTTGTTTTTTTGTTAACACAATAGTAATGATAAAAAATATCATACTAATGGAAAACAAAATTAGAAATACAGCTTTACACCAATTATACAATTTTTCACTTTTTATAACTTGGTTAATTTGATTTACACCAATTTCAATTACTGATTTCTCTGTTTGTGTCAATGTTTGATCAATATTTTTACAATCAAAAGTATAACCATTTTCATCTATATCTAAAAAAAATCTAGTCATTGTATTTGTAGACTATTAGAATATTAAATAATAATAATGAATAATTTATAATTTTCATTATGATAATTGTAAAATATGATTTTTTAAATGAGATGGGTTTTTTTAACCCATCTATTAATCTCTGTTCTTTAAAGGTTAATATTAAATAAAATATTATTGTATTTAATTTATTTGAAATTTTGTTTCTTTTTGATTTCTTTAAATTTATGAGCATTTCTGAGTTCATTAATTTGTGATTCTTGTAAATCAAAATCTTCAAAAGTTACTTGAATTAATTCATCGATATTGTACTGATTGGAACGAAGTAACTCCACAATGACTTCAGAATCTTTCTCAGAGAGAATTTTTGATCTATTGATTTTTAATATTGCTAAACCAACTTGAAATAGTACAGTGGTACCTTCTAAAAAGAAACAATCAACAACTCTATTAGAGACACATAATGGTATATATGAAATGAATAGACACATAAACCATGGTAATGATAAAATATTTACAGGAAGACCAATGACCAATAAATGTTCAAAGACATCTGGTAGATAGAGTTTAACTAAGTCACTGAATATAGCTTGATCTACAATGGACCCAATCATTTCTCTTACATAGTAATCTTGAAGATACTCTTCAGAGATTTTAACTAACATCCAAAATGCAGCTTCTTCATTCATGTAAAGTAACATAATACCAGCTACAATATTCATACCTTGGCAATAACCAATAGTTGGATTTCTCCAACTGTATGCTGTTAGGACTCTACGAAGTGCATCTACACCACCTTCCTCACGGAAATAAGGTAAATGTGCAAATGTTCTTCTAACATCTTTTTCAATCTCTTCAATTGCCAGAGTTTGTTTACCTTGGTTGTCTTTTAGTAACGATTCATAGTAACCATCATCACGTTCCCATTGAAAACAAGCACCACTACAAAAAGCCCAAATATGACCACGAAGAGTATCAGGTAGCCCCATGTGAGTCAATTTTCTCAGTCTATTGGTAATAGACATTGTAGAATCTGATCCATTTTTCTTAAAGTACTTATCCCAGAATTTCAAACGTGCTTCTTCATTTGAATCCTCGTCTTTACTAGGTGATTTTCTTGTTGGCTCTTGAAGATATTTATCCATTGAAATGTTAGAGAGTATCAATCTGCCATCTCTGACTTTAGCATGAGTATTCCAATAGGTTTTCATAGTCTTTAGTGCCTCATCACAATGAAACAATCTAAATACAAATTCTCTATTTTGTTGTGTCTTTATAATTAGAGAATCTGTAAATATAGATATCCCTAGAAATGGTTTAGTCTTTTCAATGGACTTAATCTGTGACATGTGTAATACAGTTGTAAATTTCTTTGTAGTTGCAAAATCTTTATATTTACAACAGATATAGGAAGGTGATATATAAACCTCTCCAAAAATCTGTGATCCTTTCTTAGTTATCCATCCATTATGAACCTGTAACAATTCTTCATTAGATGGTAATTTAAATGTCTTTTGATAATTTCTATTAATCTTTTCAATCATTAATGTATTTTTTGTTTTACTTTTTAATGTTGGACTATTATTATTATTATTATTATTATTATTATTATTATTATTATTATTATTATTATTATTATTATTTAAAGTTGGTGAATGATTACCTTGAATTAATTGAAATTCACTTTCAATCTCTAATTCTAATGAAATCTCTTCCATTTTAAATTTCCATAATTGTTCTAACATATCATATGCTTGATCTCTTAATATGAAATGAAATAAAAACTATATATATTATATTTATAATAGTTATTATCATGTATCTAAATTAGGTTAGATGGTGTTTAAACATACTTTAGATTCAGTTTTATCATCAGGACCAATACAACATGTAATTTTAATAGAAGATGGAAGAAACCCTAAAGAAGTTTCTTTGTGAATTGATAGGATACTAGAAAATGGTATCAATAGTCTATAGACTGGTTGTGAAGTATAATAACAAATTTTTTGTTGTGTTATAAACATTTTACCAGTTGGTGGTTTAATTGAACCTTTCCATAGTGAACATGTAAAGTAGGTAATCAATTTCTCATCAATATTAAACTGTTTTTTAAATTCAGCTAAACTAGCTTCATCATTTTGATCTTCTTCCTCTTCTTCACTGGTACTAGCCATTCCAGTGATTTTAGGTATAATAAATTTATCTCTAACATCCCAATCACAATCTAATATCTTTGGTATAATTTCATCTAATAATTGATTCCATTGATCCTGTAGTTTAATTATTAATAACTATATAAAGAAATTTGTCACAAGTACTATATATACTCTTATGATATTAAAGTTATTTGAAATTGCTAGAATTTGGTATGGTTTAGATTTATAAACTATTCTATAAGTGAGAGGATTGGAATCACTAGCTTGAACTGCTAAATTGGCTAGTTTACCAAAAATAGAATCATTTGGTACTAGTTTTAAAAGTTGAAATATTTCATTATCTTCAACAACATTCCACAATGTTGATAGACTATAATGAGGTTTTGGAATAATCCACATTGTGCAATATATAAAGAGAGTGTTGCAAAAAATTAATTAATTTACAAAAATTGATTTTTTTTTTTTCTAAATAATCACACGTGCATAAGGTTAGATATCTTCAAATTCCATGGAATTTCAAATTGAAGATAGAATAATTTCAGATGACAATTATTTTGGTACTGTAAGATATAAGGGATCAGTAGAAGGATTTGAAGGATTATGGTATGGAATTGAATGGGATTCGTCAAGTAGAGGCAAACACCGAGGTAATTTCAAAGGTAAACAATACTTTGATTGTCAATACTCTGATAGTTCTGCCTCATTTATGAAAATTGAAAAACTTCAACAGAATAGAAAGACATTTATGCAAGCTCTAAAACAAAAATTCAGTGAAGCTATTGGTGATTATAATGATTTATATGTATTGTCTAATCTCAATAATAAAGTACAAATTGAGATGGTTGGTATGGATAAAGTCAGAGAAAGACAACAACATTTACAAAATCACCTAGAGATGCCTGCTGATAATCTATTGATTTATGATATCGATCCTCAACCTCTCATTATAGAATCAATGGGAAATAATCTACAAGAATTAAATATCTCTAATAATCTATTAAATAATTGGTCACATGTTTCAAATTTAATTGTACAATTACCAATTTTATATAAACTATCATTAAATGGTAATAGATTGAAATTGAATAGTACAGAGCTAGTGGAAATTAGTAATTGTTCTATAAAGTATTTGGTATTGATGGAAATGAAATTACAATGGTATGAAATTATAACATTATGTAAAAAACTATTTAGAGTAGTTGAAAATCTAAAATTAGGTAAAAATCATTTATCAACTATACCAATGACTGAAAATATAAATGATATATTCCCACATTTAAAACAATTGGATTTAAGTTTTAATGGAATTAGAAATCTTGAATCTATAGTTCAATTGGGTAGTCTATCTCAATTACAAGAACTAAATTTAAATAATAATGATATTGATTTGATGGAATTGAATAGTACCCAATATCCACTATCACAACTAACTAATAAGTTATCTATATTTTCACATGTTGAGATATTATATCTCTCAAATAACCAAATTAACAATTGGAAAGAGATTGAATATCTAGACCATTTTTGCAATCTAAAAGAATTATCTTTTAGAGATAACCCAATTATTGATTCTCTTTTAAATCAAACTGACGAACAAACAGATACGATGATACTTAATAGACTTAATGTAATACCGAGAATATCATCATTATTAAAACTAAATTTAACTAATGTAATTATGAATATTTTTTCTATAATAATAACCCATCTTCACCCCACACACACACTAACAAATTAATTTAAAGATTACAGAAAAAGAAAGAAAAAATAGTGAGGGTTCATTTATATATGAATACTATAACCCAAATGATCCCTCTTTAAATTCAAAAAAAATCAATTCCCTAGTCGCTCAATATGGTGTTCCTTACTCTTGTAAAATTAAATTAATAAATGACAAAAATAATAATATTGAATCTTGATTTGTGTAGATCACACCACCACCGATATTTTTTTCTTTTCCTATTTTTTAACTTTTTTCACTTTTCATAATTTTTTCACTTATCAGAGTTCTCTGCATTTTATTATACACATTAAAAGTAATAAATGGATTTTGGATTAAATGAAATTCCAACATTATTTGATATATGTTTAAATTATATACAACCAAGACTAGATTGTATGTTATGATATTGTTGGGAAATCATAAAAAAAATACTAATATATATATATAATTGTTATATTAGCTATAAAGAATCTATCAAACTTAAATGATGATTTTTTAGTCAGATTGCTGGAAAAAGCATCACCTCAACAAATTATATTAACTGAAGCAAAGATTGTATGAATATTCAAATAGTTTATTTTGAAAAAGTAATAGTTTATAAAACTAATTTTTGATGAAAATAATATTGATTATATTATTTTAGGGTAGAGAAATCAGTGCAGAGGAGCTTTGGAAAAAACATTGTTTTAATACTTCATTTGTGCCACCAGATTATGAAGTAGAGGAAGATCAGACATGGAGATCACTATATCAACAATTAACAGAACAGTACGAGGAAAAGAGGAAAAAGACTGGTGATAATCTTAAAAAACTTTATAGTTCTGCTGAGAATCAAAGAAAATCTAAACAAATTAAAGTATTGACTGAAGTTGTTACACCACCTACTTATAGATCTACTCATTCAGTACCAAAAACATCATCATCTTCACACTCTTCATCATCAACATCATCACCTAGAACCTCATCACCTAGAACTTCATCACCACGTGTCTCGGCATATGCTGCACCACCACGTCAAACTAAATCAACATATAGTAAACCACAAGCCAATCAACCAAAACTTATGGCTAAAATTTTAAAACAAGTTGGTAAAAGAAAATAATAATTATAATATAAAATAGAAGAAAAAAGAGTAATAATAGGTATGTACAATTAAGAAAAAACTCAACTAGTATATTGGTAATAAAAGAAGGAAGAGGGAATGGTAAATTTAGAAAAATTTATACTTTAGAAGGTATAAATAAATTTTTTGTAAATAAATAGTATAATGTTAGACCTAAAATAATGGCATAGTCTAAATCAGCAATACTGACAGCCACAATGGAAAGTATCTTACATGCATTAGAATTTGGTGTATATTGATAGTAATTTAAAACTGCAGATGACATTGCAACTACAGGAAAAACAAAACCCCAATAAGTACATTTAAAGTAAATTTCATTACCAGGACTATAAATTAGCATGATACACCAAATAACAATAGTAGTTGCAACATTAATCCACATTATCGTATATATAACCCTACCTAAAGGTGTAAGTCCATGTTGAATCTTCACAAATGCTGCAAATGATAATGATACATATCCCACTAGAATTGTCTGACTTGGTATTAAACTCTTTGGTAATAGACCATTGATATAGTATCCAATGATTATGATAAAAAAGAATATTTGGCAATAGATACTACTGAATCCCCATGTTATCCATTTTATAGTATTATATCCCAAATCGGAGGCAACACCACCAGCAATAACAAAACCAGCACCTGTAAATATAAAACTTGGTGTAATGGTTTTATCTTTATCTTTTTTTATACGAATTATCAATTGTGCATAGATTAAAAATATTGCCATACTTTGAAGTACAATTCCTATCCAGAATAATGTTTTACAAAGACCAACTGAAAAATCAAATGACAGTGATGACAATTGAAATAGTGACATGGAGATACTAGCTAATATAGTAACTTGGTTTTTATCTCTAAGCATTCTAAATAGGGTACCTCTATATCTCCAACTGTAAACCATTGTAAAAAATGAAGTTACCCAAAAGAATGATGCAACTACTGCAAATATTATATAGATGAATCTAGGTGTATTGAAAATAATGTGCATATTCTTCCATTGTACTGCCATACCACTAGTTGATAATACTGCTAAGAATATCAAAACTGGTATAAATTTTATCCATTTAATATCGTCTAGATCTAATTCAACTGGATGATAATTACCATGTACAAATCGAATATATTCATTCTCATGATTATAATTATTATTTGTTGGACTTTGTATTATTTCAGTTTTTATATCTTCCAATTCAATTCTTTTAATAATTGGCGGTATAATTACAGTATCATCTGGTTCAATATATCCAAGATCTTTGTTTCTTAGTTCACTTAGTTTTTCTTCCTCTTTTTCTTTTTCATCTATATCTGTATCATCATCAGATGGTATTGGAATTGAAATTTCCATATTTTTCAACTCATTAAATCTATCAATATCTAATATAGTGTCGGATGGTGGTAATGGTGCCATTGGTATTTGTGTGGTGAATTCATTTTTCATTTCTTGTGGTATAGATAAATCTCCCATGGTTTGGGGATTAACATCTATATGGTCATTGTTTGGAAGTGGAGATTGAACAGTTTGTATTAATTTTTCATATTCTATATTATAGATAATTTTTACTAATTGTGAATTATTTGGAAATATTTTATAAAAGTGTTGATTATAATCGATTTGTGGGTTTTGTTTTTCGATTGATCGGATATACTGAAACATCTCATCATAGGATACCACTTTATCTAACATAACCATTGTATAATAACCAATATCAGAGAATAGATACTTCCTACTTTTCATCCAAAGAGAATGTTTAACTTTACTTTTACATTGTGAAATACCATTTTTTGTCATACAACTACAATGATATTCAATGATAAATCTATAATCCAAAAGTATTTGACAAATTGCAGCAGCCTCTACAGGATCAATAATCTTTACACTTGATATAACTAACCACTCTATAATTTCATATCCTCTAACATATTTATATTTATTATTATTTTCATCAACTATTTTATCACCTCTTTTTAAATGACTAAATACTAAATATCTTTTTATAAATCTATAGAATATCAATAATATTCTAATTTGATGCTCGTTTAACATGTCAAAATCATCATATTAAATTTTTTTCAATTCAAACCATTTCAATAAAATTCACACGATTCAAAAAAACTTCATTTACTTTTTATAAAATTTTCCTTTTTTGTAGTGTTATATTCAAAATATTTATTATTATTTATTTTAAATTTTTTAAAGTTTCAATAACAAATTATAAAGTTTTTTTTCTATTCAGAATAATATTTAATCTCCTTCATTGAAATTTAATTAATTATTTATAAATTATAAAAGGGGTTTAAATTTATATAAATATGGAAATATTATCTGTTGAAATTAAATCATTTGAAATATATATTTTTTTTTTTTAAATCGAACTTGTTTCCTCATTTGTAATAAATTCAATTTAACCAATGAATATATAGCAGTATCTCCCTCTTCATTGAAGATAATAAAAAAAAAATAAATAAATATTTTTAAGGTTTATGAATTTTATTTATATTATAAAATATGGATGTTAGAAGAAAAAGACTACTCATTTCATTTATATTGGGTCTATGTTTGATAGGTGGTGGTGTTGCAGTTTGGTATGCTGTAGATGGAGTTGTTCACACCCAAGTTGTGAGTGCATCTGTAACCTTACCACAAAATGATAAAACTGAAGTTATAAATCCCTGGACTAGATTTAGTGGAAATCAACATGACAAAAATAATTATAGACTATACCAATATTATGTCTATAATTTAACGAATCCTGTTGAAGTTACCCAAGGTGCCTATCCAGAATTTGTTGAATTAGGTCCCTATCATTATAACTATATATACAAAAGAATTATTATAAATGTAACGGATGATAAACAAGTTGTAGCTTTTAAAATGTGGAAGAGATATTTTCCAATAACAAATCACACTGAAGCTAGAAATCCATATACTGATGTTATATATCATTTTAATATTGCCTATGCTGCCATGGTTCAAACTGCTGGAGGTGAGATTAAATTGGGTATGGCTTTAGGTGCTGGTACAATTAATCAAATTTTTACAACTTTGAATAAGACTAGATTTCAAATGACTGCTGCTAGTGCTGCAATTCCAAGTGTTTTTAATGCAATCTATGCAAGTTTACCTAATGATGCTATTAGATATGCTACTTGGTTAGGACCATTATCTGGAAAGGTCATTGCATTGGGAAACTATACCATTTATGATTATGATGTATCTAAAGCAGATGTTACCATGTTACAATTTAATATGTTAATGGATCCAACATTTCCATTGTCTTTTAGAAATCCGAATACAACCACTACAGGATTTATGGTTTGGTACCAGGCTCTACATAATGCAACTATAAAAGCAGGTTTAAAACAAACTGTAACTACTTCAGTTGGAATTTCAGATGAGACATTTGATAAAATATTTAATTGGTATTCAAATTTTAGAATGACTGTTGCCATTCCAAAATTACTATCGTCCAATCCAAATTGTGTAAATGTAAATTGTACTCGTTATGATATGCCCTATTTACAATGGGGTTCAGCTAGTGGCTTGTTGAAAGGTGCCTCTATAAAATTATTCCAACCTACACTGCCAGGAATTCCAGAGTTTGGAATCAAACAAAATTACACCATTTCATTGGCAGCTACTAAAAGACTATTTCAACCAAATTCAACAATTAATATAGTAACACCAAAAGGTATTGGAACACTATTTGCATTGACAGCCAATCAAAATTCAACTGCAATTGCAGGTGCATCTGCAATGACATTGACTCTAGATGATTGTGTTCAACTTTCAAAATACATGCATTATATGATAAAGAATTTTACATGGCCAACTATTATTGCTCTGAATGGTGGTCCATTCACTAAACATACTGTTAATGAATTTATATTCAATAGTCAAGATCCAATATTAAAGATATTGTATCCAAAGAATCCAGAGAAATGGAGATCATCACCATTAAAGAATATAACCACTCAAGAGAAGGCAATGGCAGAGTTACCAACTGATTTATCATACACTGGAAAGAATGACTCCAAGATGATACATAGACCACTAACTTTTCATGGAAATAGTACATTGGCTTACGGTGTACCAATTAAAATTGAAGGTCATAATTCTGAAAATATTGGGCCTTTTTATTTGGATGATGCAGAAGATGATAGTCCACCAGTAACTTTATTCTCTGAAGAATATGCTCGTCCTTTACACATGTTTAAAGAACATAAAGGTAAATTTCATAAACTCACATACCACAGGTATCGTATGTCTGATTCGGATTGGGCTGTAAATTCAACAATGATGATACCTATAGATCATCTAATGAATATGACACGTGTTATGGGTGTTCCATTATATATGTCCAAACCACGTTTAAAAGGTGTAAATGAAAAATATTTTCATAGAGCTGGTTTAAATAATTTGATTAATGCAACAGAAGATAACGATGTCTATGGTGATTATGAACCAAAAACTGGTAAAGCAATTAGAGGTAGATATTCAATTCAAGTAAATTACTATGTAGAACCTGTTAATGGTAGTACAACATCTCCATTATTTAACTATTTAAATAATATGACATCTGATGTAATCTATCCGTTGGTTTGGAGTAAAAATGATAATGAAGCTACTCAAAAACAAGTCAATGTCATTACTACTTCATATACTGTTGACACTGTTCGATATGTACTAACTATTGTTTTTATTGTTATTGGTGGTTTAATGGTACTTTTATCAGCTGCTCTATTTATAATAGATTATTTCACTGAAAAGGGTTACATGAGAGGTGATCAGTTAGTAGAATAAATAAATTATTTATCATTTGAAAAAACCAAATTCCATCAATTTTCGACTTTGTCCCAAAGATATTTATCTCCATTTTTTTTTTTCACAAATAAACTAATCGATATAATTTTCCACATTCGTACTTATTAAATGTATTATGTAATGATAATATAAATTAATAGTCTGAAACTAAAAAGATATTAATACCAATCTAAAAATAACTTTTATGATCAAATTAAAAATAGATGGCCAGAATAAAAAGAGGAAGATTATTTATTTCCCTTCCAATAGGTTTGGTTTTAGTAGCAGTTGGTATTATTGTTTGGTTTACAGTAGATACAGCAATTCATAATCAATTAGAAAATGCATCGATTACATTACCTGAAAATGATAAAAGTGATCTTGTTAATCCATGGACAAGATTTGTAGGAAACCAAAATGATACAAATAACCGTAGACTTTATGTATATTATGTATATAATTTAACTAATCCAGATGAGGTCACACAAGGTGCTTATCCAGTTTTTGAAGAAGTTGGACCATACCACTACAATTACATTTATGAAAGAATCATTGGAAACATCACTGATGATGAAAATGTTGTTACATTCCAAATGTGGAAGAGATTTATTCCAATTTTAGATGCTCCAAATACCAGAAATCCACTAACTGATCAAATCTATCATTTCAATTTAGCCTATGCTGCAATTGTTAAATCTTCTGGCAGTGAATTAAATTTGGGTTTGAGTTTGGGATCTGGTTCGGTAGGTCAAGTTATTACTACATTAAACTCTCCAACTTTCCAATTAACAGCTGGTAGTCCTGCAATTCCAAATGTTTTTACCCTCATTATTGGTTCTATGCCAGCTGATGCTACTCCATATACCAATTGGATAGGTCCAATTAATGGTTATGGAAGTGTTCCTGCTAATTATAGTGTTTATAACTTTGGTATAACTACAAATGATGTGGATATGTCTCAATTTGTAAGTCTAATGGATTCATCATTCCCATTGTCTTTTAGAAATCCTAATCCAACTACAACTGGTTTCATGGTTTGGTTACAGGCTCTCACTAACCAAACTGTTAAAGCTTCTTTGAAACAAGCTATAACAACTTCAGTTGGAATTTCAGGTGATACATTTGAAAAATTGTTCCTCTACTATGCTAACTTTAGAACTACTGTTGCCATTCCAAAAATGTTATCACTCAATCCAAATTGTGCAAGTGTTACATGTACTCAATCTGATATGGGATATCTTCAATGGGGTACAGCCTCTGGTTTGTTAGGTGGTCAATCTGTAAAATCACTCCAACCAACACTTCCAGGAATTCCAGAGTTTGGTATCAGTCAAAACTACACCCTTTCATTGGCTGCAATTAAAAGATTATTCCTACCAACATCAGTTATCAATATAGTAACACCAAAAGGTATTGGAACACTATTTGCATTGACAGCCAGTCAAAATTCAACTTCTATAGCAGGTGCATCAGGTTTGACATTGACACTTGCTGATTGTGTTAAAATTACTACCTATATGCAATATATGATTAAAGATTTCACATGGCCAACTATTAAAGCTCAAAATGGTGGACCATTCCAACAACACTCTGTTAATGACTTTATGTTTAATAGTCAAGATCCAATATTGAAGATTCTCTTCCCTAATAACCCAGAAGAATGGAATTCCTCACCATTAAAGAATATTACCACCTACGATTTAGCTGCTGAAGAGTTACCTGTTGATTCAACCTACACTGGAAAGAATGATTCTCAACTATCTCAAGTACCAATTACCTATCATGGTCATGATACAGTACAATATGCAGTTCCCATTAAAGTTGAAGGTCACAATTCTGAAAATATCGGACCATTCTTTTTAGTAAATTCAGATGTTGAAGATCCACCAGTAACATTATTTTCTGAAGAATATGCGCGTTCCTTGTTCATGGAAAAGGAAAGCGTTGGTAACTTTGGTGGACTTCATTATTATCGTTATCGTATGTCTGAATCTAATTGGGCTGTAAATGAAACAATGTTCACTGGTGTTGATCATCTTATGAATCTTACATCATCTATGGGTATCCCAGTATACATGTCAAGACCAAGATTAAAGGGTATTAACGTTCAATATTTCACTAAAGCTGGCTTGAGTGATTTATATGATGTCACAGAAGATAACGATGTCTATGGTGACTATGAACCAAATACTGGTAAAGCAATAAGAGGTAGATATTCACTACAAGTAAATTACTATGTTGAGGGTGAAAATGATGAAACCTCATCAATATTTAATTATTTCAGCAATTTGAAATCTGATGTAGTATATCCAATGGTTTGGGGTAAAAATGAAGTAGCTGCCACACAAGATCAAATTGACTTAATCAAAACCTCTTATTCTGTTGATGCTTTCCGTTATGCTCTAACCATTATTCTTATTGTTATTGGTTCTTTCTTGGTACTTTGTTCAACTGGTCTCTATCTAGTAGATTTATTAATTGAAAAAGGTTACTTTACTGATTAAATTGATAAAAAAACTATAGTTTTTTTATATATATTTTGTAATAGTATTCATTAAATGATTTATTTATTTATTTTTAACTTTAATTTATATATTTTTATTTAAAATTCTTCAAAAGTCTTAAATTGTGATAATAAAAAAAAACATAAATATAAAAAGTTTCAAAAATATCTAAATTTTTTGGCAAAAGATGGGAACCAATTTCTTACCAACGTCGGTATCCTGGTTAATTTTATTTTTTTTTTGAATAAAACCATATTTTTAAATTTTATATCTCAATCCGAATAAAATTTTGTACAATAATGAAATCTATAATATTAGCTTTAGTCATTTTAACTATAATTGGTAAAATTCAATCAGCTAGAATCAAAAATGCTGATATAAATACATTTAGAAATTTAACAATTGATTTATCCATATGTCAAGCTGCTGCAAATGCTGCTTTAAATTATGGTTCATGTGGATGGTAATCTATCTACTACTTTAATTTTGATAATTTATAAATATATAATATATTCTAACATTTTCATACATACACACACAAAACTACACAATATATTTTATTAAATAGTCCTTATGGTAAATATTAATTAAAATTATAAAAATTCTAAAATCCTATATATTAATAAAATTGTTAAAAAATAGTATGGGGAGGTACATCATGCGGTTGTGGAGGCTCTGGAGGTTTAGATTGTTCAGGTATGGTATATGCAAGTTATAATGATGCTGGTTGGTCAGGTATTCTCCGTACTTCTGAACAACAATATACTCAAGGTAGTAGTTGTGGTGGTGCTAGTTCTGGAAGTGCTTCATCTTCATCATCTGGAAGTGGTTCAACTAGTGGTGGTTCATCATCTGGTAGTGGATCGGGATCATCTAGCGGAAGTGGATCGGGATCAACTAGTGGTGGAGGTTCTGGTAGTGGTTCTGGATCAGGATCAACTAGTGGTGGAGATTCTGGTAGTGGTTCTGGTTCAACCAGTGGCGCATCATCTGGCAGTGGATCAGGATCAACTAGTGGGTCAGGAAGTGGTAGCAATAGTGGTAATACATTAGTTACAGAAGGTACATGTAATCCAAGCGATACAAGTGGTTGTACTGTAGGTGATTTATTCTTTTATTGTTTCTCTGGTGATGGTCAAGCTTGTCCAGATCATGTTGTCATGTATACTGGAAACAATCAAATTGTTGAATGTCCTGAACCTGGTCAAGATTGTCATATCATTGCTCCATATTCCGAAAACTATTACGGTTGTAGAACAATTTGTGGTTAAACTTTGAATATTAAAGTTTGGAAATTTAAATCAAATGAAAAACTTAATAAATCTTTAAAATATTGTTCTCAAATTGACATAAAACAATTGCTCCATATTCTGATGGCAATTAGGTGTTTCATTATAACAGATAATAATAAATCGATAAAATAAAAAAAAAAATTTTTCATTTTTGATTTGAAAAAATACACGAATCAATTAGATATCTAATCTAATATATATACATATTAACTAAAAGATGGTTAAAGATACCGATTTATCAATTCAAGATACAGATGAAGATTATATAAAAAAGACAGTACCAAAAGGTGTTGAATTTCAACCACTGAATGAACTACCAGAAAGCGAGAGTAATTTAATTTTATATACAGGTGTCTCTTATTTGGGAGGAGCATTTATTGGCAGTCAAGTGGGATTTACCAAAGGAATTTTACATGCAATCAGTTTACCAGAGAAAGCAAAGTTTAAGAATAGAGTTGGTGCATTTTTAGATACAACAGGATCGACAACCGGTAGAGTAGCAACTAATTTAGCTGCTGGTGTATTTTTGTTTGGATGTTTAAAAAAATTATTATCTGGTACTGGTATCCAAGAGGAATCAATAATGTCTTCAACTATTGCTGGTGCAACCATTGGAGTTTTACATAGAGCACCAAAAGGACCAATACATATTGGTATTGGTGGTGTTATTGGTGCAACTATAGGTTATATTTTATCTTTAAATAGTAGACATATTAAGAGACAATAAACAGTAATCATCAATAACAACAATATAATAGTAAAAAACTAATAATAATAACAACTGTTACAGATGTCATATATATATATATATATATAAATATATATTACAATGTATTTATTTAAAAGATAATTCATAGAAGAAATCAGTGTGATAATTATAATCATATTGAGTTTTTGATAAAATACAAGCTATAACCCATTTGGGATTGATAATAGGTACATTTTGATCAGAAGCAGTACGACATTGTAAATTTCTAGCATAATTTGTATTTTCAATTAAAAGAGCATCTACTTTACCACCACCATATACCAATCTCTTTACAATTCTACCACCCAATTGTTTTATAAGACTTGACCAATCTTTTATAAAACCATCTGAACCAATAATTTCTATACGACTTTTATTCTGATTTAGAATAAAATCAGGATAAGGGTATTTGAGAAACACATTTTTTTGTGTAATTATATTGTATCCACTAGGCAGAGTATATTCATCAATATCTAAAGGTTCACCAGCTTTAATTGAATCTTTTATCCATGTTAAATTTATACATTCAATGGAATTTACTAATGCCTTAATGTATTTATATGTCTTTTGACAGTCATCTGATAACAAGTATCTAGTTCTTGATCTCTTAGATCCATCAAAGAATTGTTCTGGTTCTTCTATTTTACCTTTATATTTAATAATCTTTTCAGTTAATGCCTCTCTATTTTCACTAGCCAATGTTCCTGATGTAATTAAGAATATATAATTACTAAATAAGGATTCAAATGCTGTTACTGTTGTTGGTGATGATGATGATGATGATGATGAAAATGATAATTCTTGATTTTTACTACTATTACTTTTTACTTTTTTTGGTGATTTAGATGATACCTTATTGGTCTTTTCAGTTTCTCTAAGGTTGGTTTCTACTTCATCGCTAATCACTTCACTTTCCTCATTATTACTATCTTGACTGCTACTAGATTCATCAGAATCAGAAGGAAATGTAAATTTTCTTCTTGGAGCCAACTTTTTCATTAACATGATAGGTCTAGGCTTTGGTGTTGTTTTCTTTGGTGATGATTTTTTTACAGGAGACTCTTCAGTTGTTGATATATTATCATCTAAATCTGAATCTTGAGATGATGATTTTGTCAATATCCTTGGGAGTTGTTGTACTTTTTGTTTCTTTGGGGATGAAATGACAGATTTTTTAAGAGGTGAGGTTGGTTGATTTTTAATTGATTTAGTTGGTGATTTTGTTATTATACTACCTATATTTATATTTTTCTCCTTCAAAGGAGAATGTTGTAAAATTTTCTTTTGTTGTTGTTGTTGTTGTTGTTGTTGTTGTTGTTGTTGTTGTTGTTGTTGTTGTTGTTGTTGTTTATCTGGAGTTACAGTGGACTTTTTTGTTGGATTAAGATTTTCCAATATAACCTTCTTTCTATTGGAAACTTTAGGTGGTGATTCTTGTGGTTGCTGTTGTTGCTCATTTTCATTGGTGATATCATTTTCCTTATCAGTATTGTTTCTACTAGCATCATCTATCGGATTTAGTTGTAAAACTAATTTATCATATTTATCTATATTCATTTCATCATTATCATGTTTTTGTTGTTGATCATTAGCTTGGAAATCACTTTGAAGGGGCGATAATGATAATGTATTTTCAGTATTTCTAATTATATTTTGGTCCCTAGTTGTATTTACATTATCATCTAAATCTAAACCTTTTACAGTTGTAGTAGTAGATGATTTCTTTGGAGCTAACTTTCTGTTCTTTGATAAAGGAGTAAACTTTGGTACTGTAGTTGTATCTGACTTTTTTTTCTTCTTTTCAACAAAGTCATCAATAGAATCAGAGTTCTCTTCAATTGCTGTCAGATATCTACTTTTAGATTGCTCTTTTTTCTTTCTAATCTCTTCATTAAATTGATGATAAGAATAGAGATTCTTATTATCAGTTACCAAACTTTCTTTAGAGGTTTTTAATTTAGTTTGGAATTTAGGTGAAGAGTATTGTCCATCGTTTGTATCTTCTTCCTCTTCTTTTTGTATCTCCTCCTTTTTATTTTCAATTTCCATAATCTCATTCTTTTGATTATTATTATTATCAATTTTCATAGTATCATCTCTCTGTACTTGTTGAAATTGGTTCTTTTGAGAAACCTGCTGTGTAGCCTGGCTGTCAATTGTGTGATCCAACTTCTTTTGAAATTCTAAACTATCCTCTACACTAGATTGAGTTTCTAAAACCACTGTTGATGAAAACTGAACAGTTTTAGCATTTACTGTTGAATCCTCCGTAGAAGATGGAATAACTTCATCATCCTTTTGTCAAATTAAAATTAGCTATTGTGCATCAATATAGATGATGATGATTATACATACAGATAAAATTGGTTCCTCCAAGTAATCACCTCTATTTCTACATATTCCTACACTATTTTTGTAATTTGATTTCAATACAATAGATGTATGATCTGTAAATTGTGATTTTTCATCTTCTATAGTACTTAAAACTTCTAATGTCTCACCAGTTACAGAGTGAACGATAGTATTAGCTCTTCTAGTTAATGGTACTGTTGTTGTAGAGGTAATATTATTATTATTATTATAACATAGTGATTCTAAAGGTTTAGATAGTTCAGGTTCTTTTAAATATTGAGTTTCTTTATCATTACCATCCAAATTCAATGTTTTTTCAATACTATCATCCATTGATTATGTTTTATACTAAAAAAAAAAGGCGCAAACGTAGTTAAAAATTTGAATTTTCAAATTTGAAGTGATAAATATTTATTTATTCTCCAAAATATCAATAGTTTTGGTGATAATGTGAACAGCTTTTTTGAAATCACTCAATAATGCAAATTCATTATCAGTGTGGTAACAATCTTCTTTACCAAAACCAGTGATTTGTAAATCAAAACCAGAGTCTTGTAAATCTCTAACCAATGGTAAGGTACCGCAAGTTGAGACTGGTTTCAATTCACCCAAGACCTCTTTGGTAGCTTGACCTAAAGCAAGGTAACCTGGAGAATCAATGTTACAGGCAATACCAGGAGAACCAGAACCCTCAAATTCAATTTCAACTCTTCCTTGTACACCTGGAATAGCAAATTTAGAGAATGGACCACGACTACGCAATTCAGTGATATTTTTGTTGATATCGTCTACGTATTCTTTTAATTTCTTTTGTAGATGAGACATTTCATAGAATGGTGTCAAACGTACATCACCACGAAGAATAGCCTCACCAGGGATAGTATTAAGAGAAGATTCAATTTTTTCCATGATGGTTGGTTTCATGGTTGAACTTAATTCATAGTGATATTCTTTCTCTCTTGGATGAGCTGGGAAATCAATATAGAAACGTCTTTGAATTTCAGCAAGAGCTTCATTTACCAATTCGATAGCATTTACAGTTCTATCTGGCATAGCAGAATGCATATTCTTACCGAAAGCAGTGAGTTTCCAACCCAATGCACCACCAGTACCAATAGTTGGTTGCATATCAGCAGAGTCAACCCAATAGACTGGTCCAAATTTACAGTGATCCATTTTACCGGTTTTATCCAACTGTTCAACACCGATATTTGGAATAGAGTCATTCTCTTCAGAGACAATGAAAACTGCATGAATTGAGTTCTTTAATTGTGGTTTCTCAGTGGCTAATTCAATAAAGAAATCAGTGAGAAGAGCAACATGTCCAAGACAATCAGTAGTACCTCTACCATAGAGTCTGTCACCTTCAACAATTAATTTGAATGGATTTCTATCCCATTTCTCTTTGATGGCTGGTACAACATCAAGATGTGATCCAACAAAACTAATGGATTTCTTATCTTGTGTTCCTGGATAGGTAATAAGAATGTTACCTCTACCTGGTGTGTAATGAACTTGTTCAACTTTTAAAACACCACCATTTTCAACTCTGTATGGTTCCAATGCGGCCAATACATGTCTACCTGCATTGTCTTCAACTGGAATCAATTGTGGTGGTTGATTTTGCAAAGTTTCAGTTTCACCAATTAATTTCTCTAATAGTGCAAGAAATCTACTTTCATTTAATTCATAGGATGTAAGTGTTTTTGTCATTTTTCTGAAATATGTTTGATGATGATGATGATGAGAGAATGAAAGAAAAAAAAAACAAAAAAATCTTTGTTGTAATTTCATTGTCCCAAAATTTTATTTTTTTTTTATTTTTTTCTTCATTACTGAATTTGTTGACAACTTTTTCTTGCAAAAGAATAGCATTATAGAATATGGCGCATCTTCCACCAAATATATTATTAATATTTCAAGCCAGACCACCTCCACCATTTTTGCCACCAATAGAGAAATCCAACTTACCTCCATATACAGGACTAAGTGGATTTTTAAAAGAGTTTTGTGATCCATCTAAAGAGGAACCTTTTAAATATGAACATATGGATAATGTACACGAAAAAAAAGAAAAAAGAATAAAGAGAAAAGAAGAAGAGACTACACAACATAACAATGAAGAAATTAAAAAATGTACATAGTACTATTTATCTTTTTTCAAAATGTTAAAAACTAATACTAATCTTTATTTTCTATTTTTATTTTATAGGGGATCCATATACAAATCAAACAGCAACAGGTGATCCATACAAGACATTATTTGTCAGTCGAATAAGTTATAAAACTACTGAACAAAAATTACTTGAAGAATTTTCAAATTATGGTTCAATTAAAAATATTAGATTAGTCCAAGGTAGAGATGGTAAACACAGAGGCTATGCTTTTATTGAATTTGAGAAAACTAAAGATATGAAAAGTAATTTATCTTAAATGAATATTTTTATATTATAAATGGTAGGAATATATACTAATTAATTATATTAAAAATATAGTGGCTTATAAAAATGCAGAATCAAAGAAAATTGATGATAAAAGAATTTTAGTAGATATTGAAAGAGGAAGAGTTATAAAGAATTGGAAACCTAGAAAATTTGGTGGTGGATTAGGTAGAACAAGAGCTGGTGGTGAGGATGTAAATCAAACATTATCTCAAAGAGAAATTGTTGAGATGGAAAAAGAAAAGGAAAGAGAAAGATTAGAAAAAATAGAATTGGAGAAAAAGAAAGCTCTTGATCCATCTTATGGTAATTATCCACCAAGACGTGATGATAGACCACCATATGGTGGTGGTAGTAGTGGTGCTGGTAGTGGTGCTGGTAGTGGTGCTGGTAGTGGTAGTTCACATGAAAGACCTGGTCATCCCTACCCAAGAAGAGATAGAAATGACAGAGATAGAGGTGATAGAGATAGAGGTGATAGAGATAGAGGTGATAGAGAAAGAGAAAGAGATCGTTCACGTGAAAGAGATCGTTATGATAATAATACTAGATATGAACCAAGAGAAAGAGAAAGAGAAAGAGAAAGAGAAAGAGAAAGAGAAAGAGAAAGAGATCGTTCACGTGAAAGAGATCGTTCCAGAGAGAGACAACATAGAAATGGTAGTGCTACGACTAGTGGCAGTGCTATAACAAATGGATTTTCATCAAGATGATAAAGTATTTCATCAATTATTTCAATAAATAACAGCAAACCAAAACACAAAGGTAAGATATAGATTTTTTTATTCCAATAACTATCAACAAAAAAATATCCTTTAGGTGTTTGAACATAAAAAGGTAAGAAACTCAATTTTTTTTCATTTATACTTACATTATATCCATCACATTTCATTACAAATTATTTCAAAAAAGGTAGTATATAAAGAAAGCATTGTAATTTAACAAACCATAGGGTATACTGTTAGAATTTTTTCAAAACATAAATAAATAAATAAATGACAATATTAATTCTATGATATTTAAAAAAAAATATTTATTCGATTTGTTTTGTGGAGTGAGAGTATTTGTATTTGGTTGTTATTATTATTAATTTTATTCATTATTCAGAGTTGTATTATCAAACTTGAATGAAGGTAAACTAGTTGAGAATGATCTTTGGTGTTTAAATAAATGTGGAACAATTGGAGTACTATGACCACTGTTGCCATGGGAACCACCATTGGAGGAAGTACCTGAGAGAGATTCTTTATGGTGGCCATTTACAGAGAGAGAACCACCTAAATTACCATTACTTGAAGATAATGATTTATGGTGATTGGTTAATGGTTGACCAGGTGGAACGAGGTTACCAAGATTTTCATTTGAACTATTTGCACTACTGTTGGTGCTTGACTCAACAACCGAGAGATTACTACCACTACCACCACCAGTACTAGTTAATGTAGCTAAATTACCATTACTAATGGTATTGCCAACACTGTTTAGTAAAGAAGATGAACTATTATTAGACAGTTGTGGTGCTTTTTGATGTGCTTGATTATTTTTACATTGTGGTCTCTCAGTAGACAATTTAGATTTGGATTTCTTTTGTTCCTCAGTTAGTTCGTGAAGATGTTTCTGTTGATCAGCTATCAATTGTTCTTGTTGTTTTTGTTGATCTTGTTGTAGCTGTTGAATTTCTTTTTGGTGTCTTTCAAACATTAAAACTATATCCTGTTGTAACTGAGCAGACAATTGTTGTAATTGTTTAGATTGTTCAGCTTGCATTGAATGAAGACTAGTTGGAAGATCAGTAACAACACCCTTCTTTTTCTGTTCTTGTTTCTTTAGAGATTCCTGTTGAATTCTGTGTTCCTCCTGTTGTAAAGACAAACGTTCTTTTTGTTGTTCATCAATGAGTTCTTTTTGTTTTTGGTGTTGTTCAGTGAGCAACTGTGGAGATTCCTTATGTTGTTCAGCCAACAGTCTGGTTTGCAATTGAATTTGTTCTTGGTAGATTTGTTTTTGCTCAGAGTGTTGTTGTTTGAGCAATTGTTTCTTCTCACGATAATGTTGAATTTGAATTTCCTCTTCGTTAAAGGTGAATTCAGATTCAAAGTGCAAACGTTGTTGTTTTTGCTGTTCATCGAGTTCTTTAATGAGATGACTTTGTCTCTCTTGTAATCTCTTGAAAGATTCCTGTTGATGAACTACCAAAATTTCATCTTCTTCAGCACGAAGTCTCTGTTGTTTCTTTTGGAAATCTTGATCCTGAGTGGAGAGTGTCAATTCAAATTGTTTTCTCTGATCCTTGTGTTGTTGTTGCAATAGTTTCTTATTGGCCTTTTCGTCTTTTAGCTCCTTTTTCAGTTTATTCAAAAACTCTTTTAGATCATTGGTCTGTTTGATACGGAATTCCTTCAGTTGATTTCTCATTTCATTGTTTAGTTGTTTTACATGTTGTTCAGTCTCTGTAATCTGACGATCCTTCAAATGACTAATTTCCATACCGTGTAGAGCTTCAAGATGGTTCTTTGCCTGTAAATGTTCCAGTGCCATATTATCTCTGAGAGTTTGATGGTACTCTTGGAATGACTCCAATTGTAACTGTTGAGCAGCTGATAATTGTAGATTCTGATGATTATGCCATTGTTGTAATTGGTCAGATTGTTGTTTATTCTCCAAGGCTAGAGATTGTGTGCCAGTTTGGTGATCATCCAAAAGTTTTTGGAAATCTTGTTTCTCTTGAAAGATGAGATCCTGTAGAGCACTGTCATGTTCTCTAATAACCTTCTGATGAGTTTGCATGTGTTTACTCAATTTCTTTGGAGTTGATTTGTCAATAATCTTATTTTGGTCCTTCAGCTCTGACTCTTTTAATTTCAATTGTTGTTTCTGATGATCTTTAAACTCTTTCTGTTGTTGTTTTTGTTGATCTAATACTTTAGTTCTTTGATTTCTCAAATCGGATTGATTCTTTTTCAACAATTGTTCACGATCAGTTTTTTGTTGTCTAGAAAGATTATCTCTCTCAACCTTGTGTTGTTTGTTATATTTATCCTCTTTGGAGAGATTTTGTTTTTGTTGTTGAGAAGCTCTTTGACTATTTTGTTTACTAATCTCCTCTTTTTCTTTTTGTTGTTGTTTGTAGAGTGATTCTTCTTCTTTTCTCTGTTTTTGTTGTTGTTTTTTTATAGCTTTCAATTGAATCTTCATTAGAGCACCATTTACCACTTTTTTATTAGCTTCATTTCTTTTTTCTAATGTCTTTCTAATAGTTACTGGTCTACCTGCTTTTCTATTATTTCTTACATCTGGTGATCTATCATCTACTGCTCCTGTTCCATTGGTAGTAGCTGTTGCAGTAGAAGAAGTAGTTTTAGATGTTGTTTTTACATTATTATTATTATTATTATTATTACTATTATTATTTGTATTAGTTGTTGGTACAGGTGTAGTTTGTGGTTGTTGTTTTGGATCTAATGCTAAAACAGGTGGTATTTTATCTTTAAGATCTTGACCAGAAGATTCTTTACGAAGTGAATTTGGATCAGGTGTTCCTTGATTGGAGATGGATAATGTTGATTTTCTATTTTGAGGAGCAGGTGATGATGGTGGAGAGTTATTATTCAATTGTAAGTTTGAGCCAGATTTCTTATTGATACTGTCTTTACCAACAAAGGAAGCATGTGAAACATCAAGTTTACTACCAGAAGGTTTATCATTAGATTCCTTTTCATCAGAACTATCATCAACTAATTCATCTTCAGTTTCCTCTGGCATATCATTTTCAGATTCTCTCAATCTCTTGTACTTGTTAATGAGTTCAACCATTACAGAACGATCTCTACAGTTACTAACAAATGGATGTTTGAGTAGTTCAGTTGCGGTCTTTCTATTATTTGGATCCTTATTTAGACAACTATTAATAAAAGATACAAATTCTTTTGAATAACTATCTTGATTTTTAAGTTTTGGTGGATCTCTATAAGGTATCTGAAAGAGTACTTTCATTGGGTGAATTTCAGATAATGGAGGTTCTGCTTCTGCCAATTCAATTAATGTAATACCTAATGACCATATATCTGCTTTTGTATCATATGGCACAGGATTACTTCTATTCTCTATTACTTCCTATAATTTTTTTAATATTTATTATTAATACAATTGTTATTAGAAAGTATTGTAGAAAGAAAAATTACATACAGGTGCCATCCAATATGGAGTACCAATAAAAGTATTTCGTTTTGATTGTTTATCTAAAAGACCACTGACACCAAAATCAGCCAATTTTACATCACCCTGATCGGTAAGTAATATATTTGCACCTTTTAAATCTCTATGAATAACATGATTATTATGTAAATATTCTAAACCTTTTAATGTTTCACGACAAACATATGCTATTTGTGCCTCATTTAAAGGTACACCTAATTCCTGATATATTTCTGTAATTGATCCTCCTCCGCAACATTCCATTGCAATCTAGAATGAAGTGTTAACATTGCATCACTATTATAGCAAATATAAAAATATATATACATACAAATAATTCGTCACCTTTTACCCAACTTCCATAGTATTTAACAATTGCATTATGATTACAACGATTTAAAATATCAATTTCTACCACTAGATCTTCAAATGTTTCATCTTCATCCAATGCAATAATTTTGACTGCCATAATATTACCAGTTGGTAAATGTTTTCCTTTATATACTGTACCAAATGAACCTTCTGCAATCTCTTCAATCAGTTCAAAAAGTTCAACTGGATCCTCTTTACTTACAAATGGTTCTAATGCTGCTATTCCTGCCATTCTCTTTTTCTCTATTGTTCTATTATTACTATTGAGTTGTTGTCTATATACACTCTTGTATAGGATGTTTAATTTATAAATAAAAAAAAATACAATATCACTGCTTTCTTTTGTAACCCTATTTTGTTGTTGTTGTTGTTGTTGTGCTCTACCAAAATGGAATGAAAAAAAAAAAACTATAGAATATATAAAATAATACTACAATGTATAAATTGAGGTTTTATACAATACAATAAAGAAAATACTAATGCAAAAGAGAGCTAGCTAATAATCTTCTCCTACAAGTGATATTTTTAAATACTACAGATAAAAATTTGCGTCAAGTGCTAGTCAAAAAATTAAATAAAAAAAAAAAGTTTTTTTGACTGATTCAGTTTGATTGTTTTCCTAACTATAAATTAAATAGCTGATATTATAGAATATGTTAGTTTTTTTTTTCCAATATGATATCATAAAAATGATAATGTTCAAAAAAAAAAAATTCAACAACAAATGCAAGTGTCCCTGAAGAATGATTTATAACTTGTCTTTGATACCATACAGATTTTGCGTTTTGGTAAGATTGGATGGGATAGATTATTTTTTTTTTTTTTATCAATATTTAATTTCCTCAATGTAATGATATTATTTATAATTCTTGTCTTGTATAAATATGGTCTTTGAAGAATGAATAGAGAAATATCAAATATTTGTCTATAGAAAAAGTAATATGACTGAAATGATTTGCTTGATTAGTGAGGGAGGATAATAGAGGTAGAATAAACTCTAAAGATTGTAATGTTTGTTTTTTTTTTTTTATTTTTTTCAAATAACAATATATTTTTATAATTACTTTTATGTAATAACAAATCACAGTGTGTTAAGTGGGTTATAATATTAGTGTTTTTGGTGGTGTAATGTAATAAAAAGGTAATATTTTAATTTTTTTTTTTTCATCAAATCGATAAAAACAAATCTTTGATCTGTTATTAGAACAACTTTGTGGATCTAAACCTTTCATCGTTTTTCTCAAGGCATGAAATTGATGATGACAACACAACAGAATTTTATATAAAATTATAAATTATAAAATTTACATCAAATATCTATCTCTTTTTTTTATTCTTTGGTTTTTTCAAAGAAGTGGAAGCTTTCAATTCCAGTGGATCTTCTGAAATCAAGTTGAATGAATCCTCTAGTTTATCAATTTCCAATCTAATCTTATTAATTTGTTCTTGTAATTTATCAACTAATTTAGAATTTGTTTCCTGCTGTTCACTTTTCAATTGAAGTTTAAGTGTTTGTTTTCTTTCTTGTTGCTCCCGAATTTGTTGTAAAATATGATACTTTTTTCTTTTTTCTTTGTTTCTTGAATATTCTTTAATAATTTGATCGGCAATGATTAAAGAAGCTGCAAAACAAAATAATAATAGTATCCAACTTAGTAAACCAATAGATCCTTCAAATGCTAATGATATTAAACCAAGTATAGTCATTAATAGAGCTGACATTATTTGATTAGATAATGGTATCTCATTATTAATTTCTAATAGACGTTTAAAATATTCTTTTTTGAATTCAGCATTTTTCATATTATGTTTAAAATCAAAAGCTTTCAATTTTATCTCTTTTTTATTTGTAATATTACTATTATTATTATTATTATTATTATTATTATTATTATTATTATTATTATTATTATTATTATTATTATTATTATTATTATTATTATTATTAATGGTATTACGATTGGTATTATTAGTGCTTTTACTGTTATTACTTGATTTGATTTTATTTAACTGATTGACATTTACAGTTTGTTTGCCTTTTTGTTTGTTTTGGTTAGTAGTATTGGTAGTAGTAGTAGTGGTGGTAGTAGAATTGTAATTATCATCAACTACATCATCATTTAATAATTGATATCTATTGTTCACCAATACCATTTCTAAGAAATTGAAGTAACACAAAAAATTTTAAAAAAATTTAATATTTGAAATTTGGTTTAACACGTTATCTTTATACATTTTAACTTATCGAATGACCATATAATATAGAGTTACACATACATTTATATACACATCTATAGAATATTTAATGGAGGATCATAAAAAATATTTTGATTCCAATAATAATACATATTTGGGATTACACTATTTTCAGAAAGATGAATTCGAATTGAAAAGAAACCAACAGAATGGTGATACAGATGCCTCATTGCGCTGTATTAATAAACAATTGGCACATTTATATAGTCTACAATATCATATAGAACAGGAACTAAATAATAATAGAAATACAATGACAAAAGACAGACAAGAAATATTGATGTCCGATCATAGACAGTTACACCATTTGATTTTATTACAGAGTAAAGAGTTTCAAAAGTTACTTTCGATCTCAATGGCCAATATACAACTACCTTCAATGTCACCTTCATCCTATACATGCACAGAACAAAATATGAACGATTTATTAATTGAATTTGAAAGTATATTACCATCAATGAAACCGAAATCAACCACCACCACCACTCTAATTTCACCTGAAATAACAATCAATAATTTTAAAGAACATTATAATTCAACCAATGTAATAAATTTCAACTATTTACGTGGTCAAAAAGCTCAACAAGAACAACAAGCAATTTTACAACAACAACAACAACAACAACAACAACAACAACAACAACAACAACAACAACAACAACAACAACAACAACAACAACAACAGCAGCAGAACTATAAAACTACAGCATCAGCAACACCTATAGCAACACCACAAAGAGTTGAAGTAGTAAATTGTGATAGTATGGATGTAGATAGTAATAATACTGCTGGTGATTTTAAATCTGCAAAAGTACAATTGATAGAAAATGAAAAGAAATCAAATCAAAATCAAAGTAGTTATAATTCAACATTTAAAAGGAGTGGTTTAACTTCCACATCTACTAGTAATAAAACAACTAATGCACCAACACCAACTACAAGCAAAACTCAAACACTTGGTAAAAGAAAAGGTTTTGTAACACCATATCGAGATCTACAAGAGGATGAAGAAGAGGATGCCTCTGGAAATAAAAAAGGTAATTTTAGTTCTTCACCACCAAATAAATCTGTATATAGTAAAACAACAACAACAACAACAACAACAACCAGTAAACCTTCAAATCAAAAAGTAACCAACACTACCACTAACAATAATAATAATAATAATAATAGTAATAATGGTAAAAAAGATGATGAAACTAATCCAAATGGTATAACACATATAAATGGAGTACCATTAGATGATGATAGATTAAAGAATTTAGATCCAACACTTTTAGAGAGAATTACGAATGAGATTTTAGATAATAAACAAAAGATTACTTGGGATGATATTGCTGGTCTACACGAGATTAAAGAGCAAATTCAAGAGATTATAACCTATCCTCTACTGAGACCTGATATATTCTTTGGTCTCCGAGATCCACCAAAAGGATTACTACTATTTGGACCACCAGGTACTGGTAAAACAATGATTGGTAGAGCTATTGCAAATGAGGTAAATGCTACCTTCTTTAGTATTAGTGCTAGTTCACTCACTAGTAAATGGATTGGTGAAGGTGAAAAGATGGTAAGAGCTCTCTTTGCTGTTGCAAAATGTTATTCACCTTCTGTAATATTCATTGATGAAATTGATAGTTTACTATCTCAGAGAACACGTGATGAAAATGATGCCTCACGTAGGATAAAAACTGAATTTTTAGTTCAGGTTGAAGGTGTCGGTGGAAAGACTGCTGATGCTGGTAAATTATTACTCATTGGTGCTACTAATAAACCAGAGGAATTAGATGAAGCTGCTAGAAGAAGACTTGAAAGAAGACTCTATGTACCTCTACCTGATTTGGAATCTAGAGCAGCTCTATTTCGTAATCTATTAGCACAGGCATCTCATAACATTTCAAGCGAGGAGATTAATATCATTGCACAAGATACTGGTGGATACAGTGGTGCTGATATCAAAAATCTCTGTTCCTATGCTGCCTATGAACCAATCAGAGAACTAAAATCAAATATTAAAAATGTCTCTGCTGATCAGGTGAGGGGTCTCAATCTTAATGATTTTAAAAACTCAATAAGAAAAATTAAACCATCAGTAGATCCAAGCGAATTGAAATCTTACGAAGATTGGAAATTGAAATTTGGAATGTAATCGCAAAAATCTTATCAAAATAAATTTCAAAAAAAAATTAAATAAAAATGTTTGTTTTTTTTTTTTTTTTTTAATTTTTGACAGTTCACATTTGCTTAGGTTATCTGTATATTTATTAAAATGGCAATGAGTAGACGTAAGGTTTCTTACTTTTATGATTGTAGGTATTGTTAAAATGCATAGTAATTAAATACAGATTATTAACTGGATACAAATACAATATTAGATGATGTCGGAAACCATCATTATGGACAAGGACATCCTATGAAACCACATCGTATGAGAATGACACATAATCTCATATTAAATTATGAAATATATAAAAAGATGCAAATATTCGTATGTAGGAAACAATAGAGATGTAGATTAGATTTAGATATAGCAAACATCCAGGATTTAGATTATTAATACACCTCCCACTTTAGAAACCAAGAAAAGCAAATGATTTAGAACTCACTAATTTCCATTCAGATGATTATATTAATTTTTTAAAAACAGTTACACCAGACAATATGCACGATTACTCGAAACAGTTAATTAAATGTAAGTGATCTTTGGTTTTTTTTTTTTTTTTTGTTTTTTCAAAAATTGATAAAAATAGAATTGGCAATCTAAGATTTAAAAATGATACTTTACCGTGCTATATCTAGTTAATGTAAGAGAGGATTGCCCAGTATTTGATGGAATGTATAATTTTTGTCAAATTTCATCAGGTGGATCTATAGGATGTGCAGTAAAAGTCAATTCAGGGGAAGCAGATATTGCCATTAATTGGGCTGGTGGTTTACATCATGCAAAGAAATCTGAAGCTTCTGGTTTTTGTTATACAAATGATATTGTATTAGCAATTTTAGAATTATTAAAGTATGATTTTTTTACACACAATATATTATTTTTAGTATACTAATCTATATAAATATAGACATCATCAAAGAGTTTTGTATATTGATATTGATATTCACCATGGTGATGGTGTTGAAGAAGCATTTTATACAACAGATAGAGTAATGACAGTTTCATTTCACAAGTATGGTGATTTTTTCCCAGGAACAGGTGATGTTAAAGATATAGGTGCTGGAAAAGGAAAATATTACTCTTTAAATTTCCCATTAAAAGATGGTATTGATGATGAGAGTTATCAGAGTATATTTAAACCAATCATTCAGAATGTAATGGATTTCTACAGACCTGGTGCTGTTGTAATTCAATGTGGTGCTGATTCCCTGACTGGTGATCGTTTAGGTAGCTTTAATCTCACCCTGAGAGGTCATGCTCAATGTGTAGAATTTTTAAAATCATTTAATGTACCTTTGGTTGTTTTGGGTGGTGGTGGATATACTATTAAAAATGTTGCAAGATGTTGGACTTATGAAACCTCAATTCTTGTTGATTCAGAGCTAAAAGATGAACTACCTTACAATGATTATTTAGAATATTATGGTCCTGATTATCGTCTACATTTGACTCCAAATAATATGGAAAATCAAAATTCAAAAGATTATTTGGAAAAATTAAAGTATGTATTATCTGAATTTTCAACAGCCAAACCTAAACATAAATATTCATTCTTTTTATTATTATAATAATAGAATTCAATTATTAGAAAATCTTAGACATATTAGTCAGCATGCACCATCTGCCCAAATGTCTGAGATTCCACCTGATACCTTTAATTATTCTGATGACGATGATGATGATCATGATCCAGATGTAAGAGTATCCGAATCTGATAGAGATAAAAAGATTGCACATAATGCTGAATTATCAGATTCTGATGATGAAGATGGTAGAAGAAATGAAATGAATGGTTCACTACTTGATGGCCCTAGCCAACCAAGAAGAAGAAGTCAAGTACCAATTACTGCCTATGATAAAGAAAGACCATCTTCATTTGATTTCAAAAGAAATAATAATAATAATAATAATAATAATGATGATGATGATGATGTTGAAATGGAAGAGGCTTAACCTTTCTTTAAATAAAATTGTTTATATTAAATTATGAATACAAAAAACTCCTCTTTTTATTGAAATTACCAAAATGGTTATTATTGAAATTTCATCACCCAGCTTCCAAAACCTTAAAGTAATTTAAAAAATTAATTCTATTTAAAAACACTTTAATAATTTTATCAAATCACTTCTCAAAGTTCGCTTTGATTAAGTGTAGTATCTGTTCTAGAAAGTTTAATAGCTTTCTGTTACCTCATGTAGTGTAACAAAGTATTAGATAATTTATTTTCAGAGGTATGATTGACATTGAGAATATTGACTTGTCATATTCGTCATTCACTTGGTATTTGCTCTGTATTGCACCAATATCAGAGATTAAAAAGTTCCCCTCTCCGCTATAAAAATAAAGAAATTTATGTTTTGTAATTTTTTTTTTAAGAGTAATTTTTTTTGTTTTTAAACATCAAGAAAACACTGTTCACAATGAGTTCTTCAAAGAGCAAATTAAATTCTCCAAATGACAAAAATCAGAATCTAGTTGAAAATCTAGTTAAAACAGAAAGAGATTTTAAAAGATCATTTATATTTAGTGTGATTGGAGGACTATTTGCCTCATTAGCATCAGTTTTTGGTAAAATTGTTGTTGATGCAACATTTCTTTCCAATTTCTTCTCACAAGATACAACACAATGGCTATTGAGAGCAATTAGCATATCAGGTATATTTATTAGCACTACTCTACAATGGAGATATGCTGCAAAAGGGATGGATTTAGCATATTCAACATTAACTTCAACAGTTATCACAACTGCATCCAACTTTTTCTTTACGGTATAGTATAAGTACACTACTGTATAAATAGTCATTATTGCCCAAATTTATTAATGATTATTATTATTATTATTATATTATTATTATTATTCAACTTTAGGCATTTTTTGGATGGTTATTTTTTAAGGAAACATTTACATATACATGGTGGGTTGGTGCATCGTTTATTACTGCTGGTTTACTGCTTATGAATTCCGATAATGTTGAATTACCTCCAAAATCAAAATCCACCCACAGTAAAAAGAATAAATAGTCTCAAAAACAAATTATAAATGCTAACTTTGGTAGGTATATATATATATATATATTCTAAATTGTTGATAATTTAATGATAATTTTATTTTTAACACTTTATTTATTAGAATTTTAATTTAATATTCAAATTGGTCATATGTACTTTAATCCATATACTCTTTTGAGCTACAAAATAACAATAATTGATATTCCACAATACTACAATGAACCCAATTGAGATTTTGCCAACCCTTTTGTGATATCTGAAAATTTTTATCCCATTTTTTTTTCACTCTCCGTTTTGAATCATCCAATAGATAACTATGAAAAGAGAGGAAAAGGAAAGCCGTGATAACAAAAAATTAAAAATATATCATCACAATATAATAGAAGAGAAAGTAATTACACTGCTGCCATTATATCTGTGCAAAGAGATTTTAAAATTGAAATTCAACAAACTGAGTGAATACAATGAAGAGATAATAATAGATGACCAAGAAGAAGAATTATCAACTATCACAATTCAATTTTCATTGGTTTGTTGTAATTGGTTTAGAATTTGTAGAGATATTGTTCTATCAAGAGTACTAAAACTTGAACATTTATTTACAAGTAGCTTTATTCGTAAAAGTCATCGATGGAACCTCTCTTTTGACCTCACTATTACTAACCCATATAGGTTGGTATCACACTTTCACCACATCCAACACCTAAAAGTCAGACTTGGGGATCTCAAAATGTTTGTCTCTGCATTCAAACAATATAGAGAACATTGTAACAACAATAATGATGCTGGAAAACTGTCGTTAGAGACCATAACAATATATTGTGTATCGGATCCCTATATCAACTGGTTTCTGGTTAGATATGTTAATGAACTGCAAATTCCAAGTATCAAGTATAATTTCAAATTTCATTTGGACGAAAATGACATTGAATCATGGAATGATGATGATGATGAATATGATAATGACTCTGGGATGAATAGAGAGGATGCAATGACTGAAAAAAATTTTGAAACTAATTACTTGGAAGTGACTTCTGATATAAGAACAGAGTTTCCACCAACACACTACAGCGACTTTACTGATGCCATCCTATTCCTCGATCCATTGGAACTCGCTATAAAGTCACTAGGGGAATCTGATTCAAAGAATGAATATTTTGATATTTGTCATAGTATATCAATACATAATCAACGATATCAGTCTGTAAGGATATTCAATCAACCAATACCACTGATGGCTCTTTATAGGCTACTTCAAGCGCCTAATCTTCACACTCTGGATATAACACTGCAATTTCACCAACCATTTTCATTCTACAAGAGCTATGATAGATATAATGGTAACTCACCTCACAGAAGATCCAGAAACACATTAGTAAATAATATTAATATTGACAATATAAAACATTCTCATGAGAAGAATCTGTGTCCGGAAAATGATGATATAAAAGAACACTGGACTTTCCCAACAGAGTTCTATGATGCATTAGAAAAAGATTACAAAGAAGATAGATATCTGTTTTGTAATTTCTATTTACATTCTAATTGTAAAGCAACTGTACCACCTCACGAGTATTCTCATGACTTGTGGAACAAGTGTAAAGAGTTGTTGAAGAATCACAAGACTCTGACTGCTCTATCGATATCACATGTTGACACATGGTGTTCTTGTAAAAAAGAACCACCTCAACAGTTTATCATTGATTTTGCAGAGTTGATCAAGTCTAGTAAATCACTTAAATCTTTGAATTTGGATATTGACTTTGTCACTGCAGAAACTGTTGAGCAGATGATAGAAAACAATCCAACACTTAATCTTTCTTTCTTCCAAAACATGTCAAGTAAATTTTGCATAAGGGATACTATTTACTATCACCAAAGTCCACGAATCACACTCAAAAAATAAATAATAAAATCATACAAAACTAAACTTTCAAAACACAAGTTGTACCCTTGACGCATTAAATGGTATCTCTATCTAAACAAGAGATGTTAATTCACTATTTATTTGAATAAATAATATATATCTGTCAATGTTAGATGTTGTATCTATTATTGTTATTGACAATAACATTGTATCAAGCTTTGAGTGATTTGAAAAATAGTTTTAAGAGGAGTTAATTGTTAATCAAAATACATTTTATAGAAATGTAATTTTTTCACACAAAAGATTTTATAAGGATTTATATTGCACAAAAATTTCATTTTCAATACAAATAACTATAAAGATCATTGTGGTCTGTGAGGAAATTAAATTTTGTAACTTTTTTGGCTTTTTTGCATTTTTTTCACTAACTTTTTTCAGTTTAATCTGTTGAATTGTAATTTCATGAAATGATTAGTTTTTTTACTAAAACTCCAAAATCATTATCTGTTCTAAAAAATAATCATAATAATTTGATTTTTTTAAAATGTAGGAAATTTTCAAGTACTAGTAATAATAATACAAACAATAATAATACAGTAGAGAAAATTTCAAATATTAAAGCATATATAAATTTTCAAAAAATTAAAGAAAATGCAAAAGAGATACAAGAGAATGCACAAAAGAGAAAATCTAATGTTGACATCCAATCGATAGTATCATTATATGAAAAATATAGAGGTGTTAAATATGATTTAGATCAAATGAGACAAAATAGAAATATAGTAGCAAATAAAATGAAAAGTGTAAAAGATCAACAAGAGAGGTTAAAACTAATTGAAGAGGGAAAAGAATGGAAAGAAAAGGTTTCTGATGCTGAAATTCAACATTTTACACTACAACAAGAGTTACAAAATGAGGCATTAAAGATACCGAATGATACACATCCACAGGCACCTGTTGGACCAGAATCTAATGCTAGAGTTATAGAAATGGTTGGTGAGAAACCTCATTTTGATTTTAAAATTAAAGATCATTTGGAGATTGGTGAACAATTGGGTTTGATAAAATCTGCAAATCAGATATCTGGTGCAAAGTATTATTATTTTACTAGAGAAGCTGCAATGTTGGAAATGGCACTTTCCTATTGGGCATACTCAAAAATGACCTATAAATATGGATTTACACCCATAGTTACACCAGATCTCATTCATCCATCTTATGCTGAGGCATGTGGTTTTCAACCTAGAAGTGATGCATCACAAATGTTTTGGATTAAAAATGAGGATCTATGTCTGACAGCAACCTCTGAAATACCATTGGCAGCACTCTATGCCAATAATAACTCAATTATTCATCTTGAAGATCTGCCTATAAAGATGGTTGGATACTCACATTGTTTTAGATCTGAAACTGGCGGTGGTCAATATAATAAGGGTATTTATAGAGTACATCAATTCTCAAAAGTAGAAATGTTTGTAATCTCTAAACCATCTCTAGAGACTTCTAATGATATCCTAAATGAGTTACTGCAAATTCAAATTGAAATCTTTAAAGAATTAGGTTTACATTTTAGAGTATTGGATATGCCAACTGAGGATCTAGGTGCACCTGCATACAGAAAATATGATATTGAAGTTTGGATACCTTCTAGACAAGACTATGGTGAGATATCTTCGGCATCCAATTGTACTGACTATCAATCAAAGAGGTTAAATATGAAAATTCAAGATTTTCAAGCTGAAAATAGTGAAACACTCTTTGTTCACACTTTAAATGCTACTGCTTGTGCTATACCAAGACTTATTTTGGCAATACTGGAAAATAATCAACAACCTGATGGTTCTATTATCATTCCACCTGTGCTTAGACCTCTAATGAATAATCAAGAGAGAATAATTCCCCCTCAATCACAACAATAAATATTAAGTGGATGCACTACAAAAAAATCTTTTGTCAACGAAATTTTCAATTGAAAATTTTCTGTGTTCCAAAAATATCTGCAATTTTTTTTTTAAAAGTTTAAGTTTTTTTATATATTTTTTTACTGTTAGGATTAAGTGTACAATTGTATTTTAAATTTCAATACCATCTAATCATATAAAGTTAAAATTTTATTAAAAATGAAAAATAGTTATCAACAAACATGGCTATCTAACATTTTTAAGATATTTATTATTTTATTTTTATCTGGTGGTAAGTTTTTTTTTAAATGCACTAGTCGTGTGGGGTATAAAATGTTTTGATGCTAACAAGTGAAAAAAAATAACATTTTTTTAGTTTATGGAGAATTACCAGAAGAATATGTAGATATGAATTATACCATTAAAACTATAACATTAGTGGGTACACAGATTACAGTTGCAAGTGCAAGTGTCTATTTCAATCAACCACTTTACATATTGGAATCCAAAGCATGTCCTAGCTTTGAATGTCCAGCATATAACTACACATGTCCACCATGTGATTTCACACATGGTAATCCATTAGGCTGTGGTAACAGACCCAGTGGATGTCCACCATGTCAATTTGATGATGATGAATTTTATGTTCATCAACCATGTAACCCACAATATTGGAAATGGGAGGATATTCAGTTAAATACACCATTGAGAAGAACTATACCAGGTAACACTGTTACTAGTAATTTCTTACAATTTAGATACTATCCAACACCGGATTGTATTGGATATCGTATTTCTGCAAAATATTATAAAGGTACATGTAGTCTCTCTGCTGATTTTAGAAACTTCCATCCAGTGGCAAAAGGTGGTGCAAAAGCAATTTTATCTGAACAGATTGATCCAAATATGATACTTTGTCCTAGTAGTTATATGTTAACTGTTGTTGATTATCAAGATGTATACTATAAATCCTATCCATACGACACTCTTTTTATAGCTGTAAAAAATGATGGTGTAATTGATATGGAATTTGAAATCTTACTAGAACCAATTCCAGTTGAGGAACCACCTGTAACACCAGTAACCTGCCAAGAAGCACATCCAGATTTTCAATGTGTAAATGACAATGAATTGGTATATAATCTAACAGAATATGCAATTAACACTTTTCTTAAATTTTCATTCACTATTGATCAATGTAGTAATATAACTTGGATAACAAGTTTCTTACAAAATGATATTGATCTATATATTAGTGAAACTCCTGATGTATCTCCAACCAATTTTGATTGGTCATCAACTTATTCTTGTATGTAAATTTTAATTTGAATTCCTCTTTTAAAAAACCATATAATTAATATAATATTTTTTATTATTTATTTATTTTTTATTTAGTTGATGAATTAATAACAATACAAGGATGTCCAGATGCAGGATCTACTAGTAAGACATATTATTTTGGTATATATATGTTTTATACTAGTAATTATCAATTTTGGGTAACAACTAAAGCAATTAATACACTAAGAGATATTTCAACACCACCTATTCTCAGTGGACAATACGCACTATTTGATACTTCCTATATAAGGAACGAACAACTAAATAAGACTGAACGTTGTGATAACTATGATAGAAATTGTCTAATTTACTTCCCATTATATCCAAGAGTCTCAGTAAATTCATTATGGCCAACACCTGGTATCTACTATGTTGAAGGTTTTCAAAGTCCAAGATTTTTAAACACCTATGTTACCACTGAAGAGACTCCTGCCCAAAATGTCTATCAATTTGGTATCATTCTGTCATTGTTGGTTGATAGTGTACGTTATAATTATATCAATCCAGAAGATCTTCCTGGATTTAAAGTACACTTCCTCAATCGATTGTTTACTGCTAGTGCTAAACCAATTAGTGGTGAGATTCCCCTAGTTAATTCTGTACAATCAGAGTGTTCCTATGATAGTTTCCTAGAGGTAGAAAAGGAATTAAATCATATTATTGAAGGTCTAGATCAAGTTGATTACACACTAATCAATGGTAAACGTTATAGTTTAGATTTGTTAACCTATGATGATAGATATTATGCATGTAAAGCAATGGCTGAATCATTCTTAGAGCTAGATACATCACACGAACTAAGTAATACCACAATGTGTTTTGAAACTGAAAACCTCACAATATACTATTCAGATCCATGTTGCAGTAGATTTGCAAGTTTTGATAAATGTTGTAGATCCAGAGTTATTGATGCACCAGTAACCACATTACTCTCTATAAATGAGGATGCTGTTGACGAAAATTGTGCATTCCCAAGTTGTACCATTTCAGTACTCAATGATTTTGCTCAGTCTATCATTGGTTCACAATTAGATCCCTGTAGAGTTACCTCTGAAGATGAAAACTATCTAAAACAGAACATGTATGATACATTTAGAGATTGTAAAGAAACTCTAATTGTTGATACTCCATGTCAAAATGACCAACAATGTCAACTTTATTATAATGACACTGGTGCATTTTGTAATCACAGATCAGGACTATGTTATGCTCCAAGAGCTGCTGCTGAGAAACTATATATACTCTGTATTCTAGATAATATCTATCCATCACTGAAACATGAAGTATTTACCAAATATCAAATACCAGTAACCAGTGCAAATTTGGAGATTATTGACCAATTTCATCAAATCTACTTGGAAAATGATTGTTTCACACCATATAACATTGATTCAAATATCAGAAAGATTTTTCACTATCATTTTGATGCTAGTATTTTACAATTTTGTTTCCCAATGGTTAGTGGTTTGGATAAATCAACACCTTCAGAAGTCTATGATTCATGCTATCAAGGTGTTTATACTGCTGTATGGGTGGATGACCAATACTCTCAAGGTGTTTGTTTACAATTTATCAGATGTGGTTGGATGGGTGAAACTGGTAATACTGGACACTATAACGAAGCTGATCTCATTGATGCCTGTTTAGAAATACCAACTGCTCAAGCTACCGCTGGTCATTATTGTGGTGATTGCTCTGATCCTTTCCTTTCATGTTTCTCTGATTTGACCCTAACAACAGAGGAAACATGTACTGAAAAGTTTGCATGTTATAATCCAATTGCAGATGATTACACCTATAGCTATCAATTACCTACTGCCTCTACAGTAGAGGAATGTACTGAACAATATGGTTCTTGTAATACAACTTGTGGATATTCATGTGGAGGTTATGGTTGTAGGCTATCAAATGCCTCACCAACTGGATCATGTCCAGATGTTTTAGGTTATCAGGGTTATCTAACTGTTGATCCTGCAAATAATCAAGATTATTGTACCTATTACTATATGGAAAGTTCACAATGTGCAAGCGTCTCTGGACAATACCTTGATTGCTCTTCATTTGATGTAGAAACATGCACCATCTGTAATAGATCACCAGAGTTGGGTTGTGGCAATTTTGGATTATTATGCTTCCAACAACCTTTACCATGTACCAACAAACAAGATTGTGAAAATAGTGGTAAATGCAGTGATGAAATTTACTTTAGTAAACAATTTTTAAATTATCCAGCCTATCAACCAAAATGTGTGTTCCCTCGTGATTATGACATCAGTTACAATGCTACACAACCATCATGCAAGTTGGAAATGAGTCAAGATTCTCCATTTGGTTGCTTTTTATTTACTAATGTCTCTTTAGTTGAACAAAGTGCCTGTGAAGCTGCTGGTGGATTTTGGTGGACACAAGCAGTTACACAAGCTGAATGTAATGCCTATGAACCAGTTTGTCTTGGATTTGAACAAAGTGAAGCTGCTTATTTCCTTCCATTTACAAAGAGATTTAATAACAAAACAGAGGACGATTGTGCATGTGCTAATCAACAATGGGTTAAACCATTCGAATGGTCACCAGGTGTATGGCAACCTGCCAATGCAGTACCTCTAAAATGGATTCCAATTAATGCAACTCAACCCTATGACCACATTACAGAATATGGTAATGCATTGTACTTTGAAAAACTATTTAATGAATTTAATGTTGCCAACTTTAAGAGAACTACTCTATTGTATAAATCCGAGATTCTATGTCGTATCTCTAGTGTTAAGAACAGTTTACAAAGTCTCAGTTGCTCATGTTCTACCGATGGTAGTTCAGAGTGTTTTGATACACTGAATCCACCAATCATCTCAGTTATTAAACCATGCTATGCACCACCACAATCTTTCCCAGTACTTCCACATAATAACACATTATCATTCCCACTTGGATCCATTGACACTGGAGCATGTGTTAGTATCAGTGTAGGAGAGATCTCACTAAACTCTTTTCTCTCTAAAAAGATATTGGCATTGTCATCCAATTTTGTCAGCTATCAAGTAGCACCAGACTATTCCATCTACAACTCTGATCGTGCCATTATTGGTCGTGTACTTGAAGATGGTGTCATTTTAGAATTCTTTACCAACGGCACCAATAGTTTTGAAATTTGTCTAAGTAATCAATTGGAATTGGATCCTAAAAATTACCCACACTTAGACTTTGCTTTTGTTATCGACGAGAATGCAGGACATGTAGAACCATTGAATTGTTTGGTAACACATGAAACTGCACCCAACATCTACTGTTGTACAGTTTCAAAAATTGAACCAATCTCAAAATATCTACTCATTGAGAGAATTGAAAATTGGCAAGCTGAAGTCTACAAACCATTTTCACCAAGTTCTACAAGAATGCTTTATACATTGGCAGTATTCTATCTCATTCTATCCATCTATGGTCTAGGTAATCTTGGATTCTTTTTGTACTTAAAATTCTTTGCCACTGAGTCATTGAAATTTGTACATTTACTCTTTTTATTCCTTACCATGTTTTGTTTCATTCGTATGATCTATTTCTTTATATTACCACAGGGTAATATTATAGATCAAAGTGCCAATGTTGGTGAATATATTCTTGTAGTTCTACCAACATTCCTCTATTTTACCTCATTTACCATTGTAGTTGTCATTTGGTATACATTGACAACCAACTCATTTAGCTCCAATCTGTTCAAGAGAATGTATCGTTTGATCTTCTTGATCAATTTGGTATTGTACATTTTATTCATTGTCATTGTGTTGGTATTCAACTTTACCAAAGAAAAAACACCACCAACTTGTGGTGGTAGAATACTGGCTGAATACACTAATACCTCACCACAAAAAGTAGTGTCCATTCTCTATGCTGTCTTACAATCAGTTCTATCTTTGGCAATTGGTTTAGCCTTCATGTACTATGGAAAGAAAATCTACAACCGTCTCTCTGAGATTAAAACCAGATCTGATGCCTCTGATATTCAAAAGAAAAAAGTTTTGTACATTGGTGTCATTTGTTCCAGTGGTTTCATTTTACATTGTGTGTTTATTATTATATTAGTCTCTGCCAATCCATCTAATGTCATTTTTAGTTTTATTGGTTTAGTTGTCACTGAAATTATTCCAGTAGTCACCTTATTCTTTTTTAACAATCAATTCCCTTGGAATAAGGTCACTGAAAATGCTAAAAAGAAACTTTCTAATCTCTCCAATAGTTCAACTAGATCATCGGATTCAAATAGTATTCAATTATCAAGTAACATGGATACTTCAATGTCATCTTCAACCACTCGTCCTAGTAGCTCTAAAGCTTCAGCCTCACCACCAAGTGCTTACAGTAAAGAGCCAATAGTTTATTTGAACAATAATAACAGATAATCAATCTATATTTAATAAAGTATTGTAGTAATACCTCATATCATATAATATATAAATATTTTAAAAATTTCAATCAAGAATCATTTGTTTATTGTACTATTTATTTGGAACTCTCCAAGTATTCCCAAAATTCACTTTGATTGGGAATTTGATTTTTTAAATTATTTAGTAATTGATGTTTTTCTTCTGCACTTTGACTAAATCCTAGTTGATATATAAGTGTTATAAGATATCTATAACAATAGGATATTTGTTTATCATAATATGATGAATCTCTATCTTGAATAACCTTTTGTGTGAATACAAATTGTTCTGCGAGAAATTGTTCTTTATCTTTTATATCCAAAGTACAATAATATCTTGTCAATGTTCTTAGATAGTTCCATGGTGATTCATGTCCTGGATAAAATTCAATTAAATCTTGTATCATTTTAATTTCATTTCTTAATAAATCTATTGATTGTTCTTTTTGTGTTTGGTTATTATTATTATTATTATTATTTTGATTTTCATCATTTTGAATTAGAGTTGTAATTATTAAATATCTATGATGATAACCGCAATAGTCTGATATATTTCTATTTATCCAATCTTTTATAGTTTTTAAATCATCTAATAACTAATAAATCATAATGTGAGTCTGTAGTCTCATTTATGAGAATATTGAATACAATATACATACTATATCTCTTGGTTGATTTTTTAAAATATAAAATCTGTGAGTCCATGCATAATAATTCTTTGGATAGATTTCAGCTACTCTTTTACAAACTTTTAATTCATCTTGAATTGATAATGATGTTTGTTCTTCACTATTGCTACCCTTATTGTGGAAGGAATCTTTATAGTTTGTAAGTACCCATCTTCTATGTGTCCAAGCATCACCACTCTTGGGATGTTTAGTAAATATTAAATTTAATAATTTAATTTCTTTTAAATGCTCATTATATCCATTTAGAATTAATTGTTTTCTTTAAAGAATCATAGTTTTTCACAATAATTAGTGGTGGTTCAAAAATAGATTTCAGTGTTAAGATTTTATCTTTTGTTTTTCTCAAGAATGTGATTATTTTATGTGATTTATAAATATTAATTCTTACCTTATATTTAGAGCAGTTATATTTTCAGCATTAATAAATAATATTGTTCTAGTTAATAGATCCAATGATTTGTTTAATATCTGATCTGAGTGTGAAGATGTAAACTTTTTTCTTTCAATATTAAATTGATTGAAGCAATAAGAATACAGTTCAGTAATGCATGAAAATGAAATTCCAATCTTTGTGTTGTTTTCTGCTAAGATAAATGCTGAATTACTATCAAATGCTGAATTTCTACTACTTATCAAACCTAATTCATCTCTATATATTTGATTGTAAGCATTATGTTGAATTCAAATTGCGCAATAAGTTACAAAATTTTTTAACTGCCAATATTTACCTACATGTTGGGATTTTGTTCAAAAAGTTCATTTAATTGTTGGTGTAGTTCTTTCCCATTCATTATCTTCTATGATTTAATTAAAAAAAAAAAAATTTTTAATATAAATTCTAACTAACAAACTAGTATTGTCTTATAAAAAGTTTTGTTTATATTATCATCTTGAATTTTTATATAAAAAAAAATATCGATATTTCAGATATTATCTAAACCATTTGATTTTTTTTTTAAATTTTCCTTCTTTTTTTGCAACATCAATCATTCTGTAACATCATATTATTGTAATAATACATTATATATTTATATTTTTAATAATAATTGTAATTAAAATAAAATTAATTTTAAAATAATAATAATTTAACAACTTCCATCAGAACTTTTGATATTGGTATTCTTTATTAGAAAAAGTAAGACAATCTAGAAAGCCGTTATATTTTTTTTAAAATTTTTTCATAAACATCATTTTGGATTGAAAAAAAAGATTTGGAATGAAATAAGATTGTGAATTATCATTTTCATTTGATTTTGACACATACACAAAAGCGCTGTAAGTTATCATTATTATTTTTAGGTTTTTCATTCAAAATCTCCCCTTTGGTGGTGGGGTGGGGTGGGGTGGTTTTGAATGTGGGTGTCACAATTGTATATCTTTTTTTCATCAAAATCAAATGATCAGTAACAATTGATAATAATAATAATTTAGAAAGAAAAAAAAAACATACAATTATTATCATCATTTATATTATTGTCAATTTTTATATTTCTGGCAACAAACTATAGAAAAACCACATTTTCATCATTATCACAATAACAACATTTATTCTGTTATAATATTATTTTTAAATTCATTCCAATTTTGAAACTAATTTACAATTTTACCTGTTGTTGTACGATTTATTTGATCGTATAATTGGATTGTTATTTTTTTTTATAAATTAAAAAAAATAACATTCAATCACTTTTTGAAAAATAGGAATCAATATCAAACATCAATTGAAGCTATTAAGAAAATTCATTTCAATAAATAATTTCCATCAGAATAAAGTGACCAAAAATCAACCATTATCTAGGTCACTTCAGGAATTATCATTATCATCTTTTAGTAATAATACTCACCAACAACAACAACAACAACAATATTCAAATAACACAGCACAATCTATTTCACTAATATCAGAAACAATGGAATATAAAAGTGGAAATCTATATAAACTTGGAGGTGTTGGGATATTTAAATATAGAAAAAAATATTGGTTTGTCTTAACAAGAACACATTTACAATATTATAATTCTTCTGAAAAAGTATGTTTTAGAAAAACGAAAACTGTTATACTATTACTGACTGTTGTTTTTTTTTTTTCCCCAATATTGACCAAAATAGCTATCGAATCCAATTGAAAATTTACAATTAACAGATATAAAAGCTATAACTTTAATTCAAAAGGATGCAGGTCAATTTCAGAGTACAATCGGATTTCAATTAGAAGCAGCTGGAAATATAAAATTTGTACTACATGGTGAATCTATATCAATCATAGCAGATTGGGTTGTTAAAATTGATGGTTTAGTACACAGTGATGATTTATCAGAATCATTTTTAGATGAAGCAGATCGTAAACAGTTACTAAAGATACTCTATAAAAATAATATAAAAGGTGGAATTATAAAGACATCACTATCAGATGAGGAATGGAATTATTCAGCAATTGGTACATTGTCAACTGATAGTACTCTATCTGATGAGAAAATTGACTATCATTGGGATGGTGAATGGTTAAAATCTTCAACCTCTAATCAAACTTTAGGTTGGGGACGTTTTAATGGTGTTTATTTGGATTGGTATCAAAAAGATTCCGTAAAACCTGACATTAAATACTTTTGGGACGAGCCTGAAAAAGAATACACTACCACTCGTAAAGAATTTACTTTTAAATGGACAAGACATTTCCTTGCTAGCAAGTATTCAACTGGTGAGTGGATTGTCGAAGGTCATGTACCACAACCAGTTGTAATGTTCCTACAATTGATACAATACAAGAGAAACCCTCAATCTCAAAATAACCCATTTAATCTAATCAATGGCAGTAGTAGTGACATTACTAGTAGTGCTGGTGCTGGTTCACCTTCTAGTTCTATAGGTTCCCAAAATAATATTTTACACTCATCATCATCTCCAAACTCTTCACCACAATTATCCTCCTTACACCAACAACTTTCTATTCCTGCTGGAAAAGCTTCAACTATTAAAATTGCACCTTACACTAAAGGTAATGCAATGTTAAATGTTTCAAATATATTGTTTAGTCACCCAAATTCCTCTCCAGATAGTAATAATAGTACTCCACCATCTTCACTCCCTAACATTCAATCAAATACTACCCTACAAAATTTTTCTTCAGTTAATAATAATAATAATAATAATAATATTATTAATAACATTAATACGAATTCACTAGACTCATCAAGTTCTAGTTCATCTTCTAGCTCAGAGTTAATATCAAGATTTCATTCTAAAAAGACAATACAAAATATCGATAATTTAGATGAACACATTGATCACACCAAGAATCCACTACAATTCCAAGGTGATGATGAAGGAGATAAATCTACTATCGAAACAAATCAAAATTATATATCTATTACTAAATCTAAAAGTAAAAGTAATAATCAACTTATAACTTCAACTCAACCAAAAACGAGTACGAGTACAACTTCAACTTCAACTTCAACAAAAGTAAACTCTGTCTCTACCAAACAACAACAAAAGCCACAAGAAAATCCGCCTAATCTAAAAGAAATGAACCAATCATCTACATTGGATTTATTAAATGATACAATTAGGGAGTCTAATAAGATTCAAACTAGACTTTCCACCAAACTAGAGAAAATGCCATCTTTTCAAAGCAGTAAATATGGTGGTAGTATGAATAGTTTAGATAGTATTAATAGTGGAATTCATAGTAGTCCAAGTATAGACTCACTTTTGTATAATGGCAGACCAAGTAATGATGAACTAATTATAAAACCATCAACTGAAGATAATCCCATTATATATATAGATTCAAATACTATATCAACAACAACAACAACTACTGAACAGATAGATTCAAAAACATCATCATCATCATCATCACCATCACCAACTATAACACAAACAAGATCAAATTCATTAAATACTAGTAATCCAAATAATTTATCAAGTTCTATACCATTGGGATCAATCATTGGACCAACAGCATCAGTAACTAGTTTGACAGTTGATTCCATTAGCCAATCACCAAATGGTAAAACTCAGAAGAAACCATTGGCAAAATCAACTAGTTCAGATAAGGTTACTAATATAATTAACCAAATTGCTGCCACCAAAAAATCTAGACCTTCATTTTGCCTTTCATGTAGTTTACCCATCACTGGTCATGTAGTTGTAGCTCATGGTAATCACTTTCATCGTGAATGTTTTAAATGTTTCAAATGCTCTATTGAGTTGGGTACAAAAACATTTTATAGACAAGTCGATAACTTTGTAAACTCTGGTTTTAATTCTAATTCTACATCCACAACACCTCCTTTATTCAATACAAATAATAATAATATTAACAATAACAATTCTTGTAATAATTTTGTAACACTTTCAACTTCACCATCTTCTTCACCAAGAGGACTTCCACCACCTCACCCTTCAACTTTAAACCAACAGAAATCTAATAACAATTCACTTAAACACAGTAATAGTAATATGCCAAAATATCTTTGTGAACTATGTTTTGGCGATTTCTGTCCAGTTTGTCCAGGATGTAATAATAATGTAATGTATAGATGTGTAAATGCTATGGGTAAAAAGTGGCACCCTGATCATTTTGTTTGTAAAGAGTGTCAATTACCTTTAGTTGGTTCTTTATATTTTGAAAAAAATGGTTTTCCATATTGCCAACATGATTATATGAAATTATTCCCTGACTCCACAATAAAACCAATTCAAATTTAACTTCTTTTTTAATATTACTTTAGTTTTTTTGCCAGATATACCCACATTGATACTCTTATGTCTATGCTGTAGATAATGAAAAATAACAGATTTCCAGGAATAGAACGGTTATATATTTCATTGACGTGCCAAAGGTTATTGATTCTATCTAATATTACTTCTAGTTATAACAATGTTAATGAATCTAGAATATTTCTATTAGGTAGAGAAATTCCTTCACACATTACGGGAGCTGAATTTCTCACCTTTTGGTAGAATGTTATTAACAACTTTTTCTCTCAAATAAGTTGGGGTACTAATATTAATTATATTTCAAATCAACAACATAAACATGAAAAGTTAAAATTAGAATTAATTAAAGATTTAAATTTCATATTCTATGAGAAATCTATTTAAAATTCTCACCAACTCACTCAGTATACCAAAAGAATTAGGCACATTTAGAATTTTGAATAATCTATTTAGAACAGAGTCTGGAAAGAACTATTTATTCACCTCTTCTTCTGGGGCAAATAACAGTAGACATGGTAATTGAATGTATTCAATTTGCACTAAATACCAATGGAAAAGTTATACTACACAAATCAACATCAACACTTATTTTTAATATATCCTTTTATATTCACACAAATAGTGCAACAAAAAAGAAATTATTGTCTAATAAGTCTCTATCTTTGATTTCTACTATACAACATTTCCATCTACATATCAATCTCCACTTGATATTTATATTCAATAGACTATTAAACTCTTTACAACTGTTCATCTAAATAATTTTTGTCAGAATCTGAAAATTTTTATCCCTCTTATCCAATGATTTTTTTTAAATCTCCGTTTTGAATCATCCAATAGATAACTATGAAAAGAGAGGAAATGGAAAGCCGTGATAACAAAAAATTAAAAATATATCATCACAATATAATAGAAGAGAAAGTAATTACACTGCTGCCATTATATCTGTGCAAAGAGATTTTAAAATTGGAATTCAACAGACTGAGTGAATACAATGAAGAGATAATAATAGATGACCAAGAAGAAGAATTATCAACTATTACAATTCAATTTTCATTGGTTTGTTGGAATTGGTTTAGAATTTGTAGAGATATTGTTCTATCAAGAGTACTAAAACTTGAACATTTATTTACAAATAGCTTTATTTTTAAAAGTTATCGATGGAACCTCTCTTTTGACCTCACTATTACTAACCCATATAGGCTGGTATCACACTTTCACCACATCCAACACCTAAAAGTCAGACTTGGGGATCTCAAAATGTTTGTCTCTGCATTCAAACAATATAGAGAACATTGTAATAACAACAACAATAATGATGCTGGAAAACTGTCGTTAGAGACCATAACAATATATTGTGTATCGGATCCCTATATCAACTGGTTTCTGGTTAGATATGTTAATGAACTGCAGATTCCAGGTATCAAGTATAATTTCAAATTTCATTTGGACGAAAATGACATTGAATCATGGAGTGATGATGATGAATATGATAATGACTCTGGGAGGAATAGAGAGGATGCAATGACTGAAAAAAATTTTGAAACTAATTACTTGGAAGTGACTTCTGATGTAAGAACTCTGTGTCCACCAATACATTACAGCGACTTTACTGTTGCCATTCTATTCCTTGATCCATTGGAACTCGCTATAAAGTCACTGGGGGATTCTGATTCAAAGAATGAATATTTTGATATTTGTCATAGTATATCAATACATAATCAACGATATCAGTCTGTAAGGATATTCAATCAACCAATACCACTGATGGCTCTTTATAGGCTACTTCAAGCGCCTAATCTCCACACTCTGGATATAACACTGCAATTTCATCAACTATTTTCATTCTACAAGAGCTATGATAGATATAATGGTAAAGCACCTCCCAGAAGATCCAGATACACACCAGTAAATAATATTAATATTGACAATATAAAACATTCTCATGAGAAGAATCTGTGTCCGGAAAATGACGATATAAAAGAACACTGGACTTTCCCAACAGAGTTCTATGATGCATTAGAAAAAGATTACAAAGAAGATAGATATCTGTTTTGTAATTTCTATTTACATTCTAATTGTAAAGCAACTGTACCACCTCACGAGTATTCTCATGACTTGTGGAACAAGTGTAAAGAGTTGTTGAGGAATCACAAGACTCTGACTGCTCTATCGATATCACATGTTGACACATGGTGTTCTTGTAAAAAAGAACCACCTCAACAGTTTATCATTGATTTTGCAGAGTTGATCAAGTCTAGTAAATCACTTAAATCTTTGAATTTGGATATTGACTTTGTCACTGCAGAAACTGTTGAGCAGATGATAGAAAACAATCCAACACTTAATCTTTCTTTCGTCCAAGACATGTCAAGTAAATTTTGCATAAGGGATAGTAGATATTATCCACGAATCACTCAAAATATAAATAAATAATAAATACAATAGTATCATACAAAATTAAACTTAAAAATATTATTAGAACACAACTGGCGCATTAAATGGTATAAATAATATATATTAGATGTTGCATCTATTATTGAATATTGACAATAACATTGTATCAACCTTTGAGAGATTTGACAAATAGCTTTATGAGGAGTTAATTATTATTCTAAAACTTTTTATAGAAATGTAAGATACAATTTAGAAAATAAAAAACAAATAACGTAATAAATCTTTTAAATATCAGAATTCATCTTGGATCAAGTAATTAAAGAACAAAGTGTGATTGGTCCGGTTACTCCTGAAATTTATTTACCAATTCTTAATTAACTAAAGAAAGAAGGTATTGAAATGATTGAAACCTTGGAGAAGATTTAAAAATTTTAATTTCATTTTAAATAAACTATAAAAATATATTATAATTAATATATTGTGAGTTAGAATGTTTAAATAGAATTCTATAATTAACTCAATGAAATGTAACCCATTTAATTTTTTAAAATATCATATAATTTTTTTTTTTTGTTACTTTTTTATTGTGATATGGATATTTAAATATCGGTACGCACTGCCAATGTAATTACTCATCTGATTTGGTAATTCAACCTCTACCATAAGCATCTTATCTTTCTTTTCATTAGTTATCATACAATTACTCTTGAAAGTAACAATTGACTTAACATGAAATTTCTACACCACCTTTAATGGTGATGTCAATAGCGTTGATTGGTACTAGAATATAGAATATATTCATTAATATTGATTGATATTAAATAACAGCAACATTTCAATTTCAACACAACAACAGCAGATAACCACATAATGAATTAGAAGAAGAGAAATAAGAATTCAAGAATTATTAGTGACAGAAGTGAAGAAGTGTAGAAAAGAGAATAGAGATTAGTTTGGATGAATATGGTCAAATTCAGTAGGTTTGTTCAATTATCACTGAACTGGGATTGGTATATTTATACTATTGTTACAATCTATGCCATATTTCCAGCAGATAGTTGGAATATACATTAAGTTGAATTTAAGATCAAACTCAGTATTCGTTCAATTAAAAGTTGTGAATGATAATGTTAACATTATGATGGTGGTGCGTTTGAAAGGCATTTGAATAACTTTACATTTCATCTATCATCAATAGATATGTTGGTTGAAAGATTATATTGCCATGGTGTTAATGATTATTGGATTTGATAGAATAGGCTATCAATTTCTCATTTTCTTCGATCTTGTAATTATGGGAATCATCAGTAGAATACAGCAGAGATTGAATTCAACAATTCAACTAGAAACACATTCGATCTAATATTGTTGCAATCTCACTAAATTATATGATTATCAAATCAATGAGTTTCATAATACTCAAGATCTAAAAATGGTGGTGATGCTATATCATTTACTTCTCAAGGTTCCAATGCTATTGGAATTATAGTATGATTTAATATTAATGAAAATATTTCAATATTCATTAATATTAACTGATATTTAATAACAGTGATATTATTTTAGGGAAACAGTAGCAGGATTTCAAATATATTTTGATGAGCTTGGATAATGTTGGTTTGGTTAGGTTGAATCTGATTGTAATTAATTGCATGATAGGCAGTGTAGGTAATGTTTGAAGGTATTGAAGATTGTTAACAGGTATTGGATATTGTTGGAGGGTTTTGGAAAATGGTATTGGAGAATGTTGGAAAGTTTTAGAGGTTATTGGAAGGTTATTGAAGGTTAATTAAGGTTATTGAAAGTTAATGAAGGTTAATGAAGCTTAATGAAGGTTGTTGAAGGTTGTTGAAGGTTATTGAATGTTATTGAAGGTTAATGAAGTTTGTTAACGGTTATTGAAGGTTTTTGAAGGTTTTTAAGGGTTAATGAAGGTTATTGAAGGTTGTTGAAGGTTAATGAAGGTTGTTGAGGGTTGAAGGTTAATGAAGGTTATTGAAGGTTGCTGAAGGTTGCTGAAGGTTATAGAAAGTTATTGAAGGTTATTGAAGGTTAATGAAGGTTAATGAAGGTTATTGAAGGTTATTGAAGGTTTTGAAGGTTAATGAAGGTTATTGAAGGTTGCTGAAGGTTGCTGAAGGTTATTGAAGGTTATTGAAGGTTATTGAAGGTTATTGAAGGTTAATGAAGGTTATTGAAGGTTATTGAAGGTTAATGAAGGTTAATGAAGGTTATTGAAGGTTAATGAAGGTTAATGAAGGTTAATGAAGGTTGTTGAAGGTTATTGAAGGTTATTGAAGGTTATTGAAGGTTATTGAAGGTTATTGAAGGTTATTGAAGGTTAATGAAGGTTGATGAGTGTTATTGAAGGTTGATGAAGGTTGATGAAGGTTGATGAGTGTTATTGAAGGTTAATTAAGGTTGATGAAGGTTAATTAATGTTAATGAAGGTTAATGAAGGTTATTGAAGGTTAATGAATGCTGCTAAAAGTTGTTGGAAGGTTGTTGAAGGTTATTGATGGTTTTCTATGCACGTATTGGGTAGGTTAGCATACATAGGAGTAATATAAGTAATTGATGGTATTCTACAAGCGTATGGAGAAAGAAGAAGGTAAATTCTCTGTAACTCTAGTCGGTAAGCAAATACTTAGGTGGGTAGGGTAGGTTAGGTGAGGTTAACTGAGGG